>JAQFVV010000677.1:0-282622 GCA_028023455.1 Epiperipatus broadwayi | reverse complement strand
TATATATATCATAAAATACATTTATTTAGCTTTTTGTCCACAATACCTGTAATTTTAAAAGCATAAGTAATTTTGACTCAATGAAACCTATAATCAAACTTTACTTAATAAAATAGTTTATGTACAAGAAAAGAGATCTTAAACATGACTTAGTTTTCTTATTCTGTATAATAGCCCATGCTTAAAATTATATATATAATAAAATAAGTAATTATATAAAAATAATTTCACAACTGATGTCTAGAATTAGCAGATAATTGAAATAAATTGATAAATGAATTTTACAAACTAATACAGCATTATTGTCTGATATTAAAATCAAAGCAGAAAGGCTCAAAAATTGTTATTCATATGCAAATTCTATTTCTGGTAATTATATTTTGCTACATTCATTATAAGATCAGTACTCATCATTTGATCTTGATTTTATTATTATAAATAGGCCATGAAGCATTTGATAACAATATACCCCATTGTATATAATTTTAAATTATCTTTACCTATCAATATCAAATTTTACATGTTTTATATTTAGTTAGAGTCTTTTTTTATGTTTATATAATTAATATAAAAGTAGATTTGTATTTAGGGGAGAGATGATATATATTAAATCAAAGATTTTCACAATCAATAAATATGTGTACAATTAACAGTATTACTCAATCATTGTTTTGAATGATGGATCATACCTCCAATTAACATTTATTTATTTGATGCTAAATACAATCAAGCTTAAACATTGGTCCAATAATGTAAAAAATAAAACATGAATGGACCTGGATATATATTGTAATATTAATACATCTCCACTTTACCATTTTTCTATGGCTTATAAATTGCTAAATAAAGAGAATAATTCAAGGTCAAATACTTAATAAAAATATGTTTGTTTCAAATAAATGTAGAATAAATTAGTCATTTATTTATTAAAATTAAAATCATTTTTTGCTTAAATTATGCTTTATTAAAATTAGAAGAAAGATGTCATATTTTAAAATATAAAAAAAAATTTCTGACTTTTTTCAATATTTTAATTCCAGGTTGTGAGCATGTTTAGCAGATATAGTAATCACTACATGTAAACCTTCTTTTTATATATATTGTAATAAATTATTCTCATGATATAACATTAGTTGTTCAATCTGCCATAATTAGAGCTAAATATGAATGTAGGCTAACTAAATTTAAAAGTAAATAGAAACTAATCCTTGCCTTGCATTAGAATAGCAGTGAAAATTATAAAACTTCTGGCATTATCATGGAGACTGGTGTATTGATATGCCAATAACACTATAAACACATTGTTCTTTCACAAAAATTTTAAAATGTATATTTGTTTTAGGGATAATCTGTAGTTTAATACATCATTATTAATAATCATTAAAATTGTGCTCTTTTTATTGGTACACCCCCATCATAAAAAAATTGGAAATTTTAAGATATATAATTTTATATATTATAAAGAAAATATATAATATCAATACTTATGCGCTTATAACACTCGTTAAAGATGTATTTATTTATTAAATTAATAAAAATAAAGGTCATTTTAGTTGTTAAAGGGTTTGAATTTCAGATTAGTTCACTTCAAATAGCATAAATTATATAAATATTGGTTTAAGCATTTATTTTAAAAGGTATATAAGAAATAAAATAGTAAAATGTAGCTTAATAATATATGTTAATAATTTATTGTTTCATAATATTTAAAATTGTAGGAAAGTTCAAATATAATCTTATAAATAAAAATATGCATTATATAGATAGAGAATCATGACTGTGCACATCTCATATTATAAAGTAATGGCTATTTCCAGTGAAATCTTAATTTATTTTAAAAAATAAATAATTAATATTTATGTTATGAATTTTGTAATAAAAAAATTATAAAAGTCATTTAGGATTTACTTTGTATAAAAATAAAATGATTTAAATTATATTTTTATCCAATTCATGAAAGGTATTTATTTTTTTATTAGGAAATATTTTAAACAAATAATATTGGTTTTAAAAATAATTAAACTATATGTAACTAGCAAGTAGAAGAATTGACCAATGGAAGAGCACAATTTGGACAAATTAAAAACCACAGCAGACAATGTTTTTTAGAAGGTAAAAAAATGAAGAAAAAGGATAGAAATAAAAGTTTACAGATCAGAAGAAAAAGTAAATTGTTTTTCCTCTAAATGTTTGTTTAAATTCTTTAAAATATTATTATTTTAAAAAAATAATTAAGATCTATTTGAGAATTTAAAATTATATATTACAATGTTTTATTAAAATGAAGCAGTATAAAAAAGTTAAATCTACTGGTGAAATCAACAATTTAGTAATTTTCAGAAAATATTTTGCAGTCAGTATATTGAAAAAAAAATATTAAAAGAAGGGAAGGAAAAAATGATAAATTTATGCCAAAATGTTGTAAATTAATAAATAGACTCAAGAAAAAACACTGTGACTGTTATGTTAATGTATAATTTAATTAATAAGCAAGAAAATATTTGTGTCTCATGGCTATCATAGTAGTTGCACAATATTATGTTGAAATGGATGAATGAATAAAAACAAATTATTCCTGCCAGAGTTAAGTATAAATTTTTAAAGATAATTAAAACCAAATCAGTAAAGAATAATAGTGGAAATATTTGCATATGGAAAAGTGTTCTTAGTATTAATAGAGAACATATAAAAGTGTATCTGAATGAAAATTTCAATGGTATAAAAGATATAAACAGATAATTATTAATTTTGATATAACTTTCATATATAAAAAAATTTAATGATGAATTTTTATATATATATATATATATATATATATATAAAATTCATCATTACCATCATTTATATATATATATATATATATATATATATATATATGGTAAATGAAGGATTAAAAATTAGAAGGTTGTATGAATATAGTATGAAGCAAAATGTAAAAGGAAATTTAAAAAAAATATTTCCATGTGTAATAAGACTATAGCAGTTTCCTTTGAAAATGAAATAATTATTTATCAAACCCATAAAAATGGACAAACAACATAAGTATTTAAAAAATCCAGTAATTACTGAGTACAAAGAACAATGAAAAAATATGTATTAGAAGAGAAGAAATTGAATAAATTAGTGGAATAAATATTATTTTATTTGAAAATATAAACATATATTAAGGATAAAGTCAGTCTTCATTAAGAGAGAATGTATAAAATGCTCCATTTTAATGGATAACATTGATAAGCAATACATAAAAAATACTGCAAAGACTGAAGTAGAATAAATGTGAGAAGTATCTAAATAAAATATATTATGCAATTTGAAAATAATCTTTGATGGTTAAAAAAAAAAAAAAACTGAAAAATTATAAAAAACCTTTTGGCATTGGAATTTTATAGTTTTGGGTGATAATTATAGGAATAAAAACAGATGAAAGAATGCTGATGCATAACTAGTCTGAAGCATTTGGAATGATTGGGGTACCATAAAAATTTAAAGCTTTTTAAAGATACATTTGTTATTTTAAAGAAAAAAAACCTTGTAATATAATATTGTATATTATTTAATTTTTACTTTAAAATAATCATTTTAAACAGAGGGGGATAAGTAAATAGGTGTTATATATAGAGTTCATAAATAATATCTTAAAATGCTGTGCAGAATATCCCCAATCCCAGACCTGTTTCTGTTACCAGATTCCTCAGTGAGGTGCTAGGATATTCAAGCATTAGATTAAAAATACCAGGACAAACCCAGAACTTTATTTAATGGATAACTATTAAGTAGAAAATCTGATATTTTCAGACATTCATATATTTTCTAATCCAGCTAACTTAAATAGTCATATAGGATTGAACCAAGTTCAGATACACCATATATTAATAACTTTAGCAATATAAAATCACCAAAGCCTTAACCCTTCCACCATGCACTCATAGACTCTCACATTTCAGCATTTTCTGATTTTTTGTCTTACAAATCAATGTAAAATATATGATTAAATTATTATTACTTATCTGAAAATAATAAATTTGACTTCATTTGATATATATTTTTGTTTACTACAAAAATAAATTTTAAATATTCACATTTTGTTTCTGTAAATATTAAAAAAATGAGATCATATGCAAAACAAAGAGCTTACATGTCATCATTTCTAGAAAGTTTATTTTCAGTTTACAAAATCAATGAAATATTTGTTATTTCTTATTATTTTTAAAAATGCAAATGAATAAATATTTATTTATCTTATATCTAACAAAGTTTAAAGTTTTTGAATATTGATTGCAAAATTGCAATATTTTCATACTTGTAAGTATAAGAAGATTGCTTCTGTAGAAACTAATCTTGTAAATTGCTTCAAGGCATATCTACATTCACTGCTAACATAACATTATATTTGTAAAAATAAAGTATTTCAAGTCAAAATATGTTAGTAATAATTTATATATCTTGATATCTGATAAATATAGTGTAATTTATTGTAAAATAATATCTAAAACTGTAATAAATTTGCAAATAAACACATTTTTGGTCATTAGAACTATTTTCTTTAAACAATGTCATAAAATGCAAACTGTTTTACAGCCTTGGCAATAGGCAATGGCTGAACATATCAGGATAGAGCTTATGTCTATTGCAAGAGCAGGATTTTTTAATTTTCCACCATCTAATGCAAAAAAATTAGTGAAATTTTTATATAATAAAATATACCATTTTACATTCATTTTAGCATATAATACTTATATAAAAATTCACCAGAGGGTGAATTGGTCAAAAAATGAAAAAAAATAGTGAGAAGCCTAGAAAAGATTAATAGCAAAACATAAAAATACAAAGAAATCAATCCATATGTCATATGACTTAATATAACAAGCTTGTATTACAAATGTTATCTATAGAGCTTGCAAATAAGCTCTTAATTAGCTTTTCAGAATATCCTCAACCCCAGACCAGTTTCTGATACAGGCTTCCTCAGTGAGGTGCTTAGATATTCAAACATTAGATTAAAATACCATATGGCTATTTAAGTTAGATAGCTGAATTGGAAGACATATGGATGTCTAAAAATTTCAGATTTTCTACTTAATAGTTATCCATTAGATAAAGGGCTGGGCTTGTCCTGGTATTTTTAATCTAATGCTTGAATACCCGAGCACCTCACCGAGGACACCCATAGCAGAAACCAGTCTGGAGTTGGGGATATTCTGCAAAGCTTGTTAAAAGCTTACTTTCAAGCTCTGTATATAACATTTGTAATACAAGCTTATTAAATTAAGTCATGTGACATATGACTTGATTTTTTTGTAATTTTATTTTTTGCTATTAAAGCTTTGGTGATTTTATATTGCTAAAGTTAATAATTTATGGTGTATCTGATCTTTGTTCAGTCCCATATGGCTATTTAAATTAAATAGCTGGATTGGAAGACAATATGGATATCTGAAACTTTTAGATTTTCTACTTAATAGTTTGTAATATAAGCTTGTTAAATTAGGTCATGTGACATATGACTTGATTTCTTTGTAAGTAAATAGATAATGAAATTAATACTTAATTTTATTTTTTATTTATGTAATTAATTGTTTAAAGTTTTTATTCTAATAAATATAGTTAAATAATTATAATAAATGGAAATAAACCATAAGCTAGGTAAATTTATATATAAAAGTAATCACATGTTTATTATAAGAAGATAGAATAAGTTTGGGTTCGAATATAATATTAAAATAATAAATTGTGATTTTTAAAATTTTGATCTTATGTTTAACTATAAATAATTTAATATAATTATAGTGGAGCTATAACTAATCCTAGTTTGTAATTCTTTATAGGCTATTATTTATAAGAAATGTATGAAATAGGTATAGATTAGAAACAGGAAGTTAATAGCTGAGTTGTTTAAATAAAATGAAGATAAGGATTTTTTATTTAAGGATGCCCCAAAGAGAGTTCTTTCAACCATTAGCATAGTATCATAAATTTTAAATTAAAATTAGTTAAGAAGATAAGTCATCATATTTGACAATGTATAATATAAAAGATTCATTATTTGTATTTCATTATAGAGTTTGACAATAAGGCCTTAAGAAAATTGAATGTGATATCAGACAACAAATTAATGATTTCATAATTATCAAATTAATATTGACTTAGTGTAAGGGGAAAAGAAAGATCAAATGATAAATATCATATAACATAAAAATAGATAAATATGGCATATTTCATAATATTACAATAAAATTATTTTATTTAAGAAAGAAAACAATAATCCATATTTGTAAATCTTATATTGTGATGTATAATCTATAAGGGATATGAGCATAAGTTAAATCCATAAAAAAGAATCTGATTATTTAATAAATATAAAAAAAAATTATATAACAAATAAAGTTGAATATGACAACACCACCATATTTTATAAGAAAAGAGTATTTAATTTTAAATATTTGTAATTGTAATGACAGGGAATAGAAATGTTTAAATGTTTATATATGTTATTGTATTATATTGTTATATAGTGTTATTAATGTTGTTATTTATTAAGTTACTTAATAGATTAAAATAATTATTGAAAGATCTTGTAAATAATATGATTAAAGTTAATGTTTATAAATTAAATTAAGTATTTAGAGTTGCATTTCTTTGTTAGAGTCATCATTGCAACACCGTTATCAGAGAGTATTAAATGTAATATACACATTAACTAAATCATTCAGTTTAAGATTTGAATAAGAAATTAATTCAGTACAAGATACTGCATAACAGTTATTTAAGAAAAGATTTCATAAAAGGGATCTTAAATTATTGCAAACTGCCTTGATCACAGAAGTCACCCATAAAGTATATAATTTATGTATACTAAAGTATGGTTACTAGTAGTAAATTAAATTATTAAATCATTTATTGTTGAGATAATATATTATTATTTGAGTGAAAATAAAAGAGTTTTTATTATTAAAATATTAGACATCATAAAATAAAATATAGTAATATAATTTAAGTTATAAATTAAGGTAGGTCATATTTTTTTAATTGATATACTACCTATAGAGTTAAGTTAAATCCCTCTTGATATCCTATAGGTGGAATGAATAGCTTATGAAAAATCAATGATAATCCTGAGATGTTCTTAGTATAATGTTATTATTATGGTTATTATTAATTATAATCGTATAGAAGTAAAAAAAAATAATAGATAAATATGCAATAGCATGATAGTTTTAATCTTATTTATTAATTTCATTTAAGGTTAATCATTATAAATGTTTTATTATATTTATTTAAGTATTATTGTTAGTCATGGGAATATTTAGATACTTAATAAGGAGGAGTGTCTCAGTATTCTTATGCCATTGAGCAAATACTTCAGTATTTGTTTAATGTTAAAGTGTATATGATCTTGTTAATAGAATAAGTGAGTCTCATAATTACTGATAATAATTAAACATAATTTAGAAATAATTAAGAGTATAAAATCATACCTAGATAAAATAACAGTATAGCCTAATTGAGGGATTTGACATGTTTTCTAGGAGTCATTGTGTTGATGGCAGGGGTATAATATATTTATGTCAAAGTTGTAAGAAAATTTTTTCACTTATAAATGAAACTAAAATAATTTGCTATCTATAAAACTGAACAAATGATGAATACTTATATATATATATATATATATATATATATATATATATATATATATATATATATATATATATATATATATATATATATATATATATATATATATATATATATATATATATATATATAAGACATATTTTGTAGGTTCATTCGTGCTAAAAAATTTAAATATTGATATGCCGACATTTCGACTTGATTACACAAGTCATCCACTGAGTGATAAAAAGTAGAAAGATGGTTGTAGAGGTGTTACAATCACTGATTTGAAAAAAAAAATGTTAAAGTTCCACCAATAGCAAAAATCTTAAATTAAGAATGTTTTTTTAAAAATATCTTTCCGAATAGGAGGAAGTTTGCATGTATCTTCTTGCTTATTGATACAATCTGGCTTTTTAAGTATTTCAATGGCTTCTCTAATTTTGTATTGGTAGAGATTATCTGGATATGAACCTGGTATTAGAAAAATTAATTTTATGACCTGAATCTATAGAATGGAGTGAGAGTGATGATGAGTGTTGTTTAACTGCATTAGCATGCTCATCTCTTCTAACAATGATGCAACAATTAATCATCACATCAGTGTTAGAAGAGATGAGCATGCTAATGCAGTTAAACAACACTCATCATCACCCTCACTCCATACTATAGATTCAGGTCATAAAATTGATTTTTCTAGTACCAGGATCATATCCAGTTGTAATAATCTCTACCAGTGCAAAATTAGAGAAGCCATTGAGATACTTCAAAGTACAGATTGCATCAATAAGTGAGATGATGCATGCAAACTTCCTCCTATCTGGAAAGATTTAAAAAAAAAACATTCTTAATTTAAAATTTTTGCTATTAGTGGAACTTTAAGGTTTTTTTTCAAATCAGTGATTGTAGCACATCTACAACTATTGGTCTATTCTTTATCTTTATCACCCAGTGGATGACTTTTGTGATCAAGTCAAAACATTGGAATATCAATATTTAAATTTTTTAACATGAATGAACCCGCAAAATATGTTTTTTATATATCCAACCCATGAAAATCTTCATATCAATATATATATATATATGTCATGTAATATATGACTTGATTATATATATATATATATATATATGATATGTGTCTGTGAAGTTAAGTTTAAAGTATATCTAAATATATATATATGAGTTTAAATTATAACGTGTTATGTATGATTTACTTGAAAAATAAATTGGGTGTCTCAAAATGCACCTTTGAAAGAGATTGGTCTGAGTTCTGTGTTGATGGATAGTTGTAATTTGACAGAACAAAGAATAAATAAGCACATATCTAAACAAAGTCTTGAATATATATATACACATAGTAAATTATTTAATGGTGCAATAAGTAATTCTATTTGACATATCTAAGACTAGACATAAATCTAGATTGAGTAAACTTGCTTGGGCTTTTCATTTTATGTACTTGGCTCATAAAAATCTTAATAACTATGCAATGTTATCCATATATCTTTGAGAAGTTGTTTTCCTCAATGCTATCAAACAATGATGAAAAACATGCAGGGATCTATAACACTCATTAAATGTTATGTCTGGAGAGCACTGTTTTCTTTTTTATTACTCACAGAAGAGTGCTTGGGAGAGTTCTTTGCACTGCAGGAAGCTATTTTACTCAACCAACATATTACTATTACTATTTTTTAGCAGCAAAATCAAAAAGTAATTTTATATTAAATGATAAAACACATTATTATACATGCATTCTACTAAATGCCTTTACAATGGCAAAATATTTACTTTAATTCATGAAAGAGAAATACTTTAACTCTTTGAGAGTAAAAAAAGTTATGTCTTTTATTCTCATTCAAATTCTCTTTCTATAAACTATTTTTAAAATTTTAAAATACAATAAAATAACTAGCTAAACACAATGACTTAGTATATTTAAACACAGTTTTGTAATGATTTTCTGAAACAAATAAGATAATTGTATACTATTATTTTTAAAAATAGAAAAAAAAATGTTTTCCTTTGACGTGAATCATTGTTTTTAGATTTCAATTATGTTATTAAGTTAGCTTATTTGATACATATATATATAAAAAATAAACATTAAAAATTAAACTAGAAATTAAATAAATTCATAAAAAATACTCTCTAATCTTTAAATATTCTGGCCAAAGAGTTAGCTAATTCAATCACAAAACTAGTGACTCTTAACAAAATTATCTCACATATGCATACTTTATATTTTCAAAGATTTAGATTGCCATTCTTAAATAAATATAATGTTTAGATTTTAATATAAAATATTTATATTTTTGCATTGGATGAGATTATATCTCTATGATCATCTGAATAAAATCTCAATTCAGAAGAAAATACATTCAGTGATAAGATAGTTGCCTGTTTGTTCTTAGCAATAATATAAAGAACTTTATATTTGTTTATATGAGAAATTTAATCTACTATTTAGATAGAATTTATAAATATTAGAAGTGATATAATTTATATATGTGTGTGTGTGTATACATACACATACATATATAGCATGTAGGGACGATAGAATATGTCGTTTGACATTAATTTCAAAATTGACAAAAAAAAAAAGGAAAGAAGACTATTAATGCTGAAGGATAAAAAAAAACTGAACAAAGAAAAAACAGTTTAGAAAAATAGGTATTGATGAGTTTTCCTGAAAATCAAGATAACAACCAATATTTTTAATAAATCTACATTTTTTCAAGCCATTACAAAATGCTTTTAAAAAAAACTGCCTGCTAGGAAATGTTGTATTTAATATTTACATTTAATTTTTTTATTACTGTTATTTTTCTTTTTTAAAAAGTCATTGTGAAAAAATGTAATTACAATATTTACAGTTTATTTTCTTTTTTGGATTAACTTATTAACAGAAAAATGAAAAAAATATAAATACAATATTTATACTTTATTCATTAACGCACACTTTTCCGAAGGCCAGCATCCTGTATCTTTGGAATTAGTTCACTGAATTAAGTTCTGAGACAGAAAGGACCCGAATTTTTATTATTATGACAATTTATCAAAAAAAAAAAAATGTTGACAAAAAGAAACACACCAATTTGAATCAAAGTATGACAGTGTTAAGAGCATCTTTTCACCTCCACATTATAAGTATAAAAAAATGCAATAACGCTTCTTAATGAAATTTATTGCTTGTTTTTTTTTTTTTTTTGGTTTTACTTTAACAATTGATTTATTAATTTTGTTTTAATTTAACAACTAATACAGCTTCGATAAAATGTGAGACCTTGATCTTATATATTTATCAAAAATATAGGCTGCCATCTTGGTTTACAGGAAATCTCTGAAGTACCAAAAATATTAAGAGTTGAAAAGAGATTAAATGTCTTTTTAAACATTTTTTTACCAATCATTACTATCTAAATTGATTGTTATCCCAAATATGCTAAGTTATTTAATATTTATACATTAAGTATACAAATGTATATAATCATACTTACCTCATTCTTTCCACTTTCTAATTTAGATCTGCAAAAGATATGAATCTCGTTGGTTTATCAAAAGGCTCTATTTTTTTTAATTTAATAATTACCTAAAATATTTTGAAAATACAATAAAAAATTACAAAATTTGTCAATAAATAAGTCAGCTTTCTGAATTTGAGTATACTGAACCTATACTTTATAAATGCATTTTCAGTGGATTAGGCGTAATAAATTTATTTTATAAACATTTTTTGGTAAACATGATCATTCTTATCTAAAAAGTTTAAATGTTAATTGATAACAAAAATTGCATAGACATTGACTATAAAATTTATGATTTTTAATTATCACAATGCTTTCAAATTTCATTGCTGAAACACAAAATCAAGGATGTCATGAGTTTCTAAACTGCTGTGAAGATTTCACTAATTTCTAGAAAGATTAAGTGCAATAGCTGACATTTTATTAGATTTAGAAAGACCTTATACATAAAATATTACTTTCTCATTCATATATTAATACTAGGATGCATTGTGCATGCATTTTTAATTTTGCCTTTAATGATTAATGTGTTGTATTGTTATTGATTATTAGAATTCAATAATTAAACACATTTTAACTAATAATATTTTTTATGGAAGTTTTGTGCTTATAAGAAAGAGTAAACCACTCATTATTACTATCTTTTTGTTATTTATATAAAATTAATTGTCTTATCAATAGACAAAATTGTTATCTTTCTGATATTTATATTCTCTATTAACTTTCTAAATAAACAATTTCAAATCTTTATCACTCTTTTCTATTAATAGACTCTAATCCAAGTCTCACAAACTGATGAATTTTAACAATTTTATTAATTTTCAACAACTTATCTTTCATTATATAGAAGACAAAAAACAGAGATTTGGAATTAGGAATTCCAAGACATAATAAACTTATCAGTTGTACCAAAATCAAACACATTACAGCAATGACTTCTCTACTAAAATTTTAAAAATCAAAGTCCCAAATAGACATATGGCTACTATGAAAAATTATTTTATTACGTTCACTGAAAGCAATTTATATAAATATTAATAAAAATAATCAAATTATTTGTTTCTTGATAAACCATATGATATCTAAGCAGAAGAGACAATAGATTTATCTTCCATCAAAAAATGTTATTGAACCTGACATTTTGTCACTGTCTCAAATCAAAAGGAAAATAAATTTTATTACTAGTGCAATGAAGAAACTCAGATTTTGAAACTATTCTTCATGCACTCCTATTTTATTGTGACTTTTCAATAATTTTTAATAAGTTTTAATAAAACCTATTTAAATTCATATTATTAGGTCATATATAATTACAATGAATAAAAGAAACTTAGGAATTAAAGTAAATAAAAAGAGCTTCAATTCATTCTATATATATATTAGCTTGTTACATGTTATATATTATGATTGCTTTTTATTTTGCAAAAAAATATTTGTATTTGTATATATATACATGCACATGTATAATTAATCAATAAACTATTTGAGTGTTGTTTATATCAATATACTACCCTATTTTGTCATAATTAACTTTTTCAAATGTAAAATGAATCTATTTACACTAACATTTCACAATTCTTAAAAGGTAGCCAATATGGCAAATGATTTTAAGAAGGGCAAACATCCAAATGCTCACACATGATATCAATTTTTGATTCATTGCAGTTAACAATTTAACTTCACAAGATAAAGATAATTTCTACTCATTTTAATAGCAGTGCAGTGTTTTTCAACCCTTTCATACTTGAATACCTCTTTAAAATCAATTTCTATAAATTATACCCCTTGTTTTTAAAATAGTAACAGTTTTTTTAATACTGATACAATTTTACCGTGGAAGCATTTATACATTTGGAGAAGTTCTAGAAGTATCCCAAATGTAAGGCTGTTAAAGATTTGTTATAAAGAAATTTCTCAGTAACACATCATTTTTCTGGAAAAGTTAATGAATGAAAAATGATAAATGACTGTACAGAAGGATTGAAAAAGAAATAGTTTGGGAAAGACATTCACAGTCATACTGCCACCAATCATCATTCACTAATATGAGCAAGTAACCACTGCAAAATTAAAAGCAGGAAACAACAAATATGCATCAGTTCATAATTGACTTCAGTATGTAGTCAGCAGTCGAAAATAATTTGGGCCTACACATTGCTTATTTTTTCAGATGAGATCTTTAATACATTCACTATTTTTTTCAAGTCCAATCATTTCAAAATCTGTAAACAAATTTTAACATATGACTTTGCTTCTAAGATCTCTTTTCCCTGAAAGTACACATTTCATTGATTAAGAGCAGTTGAATTAGTCAATAAATAACCAAATATCAAGTATGTAAATGCTAATTAATTAAGCACTAAAAATTTGGTATCATCAAATAATTTATTGATTTAATGATTACATATTATTAGCTTTATATTAATTAGTATTTTTATTTTAATAATAAATCTACTTTTTCATAAATGTAGATGGTTTTAAATGTTAACCACAAGAACTTTTTTTACTTATAGAAGACTTGACAACACATTGCAGATTCATGGTTTAGATGGCTTGATTTGTTTTCATATAATTACAATTTACATACTAAATTAATTTTATAGTTGAATGAAGAATCTGTCAATAATAGAGTAAATCAGTATTTATTCACACTAATATAAATTTTAAAACGTTAATAAAAAAAAGTAGTATATTTTCTTGTTTTAATTGAGCTAAATTTAATTGAGCTAAAACACTCATAAAATATTTACAAAAATTAAAATATAAGATTTAACCAACATACATCAAAAATATTTTAACTATTGAGTTAAAACTGTAAAATATGAGTATATACATATTTGCATAAATAATTATGTATATACACATTCACATAATGTATTTTTATGTGTAAATGTACATATTAATAACTACATTAAGATATATATATATATGAACTTATAGAAACAATGTTTATACTATGCATTCACATATAGCTATATACATATGCATGTATATAAACACTTCCGTTATACATGTGGTTATTCGATTTATTTTTAATATGTCAATATAAATAATTGAATAAAGTGATATGTTTCCTTTCAAAAATAAAATTTCATTTGGGAAACAAATTCTCAAATCTGTGACTCTTTTGCACTTGTATTTTGAAAAGGGGATTCTAATGCTTCTTAAGAAACAGTCATATAAAAGCATTAAACATAAGATTTCTTATGTTGTGCTAATCTTAGAGCAGTTCTAAGGTCATGTTTCAAGTAAAGGGAGAGTATAGCAAATTTTTGAATATTCACTTTTATCTACTGATTGAACAATCATTTAATACTTTTGTTAAAAAGAGAATTAAGTCATAAATTTATTAAAAAACGATAATGTAAAATTAATTTTTGCAAACACAATACTTAGTTAAAAATTAGTTGACATAGATCAATTTATTTAGATCGCTTATATATATATCTTGATTTACATAAAAATATATACACTAAGTAATAATTTTGTTGTAGTCACACATACCCTCCCAGCTCAAAATTAATCTTGTAAAATTTTTATGGAATTGACAATATTATTTAAATACCAATATAGTTTATATACTTAATCCAGATGTAATTAAAGGAGATTTGAACCCAGATATTCAAGCTTCCTTAAATCATTTACTCTATCTAATATACACACATCCACATACATTTGATTATTTTGAGCTGGAATGATTCTTCTTGTTATTCTAAAAGCCAACTTATAATGATTGAAAAAAATTAATCAAATGTAATGAAACTCATATTTTATTGCACTTTTACCGTATCCTTCTATTATAAGATATGTATATATATGAAACCAAAAACAGAATATCTGGACAATTGAATACTGCAACTAAACAATACTATGTAATTATCATCAGTGGTAAATGAAACTTTGAAATTTTATGTAGTTCAAAGTTTGAACACAAGCTATTTTTCTTATAAAGCTATGTTGCTGTAACAATGAATACAGCAACTATTTTCAAATAGTATAAAATTTTAAACTTTACTAGATTAAATTTTATTTTAAAATTACTTAGTATATATTCATTTTTTTAAATTCTTATCTAAAACATAATAAAGGCCCAATCATTTTGCTAAATTTATATATATATATATATATATATATATATATATATATATATATATATATATTAGATACTACACAAATTTTATCAAATATATATAGGAAGTAGTTATTATGCATATATCTGTAAATTAGTATTTTATGGATATTTGCATATCAAAGAAAGAAATCAAACATTGGTGGCCGAGTGGTCAGCACAGCTGCCTTACAACCAGTTGTCCTGGATTTGTGGGTTCGCTTCCTGGCCAATGCTTTGACACATAAAAAAAAAAGATAGAGACACTATCAAAGTCTAATTTGAATAAATATTAGTTTATAATTTATATCTTGATGTCACTGGTATTTTGGATAAAAGTTTTGATGGAAAGTTCATTATTGCCAGCCATATTTTTTTATTCATTTTTGCATTATTTATATACAAATATGTTATTGATTAATGATCCCTTCCTTGAACAGTATGTTTTGTGACTTTTAAAAAAATTTGGAAAATAGTGCTAATGTTAAAAATATAAACTCTTACTGGTTGTTAATAATGACTTTGCACTAATAGTTGTAGTAATAACTAAAACACACTAACATATTGCACTATTCACATATTGACTGTTACTACATAGGTGTATCACCATATATATATATATATGTGTGTGTGTGTGTGTGTGTGTGTATCAGTCAGCTCATGAGTATTTGGTTGTTCCCCACACCATGCTTACTACCTAGTTATAATGACCAATTATTCAAGTTATTGAACTAATAATCTATTTTGAAAGAATATACAATTTTGTTGAGCATAATTATATTTTTATTATAACTTTATTAGTGGCTAGGCAATGAATTATGCAGTAAAGAAATATTTGTTATTAATGAGAATTAGCCTTTTTTTATTCCTATGACCTTCAGTTACCATGAGATAACTTAGCCTCTTATTGTGATTCTTAATTTCTAGACTTCTATTTACCCATAAACCTAGCTATCAATTTTTCTATTAAATAAATATATAAATCATGCATGTACACACTTATAATATGTTAGAAATAATCTAAAAGGCTTATATAAATAAGAAAATAGAGATTATAATAAAATGAACAATTTAATAATAGTAGTTACAGAAGTAGATCAAATATCGTTCTTTTAACTTCTAGAAATGAAGAACATTTTTTATTACATGGAAACCAACAATAATTATTTTAAATATATAAACACCTAAACACTATTTAAAATGACTTTAAATACAAACTGCTAAAACATCAATAATAAAAAAATAATAATAATATTAATACAATAAAGAAAATTAGTATATTATTACTTCTGATTCAATCTCATTTCAGTTTATAATTCAAAGTACTAAACATTTTTTCATTCCTCTAAAATTGTAGATATGTGGATATGTGAATATAAAGATATATGCACATACATATTCAAGGTCACTTAGCATAATTGTCATAATTCTGGTTTTAAAGTTTACTTTCAGGATTAATTGTTGGTGATTGATATTTTTACAACAGGTGTTATCCTTTTTTTCTGGTTTATATATTGTCTTTTTCACAATGTACACATGTACTATAATAATTCTGTAATTGTTTGCTGGTCTAGTCTTTTAGAAAGCATTGGCTTTGAAATTAGATCTTTTAATCAAAATTTCATTCTCTTTTTTCTTGGCAGAATATTTATAACACATTTAGCAGGCAAGGATATTCAAAGCAATTGGTAAGTAATCTCTAGTAAAATGTTATTAGCACTTATAAAGTGGGACTTTACCTTTCATATTAGCTATATTTTATATAAAAAATATTTTCATTCTCTTTATACTACAAGTGAGCTTACTTTGGATGCAATAATCCCAAACAATTTACTTCAGTAGTTCAATTATTTTTCTTCTTTTTTTTTAGTGATAAGTTTATTTAATTTACTCCAAGTCAAATTTAAAAAAAAAGATGGAGAAAATAAATACACATCCCTTTTAGACCTAACAATTTTTAAATATGTGACCATATCCATACAAACCAGATTTTTTAAAAAAATATTTATCTTCATTTTTTGAATTATAATCAGTCTAATTTTGTTATTTACAAAAGAAATAAGTTATGAAATCTGTAATCATATTACAAATCTGTTTATCTGCTAATTAAAGAGATAAAATTATCACTAAAAATATTTATGTTGAATATTCAATTTTTAAAATAATAAAAATTGTTATAAAGGTTTTTTGTCTTTTTTCAAAGTTTAATAAACATGCCTACTTTATTTGAATCATATAGCTATGCAGGAATTTACACATATTTATATCATTGGAACCCATTAATTAAATACAATAAAAAATACTGTTTGAAATTTTTCTTTATTTTTATTAAAGAAAATGTCTCTTTATTCTTGGTGAAATTAATACTGAAAAGTTTAACCTATGTATCATAACATTCCCATATATATATATATATATATATATATATATATATATATATATATAGGTATAAATATATATATATATATATATATATATATATATATATATATATTTGATCCAACTGAATTCTTTATTTCTATGATCTTTAACAGTTTTTATATAAGAATATTAAAAATAGGTCATTGTGAAATACACCATAAACTTTATTTTAAAATATACTACTTGAATTATTTATGAAGAGATTAAGTTTACATCATAATATGGCTAATTATTTGTGCATATAATAAATATATGTAATTGCAAATTTTTAAAACCTCATTTTTTGAATTAAAAAAATTCCTGCTTAATGAAAGGTTTGTGCATTGATACAAGTGAAACAAAAACCATCTCATAATGGTCACTTAAATTAAATTGTTTTTATTTTATTTTATGGGTTTGATTCTGGAATATCATAAGATCTTTTAAAAAATTGATTGTACAAGAAGTGAAAAAGTACCAAACAAGAACTAACTGATCAATGAAGTTTCTTGCTACTTGGTATAATAAAAAAAAGTAAACATGCAGTATCTAATAAAAGATTTAACATAGATGAATTAAATAATGATTACATAGTCTTCTGCTAAAAATTTCTGTGATTATAAAACTTCACTGTTTTGAAAATAGAAGTAATCTCATGGTTTTCTTTACTTACTTTCAATATCTGCATTAGAGCAATAATTGATTTTTTAAATTCAATTTCAAAGTCATCAATTGAATGACTATCTGAAGAGATTATATGACATTTGCATATTGATAGTGCCACAAAGAGCTGTTATTGAGTCTAACTTTATCACCATACAGCTCATGTTCCATAATGAAAAAGGTCAATAGTCAAATATTCATCTAAACAAATAGGCATATCATTATCCTTTAAACTCCATTGGCAACTCATTATTCAATAAAAGGCCTTGTAGTAGATTAATAGAATTATTCAGTGTAAAAACATGGTACAATTATAAATATACTGTGAATATAGGGGATTTGAACTCAGTTTCAAGTAACTTTCAACTATCCACACTATCTCATAATATTGATATAACAATAATACACAACAATATTGGCATCAGCATGGGATTTGACATTCTATCATCAGATTTTCAATGGTATGGATGGCAGAAGAGTTAGAGGTTGGAGTAGATAGGAACCAGTCCATTAAAGTATAAAGATTTGCTATCTTAATATAAACTGAGCATTGATTATATATGTGTGTGAGAGATGATAATCTGGATGAACTGATGAGTGCTGGCTCAGCACAAAATACATATATTGGTGATTATTTATCTTTTCTACATTTGTGTGGGCATGGGTGTCAGTAGTATGAGATAATGTGGATAGTTTTTAGGTTGCTTGAAAGTCTGAGTTCAAATCCCCTATATTTACAATTAAATTCCTGGTATAAGAATGTCTGTATTTCACACCTTAAATATATTGTGATTTTCGGGACTCTATTTTACTAGCTTGAGCATTAGAAAATTGCTAAATAAAAATTCACGTGATATATCCAAAAAATATCTGTCTAAAAATGAAACTAATTAGTGTATATTTTTAACCTTGAATATGACTAGATTTGGATGGTTATAATAATTACCAAACAATATTGCTTTACTACCCTTAGGAACTGATTTAGAATTATTTTATTTTATTTAAGCTAATCTATATATTATCGAGTCGTAATTATTTTTAATCTCTTTAAATTTTTTCTTTACGTTTTTTTCTTAGATCTAACCTAGAAACACTATTTTAATGTTTGAGACGCTCTTAATCTAAAATAAAACCTCTCACTGGCCTTTAAGCTACAAGGAATATAATTTTTATATTTTTTGATAAAAATAAATTAAGAATTAAAAATTAAAAATAAAAATTAATATTATGAATAATATATATTTATACAATCACATAAGTTTTATAGAAAATCACTTAACATTTGTAATCACATATTATCACTACACATATATATGTAGGTAAACGTTTTTTGTGGTATTGGAAAGCTAAAGTATGGGTTCAACACTTATATGAATAGGATAACTCATTCAAATGGGTTTATTCTTTATCATATTATAATTATATTGTTTATGTTTATAGTCAGAAGATCAATACTAATCTAATCAATGTAGATTAATCTGTGACTTTAAACTCTAAGGAATGGTTGCGTGATATAAATTTACCAAATAATGTCATAGATGCTAGCCAAATTAGCTAAATTGTTTCACAGAAAAAAAAATCTGTTCAAGGACTCTAAAAAACTGTCTGGATTTGCATGGCCTAAATTTTAAAATCAATGCATTGTAATGACATGAAAATATAATGCATAATTTGTTATATTAATAGCCATAGTTTTATCTTTTTATTTTTTAAATAAGTTTGTTTTTTAGATATATAGGTTATCATACTTCATTGCCTATTTATAATGTACATTCATAATTTAAGCATATAATGAATAAAATAGCATTAATAGTATACTGTAAAGCAACTAGCCCTTCATAGAATAAAAGTGAGAGGTATATTATTATTCAAAAAAAGTTTCCAAGTGGTTTGCTGACTTTGAGTAATTTTATTTCTTTGATTTAGTCTGTAGTTAGTATCAGCTTTAAAAAAATTGAATATGTTATGTGTTATTTACTTGAAAAAAAAAAGCTAAATTTTTATTGTAACATTTAAAATAATTTCATAATTTACACTGCCTGAATTTAATTTCAGATCATATACATTATTCTCTCTGCATTATTTGTTGATAGACATTTATGTTTTCCTAAACACAAAAATTGTCTTTTTATGCATGTTAAGAATATTATATAATAAGACTATCTGCAGAGTAACTTGGTAGTGTTCAAAAGTATTTTATTGTTTTACTTAGTACTATTTTATATAATTATTTTATAAATAAATATTTTTTTCTAAAAATCAATGCTAGTTAAAGAAAATTTCAATTAAACTATATGAGTTTTTTTTTCATTATAATCACCTGAACATGGCTAATAATGTGTATCTATCAACACTTTATTTTCATTTTGATTGAAGTAAAAATCAGATGAGCTAGAAATATTTTTAACTCATTCTGTAAAAGTGTTTATTTTTTATTATGACTTTAGATTTAAATTATTGACTGATGTTCAATCCATTCTAAATTTTTCAACTAATAAAATATTACTTTACAAAGTAAAACTTTGAAATAAATATGATACAGGAAATAAAATTACTTATTTTTTAACATGCATGATTTTGTTAAAAGGTAAATTGAATTCTAAATTTTTAGTAGTAAAAATGTAATTCCTGTGAGCATATTTTAAAATTAATTAAGACACTGTAAATATAACCAATTATTTTTATTAATTAATAAATTTATTAATAAATCATTTTATAAATGAGTAAATGTTTTGGTTATTTTAAAATATGCATTGTCTATCATTAGAAAAATATAATTCATAAAATATATATTTAATTTAAAAATATATAATTGTAAATCTTCAGAAGTTTTTAAATGTATTTAGATTCTATTCATATTTGTAGCATTAAAACAGATAATAAAAATCTGATGAAAATTGTTTATGCATGAAAATAATGACACTCGACTGTGATTTTAATATTTGAAATCTAATTTATCCATGTTAAAAATAAATAAGCAAAAGATTTAAAAAATGAAAATTAATTTTGGAAAAGTTTAATTTAACTGTTATTTTTTAAATTTACAATGCAATTTCTGAGTAATGCAATGATAGTGATATTAAACTATAAAAATAAATAATTTTGCACAGCTGCCTTACAAGCAGTTGTCCTGGGTGCTTCCCGGCCAATGCTTTGACATATGAAAAAAAAAAAAATAAAGAATTTTATATTTTTTTGCTTAAAAAGAGGTAGGGGGATAATGAAAATGAATAAAATATTTTTAGCTATTGTTTCTTTTACTTAAAAAAAAGAGAGAATTTTTTTTTTTTTTATTTGAACAATTACAAGACAAATATTGAAAAAAAGTAAAAAAATAACATTTTATTTTTTAAAAATTCTTTTTCGTTATAAAGATGAAATTCTATTAATTTTAATATTATTAATCATGCTTTACTTACTTTTTGTTAATTATTTTAATAATTATAAAAACATTGATTAGTGATAAAATCTTTTTAGAGAAGAATGAGAACAATAATTTTCCTTCCAAGAAAGCATTGTAGACAGTATGTTCAAAATAAAGACATTACTATTTTGCAAGTATATAAACAAGGAATTTCTTTGATTAATGGAAATCTTTGTTAATGTTTTGATTTTAATATTAACATTTTCTTTGGTGGTAAAAATTATATTTTATATTGTATAAGAACTATTTAATTTATTATATATAACTTCTTTACAAGCATTATAAGCGCATAATTATTGATATTAATTTATTATTGCACAAATGAATTTTATTTTCATTTTGTAATAATAAAAAATTACGTTTTTGTTAGTTTTCTTGATATTATCAATTTCTGATGTAAAGTCCGTTTCATTTTAATTTCTGAGAAAAAAAAAATACATTTTTTAAAGCATAGCAGATTTTTTATGAGTTGTTCTTAGTATCTACTTATTATGAATATTTTTCACAGAATATGCTGACAATTAAATAAAAGTGGAATAAATATTGGCTTATAAGTTTATCATTGGTGTCATTACATGAGAACTATAATCATTGTTGATAGTAAACTTTTGAATCTCAAGTTATGACCCAAATTATAACTATGTGTTTCTTATTTCATTATTTAATTTTTATAAAAATATAAAACCAGATATTTATCATGTAACAAGATATGTAATTTCATTTGAAATTAATTTTAAAAAATAATAGAATTAATTTTTATTTATTAAATGCTTTTAGATTAACTTGCCCTGTCTGTCTATATTTCTGTCTATATGTCAGTATGTCCACATTTTTAAATTTTTAACAATAAAAAAAAAATCATTCCCAAGTAAAACTTGCATTCACGACCTTACACTTTCCAAGAAAACTTCTTAGCAACTGAGCTAATGAAAATATTAGAATTGTAGAATAAAATTTTGTTAATATACTATTGATTTAACTCATACTTAATTAAATTAAATAATTACAATATAATATATATATATATATATATATATATATATATATATATATATATATATATTTGATGGAAACATTATGTTTGTAGAATAAAATTTTGTTAATAGTTATTCAACTCATACCTAATTAATTAAATTAATTAAAAAACTAATACATAAATATTTTTATATGGTAGACAATCCCATTATACTTAAATTTAAAATTTTTTTTAGTTAGAAGGTGTATTTTTTATATTTTCATGCCTAATTATTAAATTATAATTTTTGTCATTATTTATTAGTAATAATAACAAGTCAGATGTCACATGACTTATATATAGCTTGCACTTACAAATATGTAAAATTAAGAGCATGCTAATAGCTCTAAACAAGCATTTTTTTTATTTATGATAAATGTCCCAACTCCTCACTGAAGACACCCATAGGTCGAAACCGGTCTGGGAATGGGGACAATCCAAGATAAAAATGATTTGAATGTCTTCTCTTGTAGTAGCATTTATCATAAATAAAAAAAAAAGCTTGTTTAGAGCTATTAGCATGTCATTATTTATTGTAAATTTAACCATTTTTTAAAATAATATGTAAATATTTGTCTGAAGGTTTGTGATATTTGTATATTGTTAGATGTGATATGTCGGACTATTTCCATCATCTATGAGTGAATGTTGAATGTATAGAAAATTTTAAGCTTTATTTAAACTTTCCAAATACAACCAACTTTTTAGTAATAACACACAAATAGGCAACACAAATTAGTAATTACACAACATTCAAGTAGTAGTATTCTCCACTCGTCTTCAGGGGTTGCTGAACTATATGCACAGTGACAACATTTGCTTAGAAGTTGATCTTGCACCCTTAGATTCTTGAATATCAAATTTAAAACAAAAGCCCAATTGAGCTATTTTGTCAAAGGCAACATATAATTGAAATTTAATATATTTGATGTACTAATGATTATATGTTTAATTGAAAAAATATAAATATATTGGATAAAAAGGAAAAAAATTCATAGAAGAAAATTCAAGAAAGCTGTTCATATGACATTGATAAATAATTCTATAAGTCAACACAGTGTGGCAATACACAATGTATTAAAGTCTCTAATTAATCTTGCTCTTAGAAAAAAATATTAAACAATAATAAAAAAATTGAAAGACTCAGGAGGATTTGAATCAACTCTCATATATAAATATATTAGATTTCTACTATATGTTGCTTTTGACAGAATAGCTCATTTGGTTGCAGTGTTTGCCTTAAATTCGATATTCAAGAATCTAAAGCTGTGAGTTCAAATTCTAAGTGAATATTATCATTGTGCATATAAGCCAGCAACACCTAAAGCAGAATGTATAATAAGACTACTCAAAATGTAGTGCAATTATTAACCTGTGTTGTCTACTTGTGTGTTATTACTAACAAGTTGTTTGTATTTGGAAAGTTTAAATAAAGTTTAAAAATTTCTATCCATTCAACATTCACTCATAGATAATGGAAATGGTCCAATAGATCACATCTAATATGCGAATATATCTAAAAATTAAAAAAAAATAATATATATATTTTTTAAATAATACTGTTATGTAAATAGCTGAGTAAAAAGTAAAAAAAATGAAAAAGTAATCTACTTCTTTGTTAATTTGTCATTCTTAGAAAATATCATAGATCTTGAAAATCTAGACTTGTTATAAAGCAATTGGAAATTGCAGGAATATTGTCATTTTATAAAAGCATTTGATATTCCAATAAATAATAAAAATCAAAAGGCCTCAAATGTTTTTTTTTATATAGAAAATAATATTATGGCTGCAATTTCCAATTGTTTTATAACAAAATTAGATTCTTAAGATCTCTGATATTTTCCAAGAATATAAAATTAATGGAGAAGTTGGTTAATTGATTATTTTTCTACTTTTTAGTTGGCTATTTACATAAAAGCAGTATGTAATTTTTTTTTACATATTTACTTAACAGAAAACATCTATTCTTTATTAAAGCATTTATTATCTGCTTTTTTTGGTATTAGAATTGAGAAAACAATAGAAATGTTTTTGTTTTATTATTTTTATAGCTATCATTTATTTTTTTTTGATCCTATACAAAATTGTAAATAAAAGTTATGATGTATGGAGAAACATTTCTAATTATCAATATATATATATATATATTATTGGGCATTTGGACACAGAGTTTCAAGGTCTCTTCAGCCATCCACTCTGTTTCATCAACCAATACACATGACCACACACATGTGAAAAAGATAAATGATCTCCAATATACATGTTTTGTACTGAACCAATAGTCATCAATTGGCCCAGATCATCTCCCACACATATATATATATATATATATATATATATATATAATCAGTGCTCAGTTTATATTAAGATAGCAAATCTTCACACTTTAAGGTAGCGGCTTCAATTTACTCCTCTCTCAAACTTTTCAGCCATCCATACCATTGAAAATCTGATGATGGAATTCCCAAATTCTTTGTTAACACCAATATTTATGTCTTGACCATGCTGCATTTTAAGTCATGCTGACCCCTCATGTATAGTGCCTTGTTAATTTAAATGCACAGAAGAGGGATGTGAAAACACAGGATGAATTTATAATATTTTATAATAAAAGTACATTTTATACACTTGGAGTATTACATAATATGGGAGATTTGAACACAGACTTCAGCCACTGACTCTATTTCATACAACCAACACACATGACCACACACATGTGAAAAAGATAAATGATCTTCAATGTACAATTCTGTGCTTAATTAGCACAAAATACATATATTGGAGATCATTTGTCTTTATTACACATGTCTGTTGTCATGTGTATTGGTTATATGAGATAGAGTAGTTAGCTGAATAGAGCTTGAAAGTCTGTGTTTAAATCCTATATTATGTCTAGACACCAGGCATATAAAATATACTTTTATTCAAAATGATATATATAATTTATAAAGATTATATAATTTAACATAAGATTTTCAGAAATTGTAATATTAGTTATTATTTACTAATTGATTATGACAAAAATAGTACTATACAGCATAATTATTTTGTTTGTTACAATTTATTTTGGAATAAAAAAAAATGTTTTGATATAAATAATTTTAATATATTAGTTTTCAATTTAAAATATATTTGAATAAAAAACTAAGATATTCTTCAACCTAATTCTATGGAAATTAGTGGATATTTTAGAAGGTTTTTATTTTATCTATTCTAAAATGATAATTTATATTTTAATAAAGGCTGATTATTATTTTTAACATTAAAAAAATATATTTTTTTCAAATATATTTTTAAATATTTTGAATCGTATTTTAAAATTTAATTTTAATATTATAATAATAAAACTTTTCTTTGTAATTCTAAGAATTAACAACAACTTATTTGAAAATAGTGTTGTTTATTTTAAATTATTAACTGGTTGATATAATATTTTTAAAAATCAGCTTGTAAGTTCTTCATCTTGCAGTATGCAAAGCTATTAAATTTTAATTACAAGGCACATTTACTTGCATAGGGAATATTATGCAAAATAACTCCATCAAGCTTTCTAAAAAACATTTTAAGATAAAGTTGAGCATGTTTTATATAGAAAGCATATCTTGTTTACGTTTAAAAAATTACTTTAAAGGAATCATAAAATTGAAAATATTGTTATATTTCATTGCATACATAGTTGCAATTAGACAAAAATTTGACATTTTTAATAAAAGTAAAATTCACTGTAGAAGCAATTTAAATAATAATATTGCAATTTATAACATAAATAGAAACAGCAATCTACATAATATATATGGATATGATTAGGTTTGTCAGATTGTTTTGTATAAACATTGCAAATCTCATTCTTTTTCTAACTTTTTGATTTTTTCTTCTGAATGTAGGAATTGACATATTCTTTTATAAGTGGCTACAAATAATGATAACAATGATGGATTAAAACAAACTACATAAATAAAATCATTGTTTTTAAAGTGATCAAAAATTGATAAGATTCATTCAGTGAAATTAACAGCATTTGGGAAGATTGTCATCCTAGTGTTTACATATAAATTGATGCACTTCATTTATTAAATATTGTGTATCCTTTATTATATTATTAATTCAAAAGGTTTAAAATTGAATAGGAATTAGTTGTACCTTTTGCAATTTAATGTTTAGCCACATTGAAAGATGTTTTGTTTATATCTGGGTTTAATTTAAAGTTTTCATTGAATAATACCTCTTTTCAGATTTTTTTATATTTATAAGATCCAAAAAGCATGAGTAAATGGTTATTTTATTTGGTAGTCTGATAAAAAAAAGTTGTATACAGTTGATATTAATAGTGTTTAGTTTTTATATATAGTGTGAAGTGTTGTATTTATTAGTTATATATAAGAATTAGTAGTCAAATGTCATATGATCTCTTTAAAATTTGTGTGATTATTTTATATTATGGTATGACATTTGTATCCTCTCATTCTTATTTAAACCCATCTAAATAAGCATGAATAACTAATGATTATCAAATAATAATGCCAGTTAGATCCACAGATGGCTAATAGTTTTTGTCTGTTGAAACATTATACTGCACTTACTCAGTATCCACCTTTTACAGCTATTATTACTATACAAGCTTATGTCTTGAAGCTATTCAAATACCTATAGTTTTAAAAGAAAGATAATTTATTTGCCCACATATATAGGCCATAATTTAAGTCAGCAATAATATATTGTAATTGCTTTAATTGTAAGACAAATACAAATGCAAGAAGTTGCTATATATCAAACAAAACAATTTAAAAAGTTAATGGTGGGAAATTATTTCAATTACAATTCTCCTTATTAATAAGAAAGACCAGTAACCATAAATAATTTTGAGAATATGGTTCATATTGCTGTCCTTTTTCCTTTTAAATTCTGAAATGTATTTAAAGATATAGGGTGTAAAATTGATTACTGCACTATATACAAATTTTACATATAATTTAGAAACCCTTGTAATTATTTCTGTATATCTGGATATTGGAAATTAATTAATCTTTATAATGCATTTATTTTTTTACAATTTTTCATATTTTAATTAATATTTGTATTTTAATTCTAATTATAAAATGTATATTAATTCATTATTTCATTATTTTTATAATTTTTAAATGAACAATTATTTTATATAATATAAAATTATATTCTTAAGTCTATATAATTATTATATGATAAACATTTATTTTATCTTTTTTCTCTTTGATATAGTATTTAAAAAGACTTTTTATATTCTTTTTCCATATCTTAATACATAATTACATTTTGAAGAATTTGTCATTAATGAGAAACCAGTGACATCTTTATATAGACCAAAAATGTATAAATGACACTTTTATGTGAGCATCTTCATTATTTAAAAGATTATATCTAAAAATGTAGTCACATCAATAATTTTCTATGAAATATTCTAACATTATGGGGAGATATATAATAAGTGATGACCTTTTTTTTTTTGTATTAATAAGATCTTAATATCCAAAATTTAAATCTAATGCAAATCTAAATATTTATTTAAAATTATTTGCATGAAATTTAAATTTTGATAGTAAAATATTTAAAGATTGTGTTTCTTATTGTTCTCTTTAAAAGAGATATTATTTTTATAATAAAAATATGGATAGCATATAAAATATATAGCAATACATGATTGTAGTACATATGTTATTTATTTGTAAATTAGTTTATTTTTCAGACTCAAGTTTTTATTCACATTTTAAAAATTATGTAGAAAATACTTATAAATATATTAAGTAATACAACACATTTTAAATATTATATTGAAAATACTTATAATTATAGGGGGGATTGAAAATAGACTTTCAAGCCCCCATCAGTTATTCATTCTATCTTATATAAATGATACACATAACCACATGTATGTGAAAAAGATAAATGATCTCCAATATACATATTTTGTACAGAATCAACACTAATCAGCTTGTCCAGATCATTATTTCTCACTTATATATAACCAGTGCTCAGTTTTATATTAAGATAGCAAATCTTCAAATTTTAATGGGCAGCCTTTAATCTATTCTATCTTCCAACTTTTCAGTCATCCAATACATTAAATAATATATTATATTTGTGATGTATTATAAAAAAACATTATTAACTTAATTTATGAAATGCTGTTTGCTGAGACATTATAGGGTTTTGAGATTGTTTTACTCTTTATTCAAACATAGTTAGATACCCATTTACAAAAAATATATATATATTTAAATAAAGTGTCATGTGGTCTGATTATCTATAAGTAAAAGTGTAAGAGTATTTTTTTTTGATACTATATTAAATTGGAATCCAGTTAACTTTAATATTAATTTTTAATATGATTTTCTTTGCAGTTTTACACATTTTTCAATAATCATTCACAACTTTCTTAATTTATTAGAATTCACTATTATTCATTTATTCTGAACCTTATCACTTTGATATGTTTTACCAGATTTAACTCCTTTAGCCACATATAATGTTTTATCTGATTATTACTTTTTTAGTATATTATAATCAAAATATAAATATCATTGCATGTAACATCAGCTAGTCTAAATGAAATATGATCAAGATATATTGTTTTAAATTAGGGTTTTTTTTAAAAAGGTTAGTGAAAAATAAGATTTTGCATATTTCTTTTTTTTTTCTGAGTTTTGCAACTTATTACAGAATGTTAGCTATTTCCAATAATGTTTACATTTTATACATATTTATTTATTTTTTCAATTTTAAAGGCATGTGCAAAATTTTATATAGGCATATAACTAATTGAAGCTGTAAATATATTGTAGTATGTAAATTGTTAGCTTAATTCTATATCTTCATAAATTATTCAAGTGTGTTTTTACTTTACATGTTTAACATATTTATTAATATCATTCTATTAGTAAATATATTTATAAATGGAAACTTCACTGTGTATGCATATTTGTTTTAAGTATTATATATATATATATATATATATATATATATATATATATATATAAAAGTACTTCTGATATTTTGATCAAATTTTTATTTATCCTTCTTTTTTTTCTTTTGTTCTAGGTAGATATAGAAAAGACTGCAGTATTTTTTTAATATTTTTCAAATGTTTGGAATTATTGGAAATGTAAAACAAGTGGAAATTACTTCATGTCTTTAGCTAGGTAAATAATGCTTTGTTCATTTTATTTTAAATTTAAAGTGATATAAAATGAATGATATATATTTTAAAATAAAAAATAAATATTATTATAAATGTTTGTCCATTATACGAAAATCATCGAATTATATTTATGAAAGGTTAACTATATCAGGAAAGTAAACAAAATTAAACATTACCCGAAAAGCAATTACGCTTTTTGATTGAATTTATTTTTACTTTAGTCAATTTAAATGACTATTATGTAGTAGGAATAATTAATAATAACTGAATAAAATAATGCTAACTAAATGTTTGTACCAATTTAATTATTTTACAAGCTTCCATTTTAAAACTGACAATTCTTTAGAAAATATTAATTTGACTATATTATTATACATAAACATCAAAAACATTACTTTTTGAATATGAAATTACTAAATTCCTTAGTTTATGAAATTCACTTCGATTTAATTTAATAATTTTGTCATATATTAACAAATTAAATGCATACATAAACTTATACTTTTTTAAATTTAATAGTGTGCTTAGATAAATAAAAAAAGTGTAACTTTATGCATACATTTAATTGCGATTATATTTTTAATCTTTAAATTCACCTAAAATATATATCATAAGCTAAAATAAAATTAATAGTTTCACATTTAAAAAAATTGTTTAATGTTTATGAAAATAATATAATATATAAAAAAGTTTTGAGTTTTCAAAATAAAAATTGTAATTTAATTTGGTATCAATTTATTTTTGAAGTGGAAAGAGATCTACTTTATATAATAAAAATGAAAAAGTCTTTTGGGGTTACATTTTAAAACATGATAGGTTTTTTATAAACTATTTTGGAATGCAAACTTTTAGGATAAGATTGAGAATTATACCAAGATAATCCTAAATTTGAAATGTTATGAGTGAAATAGAATGTTTTTCATAAGTGGATATGCAACAAATTGCTGAACATAGAATGATATGGTTGCAATTTGTTTAATAGTCTACAATAATAGAGTTGGAACATTTGGTATGTAATAATGTCTGACTCTGATAAATCTGCTTGAGTCAAAACACATTGGTTGAGGACATATGCATTTTTTACATCTTTGTCATTTGTTTTAAATTGATAGAAAGTTGATTTAGATCTCTATTAAAAATACTATTATGAATAATATATTTGTGAATTTTCTTATTTATAATAATAGTTTTTACATTAAATAATTGTCTGTATAATATTTTATATATTTTCTCATAAATTAAGTAGCACCTGCTTAGATTTTGTTGATTGTTATAAAAGTACAATAGCAGAAGAATAAACTTTTATTGTATAATATAAATGTGATAGATTGAATTTAGTGTTTCAAAAGTCTGGAATTTTGCTTTGTCTTTAAATTTTAATAATTATAAGTAAAATTATTATTAACATAAAACATATTTCAATTTATGCTTATTTTTAAAAATTACTAATATAAAGTTATTTTGATTTTTTATATTAATATTAATTTTTCAAAAATATTACCAAATTCATCACTTTAAATAAATTAAATTTATAATATTATTTTTTTATTAATTGTATTTACTTTCCTGAACAAAAATCCTAAATATACACATTGGTCATCAATTAGTTTTTTTATTAGTTATATATAGTATTTTTTAATGTTCACATAGAAATCATTATAATTAAGCATATTATTATTTGAACAATATAAAATTTCAACTTAAGAATGTTAAAAAATTTCCAAAATTAATTATATGTAAATGTATTATAATTTTACAATAATAAAAAGACTGTATGGTTAAATAGATATATTCTAGAACTAAGTCATTTTATTTTGCTGAAATATTTTCATAAAAAGTTAAAAATAGCTATGTCTATAAAAAAATTTTAGTTAAGTCTTTTACAAAATCTTATTTATAGAAATAAAAAGAAACATTTTAAGATTTAACTAATATTAAAAGTACTCAAAGCTTTGGTTTCATGATATTTTATTCTATATTTAAAAATAGATCTTTTCTTTTTAAATTTAAAATATTTATATTACATGTATTCAAGATAGTATTATATTATATATAATATTCATTTTAATATAAGTTTGTAGGTTAAGTTTTGTATAGAATTTATTTAACCAATGTACAGTAGTACATATGCATTAAGAGCCTCAACTGCAGAGACATCTAAATATATAACTCATTGCTATGAGACATCTACATAATATTTAATAATGCAAATTTAGTAATATTAATTGTATTCTCCTAGATAATATGATTTTTTAAACAAAATCAGATAAATGCTTTAAGTAGTAATATTTCATTATAATTTACCCACAAAACAGTGCCATAAATGTCACATTTAAATTTTTGTTCTATTTATAAATTTTATATATCAATTTCAAATTTCAATTTAAAACATATGACTGTTGGATAGTAAGTTAATTGTATTGTGTCATCATACATTCGTATAAATGATTCCTACACAGAGCAAAAAAATTGAAATGTCTATTGTTCAATTTTGTAAACGCATTTCTGGTATCCTTTAAAAGACTGCTCTGAATCAAAAATGCATTTGAGGATTTAATTAGTAATCAATGTCAAAATTTTCCATTCACACAAAAAGCATTTCTATTAATGCATAAAATTATTATCATATAAATGTACTATTGTTCATAAACATCAAATGTTTAATTTTTTAAATATAAAACTGTTCAATTTTTCACCTTATGATATACTCTAATTTAATTTAAAGATTAATTACAGCATATAATCATAAATTTTTGAACATATATATTTCTTTCTTTATGATCATGTACCCTTTTAAACAAATTTGTTTTTAAATTATAATTATAAATTAAAAATACATTCATAAAAACGTTTATATCTATTGTTTATAGTAGTAATGAATGCCATTTAAAATTTTGTTCAAATAATATGATACATGCTTTAAATTGATTGCAACTTCTGGTAAAAAAAATATTTTTTTATGAAATGGAAAAATCTTAATGTTATATTTAAATTTTCAAATGTCAGTGTTGTGGTTTTTAAATTTCTATGCATTATTGGTTTTGTCATCATTTTGCATTTTTTTTTTCGATATTATATTTATATTCTAATAGAGATATGACTAATCTTATGCAATTTGTTTGCAATTTTGTTTCATTCAGTTCAAACATGCTGTATATAATTTCTGCACTATTATGCAATTTTTATATAAATTATGTCAATATAATTAAACAACATTTAACTTTTTTATATAATATAATAATGTACTGCAGAGAAAATTTAAAAATTCAATACTGATTACTTTAATAAAACTTCTGAATATGTTTTGCTTTTCAGATTTTTTATATCTGAAATTAAGTTTGTTAATGAAAACAGAAAACCAAGTTTAAACTTGAATCAGTAACCCATTTTCTTGTTTTTGTTGTCAATTCTACAGATGAGCAAAGCAAAACACAACTCATCTACACAAGAATCTCATTTACAAAACAAAAATTTAAAACTATTAAGAACCTATTCTCAATTAAGTATCTCAATATTAGACAAGCATCAAATATGTGTTTACTGTGGGGTTTTTTTGACTCACTGAATTTACATTTTTTTTTATAATAATAAAAATTGACTGTTAATTACAATATTACTTATTAAGATCTACATTTACATTTTATGTTTATAATCTGATATCTGATACACCACATATAGGCCCACAGTATATCATATTGCACACTTGTACCATAGACTATCTTGTTTTAATAAATATATATATTTTTTTCTAATTTTTCTGAAATACCATTAATCATGAGAATTTATATGTATTTTTTTTTTATAAAATTATTCATTTAGTAATTATTTTATTAGCCTTTTTTGAGAATTATTGTAATTTTATAACTTTTATTTATTAATTGTGCCTAATATTTTTTTTATTAAAAATAATAAATGAAACATTATTTAACAAATACATGTGTTATATCAGTCTTTATCAAAGACGTTTCCTCATATATGATTAGCATAGTAATGATGAACAAGAGAGCTGATGGATTTTAAATCAAATCCCAAGCAATGTAATATAAATTATCTAACTTATAATGATTTATTTATTTATTTTAGCCCTATTTTATGAATCACAGTGGTATTGTAACAGATAAAAGACTTGATTTTTTTTAATCAAAGCTCAATATATTACTTCCAATGTTTGAATATCACTTGATCTCCCTAGCAACTAACTATTCTTTTTTTTTTCTTTAAAAAATTTTATGTCTTAAGTGATACCTAAAAACAGATGATTATTAAAATTAAATGTAAATCACTGTAAAATATTTGATATAATTACTATATATATTGCGTATGATATTTTTATCAACAATATATTTCAAAGAATTATTACTATTTTTGTTATACAAATTTTGAAATAAAATTTTGATATTACTTTAGGATTATATATAAGTTGTAAGCCTAATAATTATTTTAAAATTAAAGATTTAGTCTTTAATACCATATAGCATCAAGTTCTAATCTAATTAATCTTTTAATTTAAATGATAAATCTAGGGAGTCAAAATATATTGACTTATTTACATATTTAAAAATAACTCTAGATTTAGACGTCATTTACATTATCATAACCTTTTTTTTAATAATTAAAGTCAATTATTAAGTGACTGCGTTTATCAATAATTAGTATTGGCTTAATTCATAAAATAATTCAATACATGTAATTATAAGAAGATATTCAACAGTTTTTAACCTTTTTTGCTTAATTTAAAATATGTAAATTTGTACTCTCAGGATATTGAAAGACGTTGATATTATTTTTTTTTACATTTTTATCTTATGTATTATTAATTTCAATTTTATATATTTTTGTTTATATTTCTGAGCAACTTTTCAAATACTAAAAATTTGTTTTATAAAATATTATGGGATGTTTACATTGTATTAGGAAACTCCTTAACACTGTATGAAAGATAAAACTGGTAGGTTTTATCTTCAATGATTAATTCTAAATCTACAATATAACTTTTATGGATCTTTTAATTTATATGGAAGATATTTTTGTCCCAAGTGATTAATATGTGGCAAAAAAGGCTGCAAATGAGAACTGTGATCCCATAAAAATATTCACAATAAGATATAATTTATCCCTACAACAATACAGTGTTTTAAACATTAAAAATGTAATTTTTGTATTAAAAATATATTATAAAAAGTTGAAAGTTATTACAAAAAAATAAAAATAGTTTTATTTTAGAGTCAATATATAGTTAACTCAATAATGTAAAATTTGATAAATTAAACAATTCTTGATAAAACTGTGAATAAAAATTATGAGAAACAAAATATGTGAAATTAGTGATCTTGTATTATAGTAGTTTAATCAGACTTTTATTTGAGTTTCAAAAAAAATTTTAAATATAATTTTTAAAGTCATTTTATAAGCCTTGAATTTGCATAGTTCAATGTATTAATTGTATATATGTTAAGCTATTCTAATGCTTACAATTATTAATTTTAGTTTGAGTATTAAACAATGTGATTGAAGATATGGTTCAATCTCTATCCTTGTTTTTTTATATGTCATAGCATTGGCCAGGAGGCAAACCCACAACAACCATCTGCAACCAACTGCTTGCTTGCAAGGCTGCTGTGTAAACCTCTCAGTTAACAACACTTGACATCTCTATTTTTGCTTACTTGATAATTTCACAAATTTGATAGTCAAACTTTTTATAAACGCCTGAGATATAAAATAATTTACTTAATTATACTTATAATAAATAAAATTAATTAATTGACCTTATTATCCAATAGGTCATAAGAAGTTTGAATGTTAAAAATTATGCATTGGAAATTATCAGATGTTGCACACCATATTCTAGTTATCCTACCACTGCACTAAATCACACAGGGGTTTAGTTGTAATTATAATTGATTACTAATTATTAATGCATGTTTTTTATCTCCATGATATATTGATTTCATTTTGAATTTTCATCCATGTTAGCAAAAGTAGATTATATGCATCTAAAACCTAAAGGATCAGTGAATTCATTCTATTGTTGATTCTTTGTCAACAGAGTGTTATCTTTTCAGAGCTTTAAGAAAAAGTGGATATAGTTTTATAATAATTTTTCCATAAAAATAAGTTAGATAATTGAAAGTCTAAAATCCACCATTCTAATATTGCTTTAATCAATATTGAATCTGTATAAATAAAAGAAAGGCTTAATGAAAATGTATGTAATTAATTTTGTTATAGTGTAAAACCCCCCACGATGATATATCTTGTATATGATTGTTCATACCGCAAACATAACCTGAAGCAGCCCTCATTACAGATAAGAAAAAAAAATCATACTCCATTAGTTACCTCTCACTACTTTTATTTGTACGTGATTATAAAACATTTATTAATAATTTTAATATATATTTTTAGTTTATTTCTCACTTTTTTATCTAGTATAAATTATAGAAAACATGAGTAAATTGTATTATCAACTGCTTAGAAAATGAATAAAGTTTATTCACCAAAGTGACAATTTGAGTCTATACCAATTATTTAATTAGATATGCCCTTTACAATAGAAAGAAAAATATGCGATAAAAGTTTTGTAAATAATACAAATTTATATATATATATTAGTTGTGCATTATTGCAAGAATCTTTAGTTCTTGAGAACGTCTTTTACTCTCACGACAAAACTAAACCTTAGAGTACTAGGATTTAAATTGATTTTCCTAACTTTTTCAAAATGATTAAGAATGTTTTAGCAGAATTTTGTTTGATATTTAGATGTGTGTGCTTGCGCACATTATGGATTAAAAATAAAGTATTTGAAATGTCTTTTTATTGATTTGATTAATAATATATTTACTTTTTTCTTTCCTTTTTAAGAATTCAGTAATGCATTTGAATAATAAAGAGAGATAGAACAAAATAATAGCATTGTCATTGATATACACATATAGTGTGTGCGCGTGTTTGTTTGAATATGGCTTATGACTTTATGTTGTTAAAAAAGAATGATTAAGATTTTTACTTCTTTTTATTTGATTTTTTCTTTTCTGTCGCTTTAAAAGATTTTTTTTATTTAATGTGTGCTTAAGGATAAAAAAATCTTTTGTAAATTCTTGGTTAACTTTAAAAACACATGAAAAAAGACAATTATATCTTTGGGTTCGATTTAACACTAATCTCATCGAAATATTCTTAAATTTATTTTGAACTATTTTTTTTATCAATACATACATAAAACCGATTTAGTTAGATGAATAATTGTTTGACTTCCATTTATATCAGACAACAATCTTGTCAACAAAATCAAGCATGTGACTATATTATAAGTGAAGATTATTCAACTTAAATAAAAAAATATTTTCAAAAAAATATTTTCAACAGCGTAAATGCTTTATATACTACTTTAGAGTTTAGAACAGTGGTGTTCTTATACTAGATTTGACAAGATTAATTTTAGATTCTAATTAAATGCAGTGAATTGTGAAAACTCTCAAATATCAATAATTTTTAAGATAAAGATCAAACTATCAAACATTATCTTAATAATAATTTAGAATGAATAATTTTAAAGAAATAATTACTAAAATCCTATAATTCTCTCATTTACCTAAATGTAATGGTTCTTATATATATATATATTATTAAAGACATATGATGATGAACAAATATTTATTAGGTTTATTATGAAGGCATTTTTTTTTAATAGTTTAAACTATATTAAGACATAGAGCTTACCATACATGCTTTAATATTATATTTTAAAATATGTACGCCAGATTTTTATGCATTAACATAAAATCTTTTCACACCAACTGAAAATTTCAAAAACATTTATTAATCAAATCCTTACATATATATTTTTATATTTTTATATAAGGTATCTTTTTAAAGCACAAATATTAAAAAAATAACATTACCAGCTTAAATATAAAGTAGACAACAGCATCATTTATGTTTTAATTTACTTATGTATGTTCAAAATCACATCCAGTTTAATTATTCTATTAGATTTTTCGTTCATCAGTGAATTTATGCTACTAATAAACCATGTCTTTTTATTTTCTGTTTTCTATCATTCAGTTAATTACAAAATTTTACATTCCTGGAATCATAAACATGATAATACATTTTTATATCTAAAAGCATGAATAACATTACAAAGTCTGACATGACTTTGCCATGAAGATATTCTCATATTAATATTTAGCTTAATATCTTATACCATATTGTAAAAATTCTGGGGAATACTAAAATGTCTTCTAAGTAGTAAAATGCTTTTATGTGACTTTCATATCTTATATCATGTTGCAAAAATTTTAGGAAATATTGAATTAGTTAATTATAATAAATGTAAAATTGAGGAGAAAATTATTTACAACATAACTGAACTAATATATAGTTATAATATTTTAAAATGATTTTATAAATTGATTTTTTTTTATTTTCTCTAAAAAGAGTATTTTTAATATACTGAACATATTTGTCACCAACAGCTTAGTTCTCATTTCTAAAAAGAAAGAATGAGCACAACAGCACAGTGTCATTAAATTAGTCCATATCCATTAGTGCAGTCATAGAGTGCATAATTCTGGAGTATAAGTTATTAGGATTGATTCTACTTCTGGAAATTCTAGTATATGAACTGGTTATAAACTCCCAAACAGTTAAGCCTTTTATTTATTTACCAATACTATATATTTAGCACTTACATTCATCAGTTTTGTTTAATCGACTGTAAACTAAGAATTTTTTTTTCTCCTCAGCTGGAAATCAATATGGGATTTTTTTAGCTTTTGAATAAATTGTCAATGTTGTCACTATGGTAACCAGCATAGTAATAGAGTCAAAGAATAAAGATGTCTAAATTAATTTCCATTATAGAATGTTAAAAAAAAATCGGGTTGACTACTCAATAATGAAAGAATTGTGCATTGTCTGTCACTAAATAATTAATCAAATGTAAATGATTTGAGGACCTAATGCTGCAGAGTCTGACATTCTATTATTGTATTAGCACACAGGGAATTGTCTCCACTTTGGAGCTTGAGCATCATCAGATTTTTTGAACATTGGCCGTAGAATAAATAAACAAATAATAAAAGTTTTCCAGGCTTAGTATTTGTAAATAAAACAGTTATACTACTATTTCAAAAATTATATTTATTTGATTTTTTTTTAGTCTTATTTATTTACTTTTCTTTTCATTTCTTATGAAAAATACTTTTTACAGATATTATTTGTGAATCAAGTTTCACAACTTAATATATTTTAACCTAATCAAAAAGCTATTATATGTTGAAAATAAAAAGAAAGGTAAATAAATATTTCAACAGTTTATTTATCAAACCGTTAGAGTAAAGCAATATGTTCTTTCTTTAATATAATTGACTTAAAACTGTTTATTTGTTGGTCACAATCAAGTTTTTTTTAAAAGAAAAAAAAAAGAAAAAGACTTTGATGAAACTTTAAAAAGAGAAAAAAAGGAAGTCATGAAAAATCTTTAATTATTTACACTACACTTTAAACCTGATATTTCAGAAATGTATTTATTTATTGAGAAAATTTAAAACCAAAAAAAAAAAAAAAAGATTTTTCCCCCTTTTAACAGAATTAACAGTAATAATGCTTCAATTGATTATTCTGTTTATGGGGATGCTATTTTTTAGTACTATTTATAAATATTGTGATATATTTAATACGTATATATATGGAAAAAAATTCAAAAGTGTATGCAGAAAAGTAAAAGTAACTATGTTGGAATTTAATACTTCTGCTGCTTGCTGTAATTCTCATGTCGCTTGTAACATTATATTGTTTATTTTGAGAATCTTCATTTTATGTTTATTTATACTGCTGTTCGCTGTGCCACTTGGTTCCTTTTGTACAAACTAGTATACTTTATAGCTTGTGTTAATAAATGCAAACTGCTGTCAAATATGGAAGGTCTTATTTGCTTGATAAACTGTACAATCTTAGACAAGAATCAGTTAGTTAGATTAAGGTAATGTATGCCGTAACTGCTTGAAAAAAACCGAAAAAGATATTTTATATTTATTGCTTTACTAAAACATGATCTATATTTTTGTGTAATTTAACTTTTCTATATAATTTGAAGCAGAAAGTATGCAGTTATATTGTTTCATATGTGCATTTGTTATATCTATAAGATTTTGAAAAACATTTATCTCTTTTTCATTATTTATGAAGATATATTTGTTACATAAATATATGCTATAAAATATTTTTCTATATGACCACACATAAATACTAACATTACTTTATCAATTGCTCACATAAAAAAACAACTAACAAATAGCAAACAACTTTTTTATGGCAAAGTAAATAGCACGAAGGTATAATGTAAAAAATAGATTTTTGGGAAAGTGGAGTATAGATATATCTAATACAGTTGAACACCTTATTTGTAGCATAAAGTTATTAAATAGTATATACCTTTTTAATGTAAAACTATATATAAATTACACTTATTTTCAATATGTGTGCATTGCATGCAGATATGTGTATATATATTTGAAACAAATTGCAGAGTAGAAACAACAGTCAGAAGAAAAATACTGTACTATGCAGTAGTATATAAAGTACAGTTGTATTTAACATATTTTGAACATATTTTTATTATTTCTGACTTTTCATTATGTTATGAAAACAGAATTTTAAAAATGTTTGAATACAGGTTGTTTTTACATGTGATTAAAACTATTTAAAATTTTAAAAGAAAGTAAAAAAAAAATCATTTTTTTAAATCTAATTTTATTGTTTATGATCTTTTAATTATAGTGTATTGTAAAAACAGAACTTTTAAATATTGTGAATATGGTATAGCTTTTATATATGATAAAAACTAGATTAAATTTGAAAAGAAAGTAAAAAAAATAATTAATTTTAATATTACAGGTAATATTTTTGAAAATTAAATATGCACATTAAGTCATCATAAGAAAAATGTTAATGTTCCTAACTTTTTTCTTGGATTTATAATTTTTGTGATCTAAACTAATGGTTGTAAAATGGAAAAAATATAATATATAAATGGTATTAAATTGCTATTTGTAATTTCAAGAGTTTGCACTGAGTAGAAATCAATCATTTACTTGTGATGCAATGTGATGTTTGGAAATCACAAGGCAATCTGAATGTTAATTAAAAAATTGAAATTTTATTACTTAAACATTTTCTTTATTTTATTTTACAAATCATGGATCAGTAAATCGGTGGGTTTTGAAAGGATCGTTGTGACAATCTTACTATAATATGTTTATTTGTTAATTTTTGATTTCCTTTCAGTATTTAAAAATGAACTTTAAAATTTGATATTTACTTATAAAAGATATTAAATTAATAATGGATTAAGTAAAATATTAAAATTTGTTATTTATTTATAATAAAAAATATCACGTTAACAAAGATAAAATATTATGCTTTTTTTTTTTTTCACAAATCTTTGTGATGTCTATTTAAGATTTCTTTAGTGATAGCTGATGAATAATTATCTTTCATGAGAGTTTGTTCTAAATAGATCTTTTCCTTTTCCAAACCAATGGCTTTTCTTTTGCTCTGATCTATACTGATAGTATAACTCCTTGTTTTGGGCATTCTATCATGATTGGATGTATAAGCTAAGTATTTACCTGTATCTGTAGGTTTTCTGTAAACTAAAGTTTTCATTTACGTTAAAAGGAAGTTTCCTTGACAACAGTTTGAAATTGTTATTGATATTGGGATTTTCTACATGTTGATTGGTTTTAATGATGAGGAAGATTTATTAATAGAACATTTATGAATGCCAGTTTTTGTTCTTTTCTATTATGAATTTAATTTAAAGAGATATGTTGCCTATGTGTAGTCAGATTGTTTCTAGTCTACTCTATATTTATCTAAAATCTGTTTTCATTGTGTCAATAATATATTTGTTGAATAGCCATATGATGAAGCTGTATTATCACATTCTGGACTCACTTTGTAACATATCACTTTCAGTTAAATTCTTATAGAATCAAAACAAAAGCGAAATTAGAAATTGTTAGCAACATTTTCAAATTATAAAATCAAAATTACAGTTTATAGAAAATGTATAACACACTTAAATATTTAACATATACATTCAGTGATAAGAAAAAGATAAAGCATGGAGTTATATTACCAGTATAGAACAAAACAAAATAAGTTTGTTCTGAAACCAGTGATTTGGAAAGAGGAAAAATATAGAGAGAGCAAATTCTCATGAAAAATAGTTTAACATTAATAAGAAAACCTTAAATTGACAACAAAATAATGTCAAAAAAAAAATCATTCATACTGTAGTAAATCCATAGATTTTAGAAATCCCAAACAAATTTTAAAAAAATAGCAATCAATATAACATCAGAACAGATTTTCAAAGGCTTAACTCAGCAGCAAAATCTAAACTTGAAATGCTGAGAAACAAAAACTATACCTACAAAATAATATGTGAATGTGGATGTATATTCATAAAGAACTTCCCCATTGAAAAGGTGATTGAAAGAGAAACAAAAATAGACCTATCTATAGTATTAAAAATGTATGCATGTATGAACATATGTTTGATAAAAGATAAAAATATTTCACAGAGAAATATAAAGAATAAAATTCAGCAAAGCTTTTTTATATATCAATGGTAAATAAATAACCCTATAAATCAAACTAGTATGATAAATCATAATATCTGAAAAGCACTTTTTTCTTTTGAAAAAAGTGGAAATATCAAAATGATCCTCATTAATAAGTATATAATTTTTTTACTGACCATTGCTTTTATCAGAATAGCTTAGTTGGTTTTCACAAGACACAATTGAGATGATCTGTGGTTATGGCACTCATCATTATCAACCCCAGTTAATACATCAAATTTAAATATATAAATAATATCATGAATATTATGAGCCTGAGAGATCAACAAATAATTAATTATAATTCACCAGAATTACAAAAAAGACTAATAATTATTCATCATCAAGAATGATCAAAACATATAATCCACAGTCATACCTTTGATTGGATTTGAAAGTGATCTACTATAGGTCAATCTCATTATTTAGCCCTTGCTAAACTTGAGATAGATTGTAACCTAATGATTTGGATGCACAAACTTAAATGCTAAATCATCAGAGTAAAACAATTAATAACAATAATTATGGGATACAGAAACATGCTGATCATCATCAGTGCCCTGGCCAATTAGGATTATTGCCAACTATAAAATTAATTTCTAATTAATACTAAATTAAAATTTAGTGCATGGAATTTAAAAGATATCCCTTTTTCACAATCCAAAATTAAAGCAGTAATAAATTCATCATCACCTATATGTCCATAATACTAAACATAAACCCCAATTTATATAACTGACCATTATGCATGAATCCAGCTCATTGAGCAAGAGCTCTGTAATTGTTACTCTGAACAAGAGATAGTACCAACATATAAAAATTTATAATATTTTTAAATAAATTCATTGGAATGACTTAATAAAATATAAATAATACAAAAAACTCTGTCAGATAATGAAAATTATTCTGCACTGGAATGTTAACCATTCAATTCCAATATGTCACCATGATTCTGGTATACTGTACCGAAAGTGCTTAGCAAATTGTTTATTGTGATTAATATTTTTTTAAATTTTGGCTGCTTTGTTTATCACAGTTATACATGGAGAATAATTTTAATAAAATATAAATTTATTAATAAGAATAAAATTAATTTAAGGTCTATTTAGTATGCTATAAATTCAGCATTCTGATTTTGATTAGAGTAATACACAAATAAAAATATGATATTACATTGTAATTTAATTTTTTTATCAATATTTTAATTTTATTATAAAATAATATTGCTATTAAACTATATAACAGTATTGTTAGCTTGTGATATTTGTTGATTTGTATCATACTAACTCAAACCATGCTTATTTGGAAAAATCTTATGAAATTTATCAATCAATGTATTACAATTTAGTAAATTAGTAGTGTCTATGATTTCAGTAACTTGTAGTTTGACAAAAAAAATTATGATAAATGAAATCAAAAATCTGAAATTTGTAAGTTTTAATTCAAATCTGTCTTGTACCTGCCTCTAAAGCAGAATAATTATTTTCTGCCATTTTTATTCTTGCACATAATTGGTAGTATCCAGAAATCATTTCACTTTCTTGATAATCTGATAAAGTATTAAATAAATAAAAAATCGTTTGAAATAATTCCAAAATGTAAATTTTATGTCTAAAATAAAAATAATTGATTTACTAGTGATTTTTTAATATTAAATTGTACATATTTATATAAATTAAAAACATACAAATATATTTGTGGATTTTAAAGATTTTAAAAGTGATTATTTATATGCTTTTAAAATTTACTATATATTCTTCTTTATAAGAATTATTTAAAATTTCTACAAGATTGAACTGTTATCAAATGATTTATCATTAAAACCATCTAGCTTTGTGGAATATCATGTTTATTATCTAAATAATGGTTTGAATGTTTTAAAAATGATTTTAGTATACTTTCAAAATATGTTATTGCCTGTCTAATAGGACTTATTTAAACTTATAAAAGAATAAAAATCTAATTCTGTCAAAGTCATGTACCAGCTCTGACTAATAAAGTTTTAAATTATGGGAAAAGGTAGAGAAATTCATCATTTTTTTATAGAAGTTGCTTTGAGACTATATTAAAGATTCATGGTTTAGATAAGCATGAGCTGTTATCATGTGATATATATTGAGATGGTTATGTGTCTCATGGCACACATCAATAGAGTTGTGTGTGAGCACATTTATATATAAAAGTTGAAAGGCAAAGCAGAAATAAACTCAAACAAAATTTTTAATGAATATTTATTATAAACACTGGAATAACAGTTGAGAGTTCAAATAATAATTTCCATACTTAAATTTATTATAAATTATTTTAAATGAAGCATTTAAAATGTTTATTTAATATTTTATTAAAACTGATTTTGAAATCTAAAACAAGCATGTTTTTTTATGTTATAATAGATATACTGGTAATTATAAAACTTTTATCTATTTTAATTAGATTAATAATTTTTTTAATTAAAGCATGTGATAAAATCCTGCAATCTGGTGTTTTTTGAAGGATTAAAAAATACTTTTAAATAATAAAAAGTTGGTTTTAATTAAGATAAACTGAAAAGAGACATTCATTTTTTACTCAAGATAAAGAATTTTCTTAATTAGTGTTTTTTTCAAATTCCACAATATACTATAAAATTGTAGATTTGAATCATTTTGAGACATAAGGTATTATGACATTATTATTACTATAAAGTTATAACTGTAGGAAAGAAGTAGAGCTGCAGCTAATATCAGTGATAGAGTTTGAATTCATATGGTGACAACAGCAGATTTTATGAAGTTCATAGCCCTTATGTGTACTATATGGTTTGCTGAAGTTTATTGAATTATAGAGACTAAATGGGCCTGACATATCTTCCTAAAAATGTCAATGGGGCATTATACTATTTTACTATGGTCATGGTTATAATGGACCAACTTACCAAAATATTTCAGTATTAATCAGCTTGCTGTAAGATTACTATGCTCTGTCATAATGATTAATCTATACGCAATGAATAAGGCTACCATTGTCATATATATATATATATATATATATATATATATATATATATATATATATATATATCACAAACATATATTAATTGGTTAGTACATTTATTGAAAAATTAGATTGTGTTAAACATTTAGCTTTAAAGATATTTAAGGTGTCAGTTAAATAAATAACTGGTGACTATATTATCCATTAAAAAAGTGAATAATCATTTGGTCTCTGTTAAATTTCTTCCTATTAACATTTATAAAGAATTTATTCCAGTATTGATTAATAAATTTTTGTAAAGATAAAAAAACCCAATGAGGTTTTAAGATGATTTTTAGTAACCTTTTTAAAGATGTTTACAATTAAAAGTAACTTGACAAAAAAAAAGAATATTTTATGAAAGAATATCAAAGAAGTAATATATATTAAAAAAACTGTTACTTACCATTGGAAATAATGAATTAATTAATAACTTTGATTTGTAAAAAGATAATAGTAATTTGTATGTATATGTGCATTGGTACATGGATATGGCTATAGAAAGGAGTTTGATATTAACTGAAAGGAGACCCTTTGATTCCTCTTGGAGGCCTTAAAGGAACCGAGCAGGGCAAATTCCTAATGTCCACTCCATACGTTCTTGTCATTGCAGCTGTTATTACTATGTGATTATTCATATAGTATCCGAACATGGATGGGCTGATCACCAACACGCATTAGCCAGCATGGTGAGTTTATTGGCTTTTTACCTCTGAGTTTAAGATCGAGAAACACCATGGTCTTTCTTCTCAGTGCCTGATAAGGCAGAATGACTGTTTGTGTAAATGATAAATATTTTTTTCCAATACATATATACAATTATGACAGACAAAAATAAAGCATGGACCTTATTCCCAGGAAGCTGTAAAGTCACCAACCAAGGCAGCGGTTGGTGGCTGAAGGCAGAGGTTGCTAAGAATCCCCTGATTGTGGACCCAGGCTGCCATTTGATGATGACTTTTTATTTAGGTACTTACAACTGCAGATCATTTTCAAGTGAAGGAATATTGTAAGAATTAGAAGAACTCTCTTATATTAAATGGGACATTATTGGACTTTGTGAAGTTAGAAGAAAAGGTGAAGAGACAATTGATTTAAAAAGTGGACATATACTCTATTATAAAAGCAGAAATATTGGAAATACAAGTGGAGTAGGATTCATTATAAATAAAAAGTGGAAGAACAATATTGTGGAGATTGATGGTGTATCGGACAGAGTGGCAAGATTAGATATACAACTTAATAGCAGATATCAAATGCAGATAAACAAGTTCTCATAGTGATGAAGTATTAGAAGAAATTTATATGGATGTACAAAAGGCTTTTGAACAGAGTAAACAACATTTTAAAATTGTTATGGGAGACTTTAATGCTAGAATTGGTAAACAAATGAAAGATGAAAGTGCTGTAGGTAATTTTGGTTATGGTAATAGAAATGAGAGAGGACATAGACTTGTGGAGTTTGCAGAAAAAGAAAAACTTTATATTATGAATTCTTTTTTTGAGAAAAATGTTAAAAGGAAATGGACATGGAAGCATCCAAATGAAGGTACAGCAGAATTGGATTATATTTTGACTAACAGAAAATACATATTTTAAGATTGTAATGTTCTTAATAAATTTAACACAGGAAGTGATCATCAATTAGTAAGGTGTAAGATATGTGTTAATGTGAAACTAGAGAGACAAAAATTATTAAGAAAAACAATATTTACAGTTGATATTCCTAATCTTCAGAAACATTCTAATGAATTTAAATTAGAACTTACAAACCCGTTTCAAGTATTAGTAGATTTTAAACATGATTCAGATTTGAATGAAATTAATATGAAAATAACTGATACACTTTTAAAAATTGCAACAAAAATAGCTGGTAGAAAAAAGCAGAAATTGAACAATAAAATTTCTACTGAGACTAGAGAATTTATGAAGAAAAGAAGGAATATGAAGATATACAAAAATGATGCATTAAAAAGAATTGTATATCTCGAATTTTGTAAAATGGTGTGGAAAAGAGTTGAAAATGATATAAGAAAGTATAAATGTGAACTAGCAAGGAAAGCTGTAGAAGATAATAAAATTCTTAAGAATGTAAAACAACATATTGGTATTGGTAGGAAATTTATATCTGCAATAAGAAAAAAAGAGGGAATTGTTACTAAAAAGAGAGATGACATCATGAAATTGGTAGAAGATTTTTATCAAGAATTATATAGTAATAAAGAACAAGCACCTCCTATATCTATTACATCTTCCGAATTGCCCAGAATTTTAAATGAAGAAGTGAGATATGCAATTAAATGTATGAAGAAAGGAAAGGCTCCAGGTAATGATGGAATTATAATTGATATATTAAAAGAAGCAGGTGAAGAAATAGAAATTTTTTTAGCAAAGTTATATACCAAATGTCTAAATGATAAAGATGTACCAGATGATTGGAAGAATGCAGTATTAATATTAATATTTAAAAAAGGTGATAAAGAAGATATTAGAAATTACAGATCTATCAGCCTTTTATCAGTTTTATATAAAATTTTTACCAAGATAATTACAACTCGTCTACAGAGAACATTGGATTTCCACCAACCAAGAGAACAAGCTGGATTTAAAAGTGGTTTTAGTACAGTAGATCATATCCAGGTGTTGAGAGAAGTTATAGAAAGAACGAATGAATATGAGTTGTCATTATGTTTTGGATTTGTAGATTATGAAAAGGCATTTGATTCTATAAACATTTCTTCAGTGATTAAAGCATTTGATCATCAAGGTATAGATCCAGGATATTGTCATATTTTGAAGAATATTTATAAAAATGCAACAGCAACAATTAGATTACATAATGATACTGGGAAAGTCAACATTGAGAAAGGTGTATGACAAGGTGACTCCATATCTCCAAAACTTTTTACAGCAGTGCTGCAAGAAGTATTTTGTGGATTAAAATGGGAAACTAAAGGAGTGAAAGTAAATGGAGATTATTTAAGTCATTTAGATTTCACAGATGATGTAGTTGTTTTTGCAAATAATGCTTCAGAGCTGCAGGATATGTTGCAGGAATTATCAAATGAAAGTAGGAAAGTAGGACTAAAGATAAATGTTAAAAAGACTAAAGTAATGTTTAATCGATTTGCTCAAAATATGAAAATAATGATTGATTATGATGAATTAGAAGAAGTTAACAGTTACAAATACCTTGGTCAGATTATTAATACAGATGGAAACCTAATGGAAGAAATTAATCATAGAATTAAACTTGTTTGGAGTGCTTTTGGTAGAAATAACTTGATACTAAAAGGAAATATGCCTATGTGTTTGAAAAGGAACGTTTTTAACAAATGTGTTTTACCAGTTCTTACTTATGGATCTGAGACTTGGACACTTAATAGAAGAGCAATACAGAGACTTCAGACCACTCAAAGAAGTATGGAGAAATGCATGTTGGGAGTAACAAGAAGAGATCGAAAACATAATGTATGGGTAAGAGAACAAACAGGTGATACTGACCTCATTGAAAAAATTAAAAGATTGAAGTGGAGTTGGGCTGGACATATTGATAGAAGAGATGATAATAGATGGATAATTGAAATTTTAAACTGGATTCCAAGAGATTGTAAAAGACCCAGAAAGAGACCACATGTGAGATGGGTGGATGAAATAAGAAAGTGTGCAGGGGTGATGTGGAAAAGAGAAGCTAAAGATCAGAAAAGATGGATTAAACTTGGAGAGACCTTCATCCTGCAGTGTATTGATAATGGTTGATGATGATGATGACATGGATATATATTTTTTGACATAGAATTAATTATGTCTTGTGAAAATATAATATTTTTGACAAATTAAATATCTTAGAATATAAATACCACTGTATGCACATATTTGAATGTGTGTCAGGTAGATTGACATATATGTTAAATCAGTCATTATTTATGTAGTATTTAAAATGAATTGATTTTTATTTTATTAGTTAATGACATTTCTAATATGTTAATTTTAAATTATTATACAGCACATCTGAATGCTTATATATAGGTGTGTTTTGGGTAAACCTATTGAGATATATATTAATTATTATTGTAATAAAAATCAGATTGCTGAATTTATAGTGTAGTCAACATACCTTAATTCATTTCATTTTTATTAATAAATTTATATTTTATTAATTTATTCTAGCAAATTTATTTAATCCGAAATATTATAAATTGTTATATGTTGGTATTATCTCTTGTTCACAGTAATAGTTATAAAGCTCTTACTCACTGAGTTGTATTCATGCATAATAATCAGTTATATAGATTGGAGTTTATGTTTAGTTTATGAAATGCCAGTTTATAATAATTTCATTACTTCTCTAATGCTGGATGGCACAAATGGGATATTCTTTAAAGTCCATGCATTAAATTTTCTTTTAGTATTAATTAGAAATTAATTTTATACTTAATTTCATGAATCTAAAGGACCAGATTTGTTTACCATGCTAGAACTGTCACTGTTTAAGCCTACAACACTAGTAGAAGAGAGGTAAATAATATAACTTGATATGTTTTTTATATTCTAACCTGTCTGTTATTATGGTATTTTAATAGTTTAAATAAAGTTTGAATTTTTCTAAAAAAATTTAATACTAAATAGTATTAAATACGAAATATTAAATAGTACTAAATACTCTTTTTTAATGGCTAATCTAGTCATCAGTTATTTACTTAACTGATAACTTAAAAATATAACTTTAAAGCTATTTTTTCTTAGTATTAATTTTTTTATAGAAGTATTATTTATATTCTGTTTATTATTATTAATATAACTTTTATGTATCTATGACTATCAAAAGCTCTTATAGTATTTTTTGACAGTTGATATCCAAAAGTCCATTAAATTAATAATGTAGAAATTATAAATATGAGCATTTTAATTATGTTATGCACTCATTCTCAACCTTCCCCTCTCAGGCCATAATGTAATATTTTATACTTCATAATATGATAGTGTAAAAAATAACCCTAAATGTATCCATATGTTTATTTAAAAATAAGTGTGATTTTTTAATGTTGAAATAACTTTTGATTACTTATAATTGTTATATGCTACTCTTAATACATTTGTAACATATTTCATATTAGAATGTAATGATTCAAAAATATAGAATATGCAAATAATGAAAGATGCATTTGGCACACTTTTGTACAATAGGGTATTTTTTAGGCATTAATTTCCAAAATCCGTCAACACTTTTCCCCTCCTTTTTTAATAAAAAATCCTCAGATTCATATTATCTTTGAGCTTGATAAATTCATCAAATAGTTTTACATAATTATATTTCAATGCAGCTAGTTGTATAATAAATGCTGCTTCTTAGAATTAAGAATTTTCTAGAAACAACATATAATTATTACTAGTTTTTAAAAGCTGAAATTCTTCTCTTAAATTTCTTGTAAATAATTTGAAATGATGGTATATTTTTTTACAGAAATTTCAATACAATCATGTTTAACTTTTATTAAAGTTGGTGCTATATATATATATATATATATATATATATATATATATATATATATATGTGTGTGTGTGTGTGTGTGTGTGTGTGTGTGTGTTTAAAACAAATATATTATGAATAAAGTTAATAATAGTAGTGATATTTTTTTATTTTTAATACAATTATATAGAAGAAAATAGTGAATGTTAATAAACAGGGAGATTTTTTATGTTAAATAAAATTTAAATAATTAATATTCACTGCTTAACTACTTATAAAACTAATTAATATATTTTATCTAGCATAAATCTCTCTATTTAGAATTGCCTTATATATATATATATATTTAAAATATATTTTAAAAAAATATTTTTCTACTATTAACTTTTCTTAGCTTAGGTGTTTTCAATTCTTAGATAACAACTGGAAAAATATGCATTATTTGGTTTTGTATTTATCATAATAGATGCATAGTTTTTTATTAATTATATTCTCTATTAATTAATAATTGACTTTATTTAAATGTAGTGATGTATTTTCCATATCTAGTTTTAACACATAAATGTGGCATGTATAAATGTGTGTACACTGCTCTCCTCAAAAGTGAATGTTTTATTCACTATATATATGAAATTATTTTATTTTCACACTATAAAGAATGATTTAGCTCACCAAGTTTTCTGTGATGTCATCCAGAAAGGCTAAAAACACTACCAATCATAATTTTCAATTCTTTGTAAACTTTATTGATTTATTGTAAAAGTAAAATATTTTTTTTGCTGCAAAAAAAAATATTGATCTAGAACTTTTCCTCTGTTTAGCCATCGCACTGATATATGTAAAAGATTATCACAATAATTACCGTTCATTTTTATATCTTATTAAAGATTCATAAAAAAATAATCCTTAAATAATTTGTGTTTCATGATATGTCAAAGAATGTTATATTTTCATAATATAACACTTTCATGTTAAATTAAGCAAGATGCCAAACTGTGTATCAAAACTGTTTTTTAAAACACATCTGCCATTGTGAGTAATTACGTTATAGTATGACATAGAACTATAAATTACAAAACTGTCACAAGCTTGTTGTCATAATCAAAAATTGAAATTTTAAAAAACAAAACTGTCACACTTCAGCCTAATTATGCAACATAAAACAAACAAATATCATGAGTGGTTTTTTTTTTCCAATTGGAATGAGGGACATCTTAAGTCGTTTAAAAATTTAGATTAATAAGTGAATGCTTTGGGATGAACATAAAACCTCAATGGGCTGCATGGTGAATATGGTTGATGCAATGCATCATTAACATTATATATATATATATATATATATATATAATGATGCATTATGCATCAATCATATATATATATATATATATATATATATATATATTAAAATGCCTAATTTGGATATATTTGCAGCATCACAAATTTATTTCCCAATACATTTATAATTAACTGCAAATATTAAGTTTTGTACTAAATTGGACACTCATCTAAACTTAATATGTGATTCATAAATTATTTATAAAGTAAACATGGATATATATTCAACCATTTCACGTTGACACTCCTCATTTGGGTTGCATTTTCAAATTTTTGAGTAAATCGTTATTTTTTTTATTTTTAAAAAATATAAATTTAAAAGTAAAAATTATTTATTAAAATAATACTTCAGCTATGCAAATAAAAAAATTAAGAAATTGAAATATAATCAGAACAATAACTATTGTTATTTCATCATTGGCAATAGATATGTATTTGAAATAAAATAAAAATTATTTCAACTCCTATTTTAACACCAAAATGATTTTTTATAAATAATACAAAAAAATAATATGATAGTTTAAAATTTTTAATTTTACTTATAATATTTTTTTTATAATCCCAAAAATAATTATCATCGTTGTAAAGGTATGACTTTTTGCCAATCACAACAACTTGTTTTATGATATTATATTTCTATTGACTTCTGTTTTTGATAAGACAAATTTACTTGATTAAAATTTAAATCTAACATTATATTCTTAGAAAATGATTATTTTGTTAAAATAATCATAAACATATGCACAAAATATTAAAAAAAATGCAACCTTTCAAAATTTGAATAAAAGTTGAGTTCACACAAGCATGGCAAATACTTTATGATAAAAGTCCCCAATTTTATAACTAGATTTTTTTTTATATATATTCATATATGTTTTAATTTTATTTTTATCACAAATCATTGCAAAATCAGCAACCAAAAACAACATATAGTTGCAAGAGAATGACTTTAAGCTGGGTGACTAAAATGCTATTTAATGCCATCACTTTGGAACACACAACAAACAGAAAGAGTTTATATTCTTAAAGGTGACCAACATGTATTGAAACTTAGGAGTTTTGGAAATTTAAAATGAAAAATTGTAACTTTTATATTAAAAAAAAAGAAAAATGTTAAAACCTCTCCTAGTAATTTTTGATGTTGTGTTTATATAAGTGTGTGTGTTTATGTATGTTGTATGGTATGACCAAATGTTTAGACAGTAGTGGCATATAACTAAGCAATTGATTTTTCTTTTTTATGATACTAAGAATCGTTTTTGTTTTAGTATTCTATTAGTACAAATGATTATTAATTTACCTTCTTCCATCAGAAACATCTCTTGTTAAACAACAGGTAATAAAACTTTAGTTGTAATAACTATAAATGTGAGCAAACTATGTAATAAATTTAAAACCCATTGACCTATTCTAGAATAACCCACACCTTAAATCTCATCACTGCAAACAACACAGGCCCTACAATCCTCTTGGTGGACTTCAACCTGCAATATGATGTGTTCACACAGAAATACCTTCATCTATGAGCCAGGGAATTTATAAATGGCAGAGGTTTCTATACGAAGAGCTCTAGAACATGAGCAAAGTATGTAATAAAATTAAAACCCATTGACCTATTCTAGAATAATCCACTGCAAACAACACAGGCCCTACAGTCCTCTTGGGAGACTTCAACCTGCAATACAATGTGTTCACACAGAAATACCTTCATCTCTGAGTCAGGGGTTTCATAAATGGCAGAGGTTTCTTCCCTGCAGGTGCATACTCATTCTATATGAAGAGCTCTAGAATGCTGATTGACCTAATGTTTTACACCTTAGAGCTGCACTATGGTCTGGAAGCCAAGCTTCAACCCATTGCCTTCTCAGACCATCTTTCCCTGATAGTGTCTCTGGATCTGGACTGCTATATTCCCATAGACTTCAATAAAACAATCAGAAGTATAACTAAAGTGGCTGCCACAGAAGCTGTTTTCTCAGATGCCTACATACCCTTTAAAAAATTGACATTCCAAACATAAATCCAGAGGAGGCCTGGTTGGCCTTCACGGGCATCCTCCAAACTGAAGTTATACAGCACACCAAAAATCATAAAGGGTCAACAACCCTTATGAATGAGCTTGATCTGCTACACCATAGGATTAAAATTTCTCAAGTGATGGTACTATAGACAACCTCCTATTAATTAAAACACAGTACAAGCAGAAATAAGCTGCAATTGCTGAAATAATAGCAACAAAGAATTCTAGGTTATACTTAACAGACCAACACTGCTGGACTCATGGCTCTCTCAGATGGGCTCTGGGGGCAAGGAAGAAACAAAAAACTCCTTTGTCCCTCCTCAACGGTTGTAGATCTATCTCTGGCAAACAAATTCTCATCCAAATAGAGTCATATTTCAAAAACTGCCTGTCAAACTGTGTTCCCTACCCCACAAATCAGTGACATGAGACATCACAAAACAATGAACATGGAATAACAATATCAAACATCAAAAAATACTTGGCCACTCTACCTTTCCATGTCCATCCGGGACTACATGGCATTCCAAAGTTCATACTTATGCACCTTGAGAATTTCACAGCTCCCAAACTAATTAACCATCTTGCAAACAGCAAAAGAACTATCCCTAAACTTTATCCCATAGCAATGGTCCCCTTCCTTAAGGAAAACTGGGACCCATCTGCTCTATCTAGCATAAGACCAATCTCCATGACCCCCATTCTGTTTAAGATCATTGAAAAGGTGATCAAGGAGAAAATACAAGATGTTATTCTGGACAACATATCCCAGTTGCAATTCACAAAGAAGGGCTTGTTCACACTCTCTGCAATTGGGGAGGTAAAAATCCTCTGTGATCATATCAGATCCAATAATCTATACAAACTCATTGCCATTCAGCTAGACATCTCTGAGGCATTTGATTCAGTAGATGTCAACATCCTGCTCAATTGCCTCTCAGCACTAGACATTCCTACTCAAATCATTCAGATATTGGACAATCTACTAAATAACAGATTGGTCCACATTTCCCTGAATGGTTTCTTTACAGATGCTTTTATTCCTTCAAGATCCATACCCCAAGGACCTCCACTTAGTGGTCTCCTATTTAAACTCTACTTAAACCCCCTTCTTAAACAGATTGAGGCAGGACTTCCAAGAATCTATGTACCCCAGCTGAAGAAACCCTGTAAAGCATTTGCCTACATGGATGATATGCTTGTCACCCTACCCTCCCAAAAATATCTAAAACCCCTCATTCAAATAATCAAACATTTTTCCGAATCCTCCAAACTTTCTTTCAACCTTAACAAGCCATCAGCCTGGAAAATCAACACCGGCAAGAAGATCTCATCACCTTTCTCAGCAGACCCCCCAAAACTTTTTGGGGTTCCCCATATACAAGTCACCACAAGCCATGTCGATACAAATACAGAATTCCATCATTGAAGCCGACACCAACACAGTTAAATACTTTGCCAAGATTTATTTACTGTTGCATGGGAAAATCTCTCTTCTCAATGTCAAGGTAATGGCAAAGATTAGCTACTATCTACCCATAATTAACATGACAAAGACTTTCAACACCAAAATCAATTGAATCTGTGCATAACTTTTATGGAATGGTAAAATAGCGGCCATAGGAATTGAATGCATGCAGTGACATAGGAAAAATAATGGTATGTCATTGTACACAACTTTTTCTATATACTACAAAAAGTGCCAATCTCTGATCCACATCCTCCAAAAGAAATTTCCCCAGATTGTAATGGAACAACCAGTCATTCTGTCAGACAGACCTCCACCTTCGAAGATAGGCTGGCTAAATCAGATACTTGACTACCTTCTCGCTCATAATGGCCACTCAACCCTAGTATTCAGACAGAAAATTTCTATTTTGAATGCTCATAACCTGCTATTTCCCACACAAAACTCTACCATTCCTTACGTCAGTGGTAACAATCAGGTGGTCACCAGGTTTTTCAGGCATCTCAAGCCGGAGCCAAGGTTCCTGGACTTTCTAGTGAAAATCAACCTGAATTCACTCCAGATGAACTGGTTCCTGCACTACAGGAGATTCCTCAAGAGTATAGATCCTACATGTCACAAGTGCCATAGAACCTGTCAAACCTTTGATCCCATGATAAATAATTGCCCAGCATATGACAAAATCAGAACTTTCATTACTCACAACTGCCATATTTACCTGAACAAAATCTTAAATATCAAGAGCTGCTTCCTGTCCAGGGATTATGTCACCACAAGACTCTCAACCTTTATCACTTATGCCATCTGGATGGCCAGATATTGCAACAAGTTTACCATTCCTCATCCCAAGCCTGAAGACACATTCATTTCCAAGCTGAAGGAATTTTGCCATAAGGACATAATCATCTCATCCAAATTCTTATTTGACAACACGTGGAGCCTGATTTAGCTGGATTAAACAACACCAGTGACCACATCAGAACATCTGGTTGCCTGAGTAATGTGATAACTATTATTTTTGATTTACAATTGTATCATTATTACATATGGTTTTTCAATAAAGTTATTTATAAATAAAATTAAAATTCTTATATAAGTTAAACTATGAGATAATTCATTAGTCTTTGGCCTGTTTTTCAAAGGGATGTGTCAAATTATTGTTCTTCATATATTATAATAGCTTCAAATAGTGTGAATTAAATTAATATAGTGTTGTTGTTTTTTTTAAGATTTATTATTCATAAAAATTGAAATTATTTGCACCTTAATGATTTTGACAACTTATTAAAATGCATGAATTAGCTCTTAATATAAAAGAAATTACACTATTTATTCAAAAGTTGGTAAACAATGTTATACTATGATTGCTATTTATTAAGTGTTATTATTTGATCATATATATTTTTTCTATTTTTTTTTTTGATAGAGCATAATATCCATTAAATGGCATTGGGGTTTACTCAAAAACTAAGATTTATTACATAGTAACTAATTATCAAACACCAAAAAAGTAATGAATAAAATACAATGATACTTCATATTTATTTAAATAGAGTACACTTTAGAACCATTTACAACAGTAAAAAATTTGACAGCTATTTATTACAATAAATATAATTTATTACTTTTTATCATACAACTTATACTATCTAAACATCACATGATTATCTGTTTGTATATCTTTGAGAAATAAAATTTAAAAAACTATTTATTTAAAGAAGATTAAAACTTATATTTTTATAAGCTCTTATTTTTACATGCAATACTTCTGGATTACAATCATAACAGTTTTGAATTAAAAAGGGTGTAAACATTGTAAAAAAAAAAAAAAAAAAGTTAATAATAATAAACAGAAAGATAAAAACGTGTAATTACTTGATTTGTCTTTATTTAAATTTTATTGAGTCAAAAGTTGTGTAATAACAATTTTTAAAAAACTGCACTTTGTTATGAATTTAATTACTCTTTTTTTTTAATTTTTATTTTTTATTTTAAAAGTCATCTCTTACGTTTGACGGTTAAAAAAAAAAAATGTCTGACCTAAGAACAAAATAAAATGGCAATTAAAGCAACAATTAAAATAACCTAAATGTCACTTTGTAATAATTATCTTGCCTTTTACAAAAGAAAAGCTGCATATTTTAATTAAACTAAAGTGGCATTATAAGTGGATTGAAAATTGCGTTTATGAGTATAAATAATTTTAATGATTACGCAGTAATTATTCAATCACACAATCAAATCTTATTTTTTAAAAAGCTATTTCGGTATTTAAAAGAAAAGGTTTTTTTTTAACAAACAAAAAAAGAATACTATTTTTATATATAAACATTTTATTAAATATGAATATATTATTTTATAAATGTTTAATTCTTATATTTTTATTATAATTCCATCAAATCATTATCATCTACGAGCACAAAAACTCAAACCACCCTCCCACATTATGCATGCTTTTTGCGAATTATCTTAGCCTGTCAGAGCTAGAAGCATCAAGTAAATGGCATTATCTTAAAATAGTATTGTATTAAACTTATTCATAGCACTTAAAGTTAAACAATATGGATTGCCTTATACAATTTAGTGCAATAATAGAATATTAATAAATGATAAATAACCATGGACTCAGTAATGTCATATGAAAAGAACGTTTGTCACTAGTAGATAATATTGCATTTTGTTGAAACGGCATTTTTTTCTGTTTTTACAGTCGGAACATTTCAATAAATTGACCAATCTTCTAGTTAAGAATACCTAGATACCATTTTCTCACCACTATCAAATGATTAGCTAAATTATATATGGATATTATACATGAAAAAAAATCCTGAACTTGTTCTGACATAAAAAATACATAATCCATTTTGGACATGGCTCTAGTGTTAGTTCCTAGAAATAAGCAAATACATTTACTGATTATCACACCATGGCACTGAACAGAGTGGTAGACACAGATATAAAAACTCCTTGATTATTCTCCATAAAAATATCCAAGGCAGTCGATTCAATGGAACTGATGAATTCAATCTGCACTTTGGTACTTGAATATCACATGACTTTTCAAAGAACAAATACTATTACTGTAAATTATAAAATGTAAAAAAAGTGGATGAAAGCCTTATAAGAATTATTATAATCATTTTCATCTCAAACTTTACTTGCTCTGGAGAAAACAGAAAATACTGTCATTGAAAAAAATTAAATATAATGACACATCCTGTTATTCTTTCTGCCATATCATTTTAATGTATTTCTTGGGATGAATAGCAATATTCTTTCTGTGGTTACCCTGCAAATAAAATACATTAATATTTAAAATTAATATCTGCATAATGGAACAGACTGTAATGTGTTGAAAAAATATACTATAAAACTATTCATAAAAATACTGCCAGTGCTGTGGGGGATAACCATGTTCAACCTCTGAAAAGAAAGACCTAGGTTCTTGAAGTGGAAAAGAACTACCATGGACCACAGCCCAACTCAATTATTGAATAAATCCTCTACAGTGACTTTTTTTCTTCATCTAGAAAATGTAACAAATAATTAGAGATATATTCTAATGACTTTCTTATTTTATTACAAATACATGAAAATCTAAAGAAATGCATTTTTAAAAATAAATAAATAAAACAAATGGTAATTTAATTATTTTATTCTCAATTCATATATTATATTTAAATATATTAAAATTCAGTTCACTATGACCAAAACTTGTAGCTCAACACTGTTTTGAAGCATACTGTATCCAAATACTATCTACACAATCATCCTCTATAAATTAATTGTGCAGCACAATGTTGATATGTTCAAAACTCATCATTCTTTTGATGATACCTATCTTTTTAAAATTCCAAAATTTATATTGATTATTGATAGATTGCATTTTAAATATATATATATATATATATATAATCTATTCAAGATTTATCTCCTACCTCTCTATTTGAAATATTGATAGATTGCATTTTAAATATATATATATATATATATATAATCTATTCAAGATTTATCTCCTACCTCTCTATTTGAAAGTCTCAAATGACAGCTTTGCTTGTTTTTGCATCATTTTATTTTACAATTAAATCTTTTTTCTATACTATATATTGAAAAACTTCATATAACTTATTACAAATATAAGGTTTCAAGCAATAAACATTCTAAAAGATAATATTTGAACTTTGCAAAATAGAAAAATAAAATACTAAATGAAATTCTTAACTATAACAATGGTGATTTTCATTATTGTCCCATATTCTTGTCTATTCATAAAAATTGTAGAACATAATATTTCTTACTTGAATTCCATTTTTAAAATAAAATGAATTTTAGTTCAGTCATTGTAAAAGATTTAAAATGTAGTTTAAAATTTACAATTAAATTTATTATTAAACCACTAAACATCACATGATCACTATCTCATGCTAGCACGTAACTGTTAGTAAACAGGCAAATTTATTATTATCAAAATTTTACAAGAAATTTTGTTTATCAGCATTTGTGAAAACTATTTTTGTTAGACAATGAAAAGATTGTCCAGTTTGTCATAACTATTTGTATAGAGTTATCTTCAAAATAAATACTTTCAAATAAAATCAAAATATAACCAGGGAGCTCTTTTGTTTAAAATAAATATTTTACAAATATATTGCATAAATAAATTCTAATTACATGTTTTTCTGAATAATAATACAACACAAACTTTTTTTTTTGAAAGAAAAAAATTTATTAAGCAAAAATTTTTATAAACTTGGAAAAGATGATTTGATATTCAACTAAGTATATTATGAATGGACAGACAAATAAAATTGTGTATTAATTACTAAAGGCAAATACTGCATGTACATATCAAAGATATATAAATAAAAAGAAAAGAACCACCTACTTATAAAGGTATCAGAAGATAAAACAGGCTTCATATGTCATCAATAATTCAATTAATATAATCTACCAATAAAATATTATCAATTTGTTTTGAGATCTAAATAAGATATTGTCAGCTTGTGTTATATTCATTTATAAAGGTCCATACAACACTGACATCTTGAAGTCGTATTTAATTAATAATTTTATTTCATAGTTTCTATGCAAGATAAAGCAGTATAATAAACTAACATTATTGATAATCTCAAAATAGTAAAGAAAAGATGAGATGATATCAGCACCATTGTAATGTCCCCAAACATGTCAAAATAAATGATTTTGTAGTGAGTAAATCAAAACACATTAAGTTACTTTGTAAAGCATAAACCTCTATTGAAACAGCTCAAATGATATTGCAATTACCATTAAGATCGATGATTATATATATATATTCCAATACATATTGCCTTAACCTTCTTTTTTCCAGATCTTTGTATACTCTTTGTATTTATAGCAGATTTGTATTTTTTTAACAATCTTTAAGAATTTGTAAAAAAAAAAAGATTAAATAAGTTGGCAACTTTTTGAATATATAGATTGAAACAACATGGATTTCCTTTACAATATATGCAAGTAGGAACTTCCATTCAGGCATATAAAAAACAAAAATTAATGTCTGCTCTTTGTTTTGTTTCTATAAAAACAAAATGGTTCATCATTACCAGATGACCTATGGTAAACATTATTGTTGTTGAAACCTTTTCCAAGAGGAAATTTTAAAAAAAAATTCTGACTGGAGTTATATAATAGAATCTTGAACAGAATTGTATTAAAATATCTTTAGACATTTCTTGCTAAGGTAAATTTTTAAAGAAATGATAACAGCTGATAGAAAATCCATTTTCATAGATATTGAAAGTAATTTAAATTAGGACCAAACTATCAAGTTTTTATAGCCTATCCTTGTCTATCTAATATATGAAAATTGTTGGACAAATTTGAAATATCACTAAATGATGCCAAAAAAAGTACAGAAAGACCATAAAGAAGCAAAAATTTACAAGATCCAATCATAACACCTGATAATTTAAAAAAATAATGTAAATTAAAAGGATCATTAGAAAAGAATTGCTAGCTTTTATTTTACATCGGTGTTTATAACAATTATCTCATATGATCTATAGTTTGATAATGAACGTTCTCTTGATTATCTTAAAACAGAAAAGACTGATGTACAGATAATATATTTTCTGTAGTCTCTGAAAAATTTAGTACCTAAAGAAATTATTCAGTAATATTATTCATTAAAGAAAATATTTGATAAAATTCTTATAAAAACAAAACTAGGCAGTCTTAAAATCAAATATACCCAAAAATGATCCAAAATCATTATTATTTACCCATACATGTAATTTAATAAAAGAACATATTAAGAAGAATTTTTTTCAATAGTTAAAAGTCATTTACCAATATATCAGGCTGAGTTTAGGCTATAAAGAAACCAAGCTTAACATAATTTAGTTTTGCCAAAAAGGCTTTCAAATAAAATAAATTCTGATAATACTTTTATATTAATAAAAATAGTTAGATATCCAACCTCAGCTTGTGATTTGGCTTTGAAAACTTATCTTATACAAGTTTCTAAAAAATTATTAATCCATGAAAACTATTAATTTACTTCATAATTTTTTTTAAATAAAAATTCAAGTGACAATAAATGTTATTTGTAATAAATAAAATTTTACAGAACAAATTGCCAGAAAGATCCGTTCTCTCATTTACTTTATTTAATATAAACATTTATAATCATCCAAATAAAAAATACAGAAAATGGGTCTATGCTGATGATATTACTTTAACTTCTTAAATCCTGAAATAGAAATGTCTTTCAATAAAATATGAAAAGACAACTTTTTTTAAAGACATGATTCTACTTCCTAATTCATTGAAGATGGTATGTTTATTTTTTCATCTAAACAATAATAAATCATCTTGTAATGTGAGTATAAACTTGTATAATAGAGTGAAACAATATTTATCCATGCTATTTAGGAATAACTTGTATTGTAGCCAACATATTGTTTTCATTTATCTAAGGTTAGATCAAAATTATTTTTTATGAATAATCTTTTTGAAAAGCTGTACTTGAGATTGTGATGAAAATATTTTATGGCCATCTCATTGTTGTCTTCATATTTTCAATTTTTAAAAAATTGGTCTATCCTTGGTTTTAATTTTTATATTATTATTAAGGTAGGTTTTCACAAGAAATATAAGCTTTAATAAATTTTATTCCAGTTAACTTCTTATAAAAACAAAAAAAAATTCAAATACACTTTTACATAACTTATAACATAAAAAGTTTTAAAATAGCATAAAATTTATTTTTAATTTTATAATTAATTCTGAATAACATTTTGATTCTAATGCAATATTTCAAAATAAGTTAATTTTAAAAAAATAACTGTATAATGTTAATAAAAAATACCACAACAAACTAATACATAAATACTAGAAGAAACTAATGCATTTTTATAGGCTACTATTTGACTGATAATGTGATAATGAAATGGTAAAGTTATGTGACATTTATAGGTTAATATGTACACTAGATAAGATATAATTTTTTCATGCTTTCTTCTCTTGTAAATTGGTGTAGGAAAATATAAGAGATTTTAATATAAAAGATAAAAATAATCTATGGATTTGTGCTTAAAGAAGTATGTCTCTACTCACATCAGTAGGAAATAACTTATCTTTCAGTGCATTGACAATCATCTGATCCATCCAAATTAATATATGATTTTATTGTCAATCTAATAATATCTCAATTTCCATTTATTAACAATAATAGAAGACTACTCACATTGAAAAATCCTAAAATTTTCAAAATTATTTCATTTTTAAGCTTACAAATTAATATTATGACATTATGCATGTAGTTTATTTCTAAATATATATATATAATAAAAAAAATCTTTGATTGATATATTATATATGTATATATATATAAATATATATATATATAATAAAAATCTTTGATTGATGAATATCAAAAAATTATTTTCTAAAATTATAATAATATGACAATAAAGACATAAACTTCTTATTAACTGTAATTAATATTCACAGAAAATTAGAGTGCAAAACACAAACTAAGCATATTTATTGGTAATTTCAATTTCCAAATCATTTGTTCTAATCTGCACATAGTTTCCCTACTATCCAGATTAAAGAAAAACTACTTAAAATATTGACACTTATCTAGAATCTAGAATCTATGATATTTGAATCACTAAAATATTTTATTTACATTAGAGATTACCCAATACTAGATTGCAAATTTAATGATACAATATCTAAGATCTGTCTTCTGTAAAGATCTTTAGATTAATAAGTAGTACACACTCAATAGTCATTTATTTTTATTTATATTAATAACCTAATAAGGGGAAGTTCAAAAATCTTATAAATGTTGAACACAAACTTACTAATATAATTACAAAAGTCTGTCATTAGGGTAATAATTATTTCATATTTTAGTGACTTCAGTTTTATGTTAAATATTTGCAAGTCTTACACATTACACAAAATAATTTGTTGAAATGTTTGTTCTTTACTTTGTTAATATAAAAAATAGTGGGTGCTAAAATTGCAAGCTGCCCCAAGTCCTAAATTGTAACTATTCTGACATTATCAACTATAGAATTTCCATCTAGTATACTTGATTATAAATGGCTCTGTAGGTGAGTAAATATAGTACATTAATGCTCCTAAAAGCATATTGAATAATATCAAGATATTGCTTAATTTGTTATCTCACACTATATATGGCAAAACCAAAACAATTCACTATACTAGGGTCATCAACTGTAAACTATGTCAGTGATTCTATTGCATATTAAGTAGACAACCTCTGATCAGTTTCCAGTTGATGTTTTATTAATGAGGCTTGTATAAAATTGAAGTAGGTTGGCTTTGTTCAGTACCTTAGTTTAACTTGAAGTATAAAATCATATTAATTCTTAACAATGGTCAAACATTAATTTGTCTGTAATGTTGTTTTTTAAATAATTAATAATAAAGAAAATGTTTGTTTTTATATAGTCATTTCATTTCAATTGTGTTAGAATCATTATAAAAGATAATTTCTATATTAATAATTGCATTAAACCACTAAACATCACATGATCACTATCTCTTATACTAGCACATAATTGTTATTAAACAAGGCAAAATTCTTCATACAGTAGTGCCACCCTGTGCCAGTCAGAGTAATCAATGGATGCCAGAAGGCTTGTGCATAAAATCTCTGCTCTCAGATACAAGGCTCCACACTGACAAAGGCCACAGGCCAGAAACTAGTCTGGGGATATTGGATGAGTAGGCACTAGATAGGGATTTTATGCAGAAGACTTCTGGCATCCATTGATTACTCTGGTTGTTACAGGGTGACACTACTGTATGGAAAGTTTTGCCTTGTTTAATAATTGCATTACTTACTGTTCTGAACACAAAACTTCAGTTATAAGAGTAAAAGCTAGAAACTAATTCATAAAGTGATTTTAAATGTAATTAGATATCTGGAACAACTGATTACTCAATTTTATAGTAGATGACTTTAAAGAAGAAAGTTAATCTTGTTTTACAATATATAGAATGTAGACACAAAAAGTAGTGTTCTAGAAATTTACATAAAAATCATTAATTATATGCATGCTAACCTAATCTATCTTTACAATCTTATTTTTGTTAAAATTGCAATATTCTATGCAAATATTTATATATTTCTGATTGTTGGATAGGTAGATCAACAACAGACATAGAATTATAATGTATGCTCCAAAAATTTACAACCAATAAAACACCTTTATTCATAATTTAAATATGATATAAAATAAATTTCATAATAAATTTATTATATAAATTTTATATAATTTATGCATTGCACATACATAACACAATATTCTGGGGAAATATACAAATGTGTATTTATCTCTTTGTAAGACCCTTGAATAAACTGTTATGCACCTGCCTATAATAAGTTTAACTTAATTTTACCCTTTTTAACAGGTCTAGAATTTTGTTTCAAATGACCAACAAACATTAAAACAATTCAACTATCTAATGTTGAAAACTTATTATTTATCTGTTTTAGATAGACGAAAAATGAATGTATAACAATTCAAATACTCATCAAACAAAAATTGAAAAACTAGTGTCTATTGCTTTCTTTATTTTTTTAAGAATGGCCAAATACTCCTTCTCTCTCTCTCTCTTTTTCTTTATATATATATATATATATATATATATATATATATATATATATATAGATAGATATATATATATATATATATATATATATATATATATAACCCTTTAGCTGTGGCAGAAGCTAACAAATCAAATTCTATGCCCTGTTATCTAATATATATATAGTTTAATTTTGTTATTAATAAATTATTGCTACTACTTTACAATGCTATAATTTTTGCATATAATACTTACAATATCAATTAGTTTATAAGTTGTAAAATACTTTTGACAGCTTAAATTATAATAATTTTAGACTTAAATAAGTGTTTTTATGCTAAAGTCTTTAAATGTTAAATAACTGGATAATGTAGATGATAATACATTTTCAAGTTAATTTAATTAACTTTTTTTTAAAAATTTAACTGTTAATATATTTCAAGAAAAAGTTTGTATTAGTTTTAAGATTAAAAAACCAGGTTCAAATTCTATATTTTAGTTTTCTGATACATAAATTAATTCTATAATATTTTAAGTCATTGTAATTTTAATGTAATATTCTAGTTAAGTATTATAAATTTATTTTATAAAAAGAATTAATAAAGCTAATAATTAAAGATTGGATTTTTAAAATAATAGATAGATGAATGGTTGAATAAAGAAGTGAACAAAAAATTTAAATTTTAATAATATTTATTTTTAAAATATTATTAAATGTTTACTTTAAGAGATAGTTTTAAAATTTATATTCTGAGAAACTTGTCTAGATTTAAACAATAATAAATAAATGTATTAAATATTATCTACAATATTTATTTTATTCAAATAATGTAAATTTTAGTTCTGTAATATTTCTATTTTATATTAGTGTCTCTAATTTTAAATAATTATGTTATTTGCAACTAGGAAGTATTTTAATTAATTTTTAATTAACTACACAAAAGTTTATATATTTTTTTAAAATTGAATATTAATTTGGTAGATTTTTACCTGACACATTCCCAAGTTACATTAGATCTGGGAATTGAACTGATCAGGGAAGAGGTTATAGGTTTAAAGGTTAATTAAAAATCTTGTAAAATGGTCACATAACTAGTACTATAAATAGGTGATATTGTCACTTGATCAAGTTCCTCAACCAGTTTTAATTTTATTTTTATTTCTAGCAGTTGAATTTTTAAAACTCCAGTTACATTTTAAAAGTATAATTTTCTTTAAATTTTATTTTTATGATAGGCTAAATTACAATATCTAAGAAATCAAAGGAACTGAAATCTTTATACCTGCCAGCTTTAGTAATAATATCATTTACTTATTACAATGTTTAGAATGTTATCTTTTAAATGTTCTGCATTGAAGAACTTCAACAGTTCTTATTGTTGTTGCCATTACAATGACATACAAGCTATGGTCAATTTTAAGGCATACAAGAATGTCTGTCTTAATTTTAAATTTGCCACAATATATTTAAATATTTTAGCAGCAATAATGGCATTTAAAATATTAATAATTTCCGATATTTTATTTAAAAAATACTCATTACACATCAAATATCATCCAGAAATTATTTACTTTGAGTAAAGAACTTTAAATCCATAGGATAAAGAATTCAATTTTGTTACAATGAGTGTATATCTTATCAGGTATTTTAAAATTATTTTTAAGTCTACATGAGATTATGTTTAATCTTACCATAATAATATTTACTTCAATGAAAAATTTATTTGTCCTGTTATTCTAATAAAAGTCATTAAATTATTAATTTCAAACAGCGTGAAATAATTTATTTATTATGACTGCTATCATTTTATTGTTTGAAGAAAAGAGATCACTTCTACAATCTTGGATAATAAAATAATGAACTTACAATAAACTGTTTAAACCAATAAACATCACATGACCACCACTTCTTATGCTTGAGCAGGCAAAATTCACTAGATGGGAATTTTATGCACAAGCCTTCTGGCATCCATTGATTACTCTAGCTTGCTCTGTGTGGCAATATGTATAGTGAGTTTTGCCTGTTTTAATAAACTGTTTAATAAGTATTATAAAGAATTAAAAATTAATCACTTTATAAAATAGAAACAAAATATTCCTGCAAAATAAAATTATTTTAAATCAACTTTGTCTGCAATAATATCTTAAAATTATGTGAGCTATCTTTTCTCCCTGAGCATTACTATGGAGATCATTATAATCATAAATATGATATTTAAAAATAAGTATTTGTCTCTTGCAAATATATGATAATGTTGGATACATATTATTTATCAGAAGTATTATATTGTAAAATATTTTTTATTATGAATACAATTTACATTAATTCTTTAAGTTAGAAATCTGAATTCAAATACTTGTAAACTATTTATTTCAACATAATAAATTTACATTCATGGGTACTTGTTTGAATGGTTATAAATGTGTCTTATTATTTTCAAACATAATTATCTGAAATCTTACTAAGGGTATCCAAGAAACATGTTTTATATTTCACAGTTATATTTTAGATTTTGATATTATAATTATAGTGCATTATAACATGAATATGTTTGCTGACCACAAGATGTTGTTGCCAAATTCCTATTCATTTTCCAGTTTGATGAAGAATTATTAAAGGAAAAAGAATGGATGGCTGAAGGAAGTTTGAAAGTCTATGTTCCAGTCCCCTACACATATATGGCTATTATAAATTTAAAACTAAAAATTTTATTGACTTTAATTTTTATAGTTAAACAAATATAGTAATCTCTGTCATTGAATGTAGGGCATAGAATATAGACATTATCATGCTAAGTAGTCTCTCATACCAACATGTATAGGAAATATAAAGTTGTAAAGTATTTTAAATGGCTTTTAAAGTAAATATTTTAATAAACTCCTATATTTATTTAAAGAAATATGTATGTTTTAAAACAACAGACTGCTAGAAAACAACAAAGTTAACAATAATAATATTTTATTACAAAATAATACCTCAAAAAGCAGTTTTATATCAGATTCAAAATAATGCAAATAAAAAAGAAAATATTACGGTTGATTCTACGATTGAAATGCAGATAAAATAGAATGGATTTGAGTCAAATAAAGAGTATAATAGCAAAACCAAGCAAAACCAACGTTATTCCACTTAGTAATAACCCCACTTATGCAAACATACTCAAATCTAAAGTGATTCACACAGACCATGAACATACGATTCACGTTACAAACAATCTAGTGTTGCTGGATCTTTTGGAAGGAGATTTAAAACAAAACAGTGTTATACAGCCCATAGATAATGCATTTAACTTTGATACTCTAATTTTAATGATCAGCAATATGAAATCCTCACCCAATGGTTCAACAGTACTATTCCTATCAATCTTCATAAATCACTGCTGAATTTCTACAGTGATAAAAATTTAGTTTTAGCCATTACAGACTCAAATTGTACCTTGATAAAATTTCCTGTTGAACAGCTTTTTGAATTAATCAAACAGAAAGTCTTGGGAAGTGAAATACATAGAATCCTCTATCATCCCAATGACCACTATATAGTACTTTGAGTTTAATAATTGGGGTGCCACAAATCAATTCAGAAGTAGTATTAAGATTATAGGTGATAAATTTATTTGTTATATTGATCCTACTAGACCTGACATCCTATCTGGCAAGAACTGTGTAATGCATTTCAATGAGGACCAACTTCAAAAGGCACTGAATGCATTTGGGAAAGTCATCAATTTTTCCTATTTTCCAGATGAAAGAATAGGCATTCAAACTTTGTCAAATATAGCCACTTTCCAATTGGATCTCAAGCAAAATATTAAATCTACAGACATTCCTACAGTAATCACCTATAAGAACTCGCATATGATTATCTCCTTTTGAAGATTCAGGCCACAGTGCTTTTATTGCTTGGAGCATTTTCATTTAGTAAGAGACGGCCTGTCTAGAGTTTGCTCTAACTGTGGCTTAAAGAAAAACATAAATCACAGTGTAGGAGAAGCCAAGATTTACACCCATATTACTTAGGTAATCAAAAATCAATCACATCAAATGACAGCTCAATGGCAGAGTCACAAGGTAGTATAGACAGTATTAATGTTAATCTCAGTTCTCAACAAATATCAAAAGAAATCCAGTATAAACACCAATCATCTACGACAGCTGTAACAATCTTTTGAGTCAAATCAATCAGTGATTCATGATGATACATTAACATATTCATTCGAATTAAATAATACAAGCAAACTACAAGAGTTGCAAATAAATGACAGGAGCCAATTACTTGGTGAAGACATACAGTCCAATTCAGAGAAAGAGGACACAACTAAGCATATCCTACAAAGCACTACCAGTTTACAAAAAAGGGAAAATGTAAATATGACTACTCATAAACAAAAAAATGAATACTAATCCATCTGATAGAAATATGAACACCTCAGCGACTCCTAGATCCACTAGAAATAAGAACTTACAGTTAAAAACTAATCCGCATCTTACTGTTGAACCTCATTCTGTTAACAGTTCTGAAAATGAAGCTCCAATAGATATAATGCTAGATAAAATAAGCACCAAGAAAAGAAAGTCAACTATTGTCCACAAATCCAGTTCTGAGAATGAAAACTCCTGAGAAAAAAATAACAGATGCACATTCAACAATAATAAGACAAATATACCCGTCATCAAAAAGAAAAACATTGATAACCCAATAAAGGCAAATGAAAGGAAGATGAATAATAACGATTGTAATCTGGTAGAACATAACTCAGATGAACTGCAACTGTCTGCTGAGGAAGTCTGGCAAGGCATCACAATGCTTATTTTCCTAAGTGAAGATATCACTGACACATCATCAAAAGACTTCCTTGTCTGTTAGCATCATACATACATATTTAATTGATTTTGTCAAACTGAACATACCTTTGTGCAGCAGAATTTGGAATAATAATCCATCTATCTATGTATTATAAGTTTGTTGGTGTTAATATCAGAGGTATAAATTCCATGGGCAGAGTTTGTGCCATAGTGCAGTGGGTAAAATTAAACTCTCCACAGATATTCTTCATGGGAGAAACAAAGTTTCATGATGATTCAGATCCCAGAATTAGTCAACGCCTTGGTACACATGGATATGTTCAGTTCTCAAAGAGTCTCACCACTGCTGGTGAGTGGCAATATTGATAAATAAGAGATTCCCCCTAACACCTTTAAAATTGTATATTCGGATGCTAATATTGTGGCTATTGCAGCAACATATCAATATCTGTCAATAAACCTAATGTATATAAATACTTCAAATCCAAATCATACCATAATCAATATAATCAACACTATAAACATGATTATAGCTAGTAATAGCTGTCCTACTCTAATACTTGGGGATTTTAACAACTCCTATAGTAGATTTAATAGAAACTACATACATCTAATACAAAGATCAAGATGAGTGGTGATGGCCACCTTCTTTCCAACTCTTACTCATACTACACTAAAAAGTTTAGATCATTGATTGACCTATACTTTTATACTCCTGATATACATTTTATTCTGTCTGCCCAGTTAGAACATGTATTCTTCTCAGACCATCTTGTGCAGATCATAAAAATTGAAGTGTTAAATAATGCTGAGCCATCTGCTAACAATACAATCTGGCCAGAGGCGATACCATCTGAATTCCTATATCTACTTTAAAAAGATAGGACATCCTTAATAAACCCATTGAAGAAGCATGGTTTGCTTTTATTGGCATTCTGCATACCCTGATCAATCATCACACTCAGTACCAAAAAGGCCCCCTTGCTCTTCTCAAGGATTTAGATGATCTCAGTAACAGGATGAAAGCCTTTTCTGCAGCCTCCCACTCCATTGAAGAAGTCATTGATCTTAAGTTACAATATAAAAGCAAACAAAAAGTTATAGCTGACTATCTCTCCATCAAGAATTCATGGAATTTTCTTGCACATCAACATTATTGGACAAAAGGATATCTCTGCTGGGCACTTGGAGCCATCAAAAAAACACCTAAACCCACCATATTAAAGATTGGTGACAGCTCATTTGTAGGTGAACCAATTATAAATGAGATATAGCACCATTTCAAACAGAGGCTTCAGAAAACCAATCATCATTATTCTGACTGGGTCGAAGTGAAGTCTGGAATCAATCATGGGATAATTGAGGCTGATTTCAAAGATAAACTTTAAACCATGCCAGATAAAACTCACCCCAGATTACATGGAATCCCCCTGTTTCTTCTTAATCACCTGGGTAGTTTTACCATTCCCATCCTGCTAAAAATGAGAGATTATTTGGCACAAGAGAAAAGGTCAATACCTCACCTTTATCCCATTGCACTAGTTTCCTTTCTTAAAAAGCATGAGGACACCCAATCTATACTCAACATTCACCCCATCTCTATGTCCCCAATCAGCCCCATCTCTATGTCCTCACTCATTATCAAGATTCTGAAAAAAAGTTATTAAGGAAAAAATGCAAGACAAGATTTTAAAAGATATTTCATCTTTTCAATATGCCAAGAAAAATTCATCTTCAGTTCTGGCAATGTGACAGATTAAAATTCTACTGGACCACATCAGACAAAGTATAAAACAAACTGCCATTGCCATTCAACTTGAAATCACTGTGACTTTTGATTCAGTCAACATAAACACCCTTCTACACTTGCTTGAAGAACATCAAATACCAAACTCCATAATTCAAATCATTCAAAACCTTTTGGATAACAGAGAAATTACTGTATCCCTAAATGGTAGGTTGTCATCATATTTCAACCTGGAATCTCCATGTTTATTATCTATATTAATCTGCTATTGAAGGCTATAAAACAATAGCTTCCTGGAATATATATATATATATATATATATATATATATATATATATATATATATATATATATATTATTATTATATATATATATATATATATATATATATATATATATATATATATAAACATATGCATAAAAGCTAAACTAGTCAATATAAAATCAAAACTACCCCAAATCTAAAATTAAACCAGACCAGAATAAAATTAATATTAAAAAACACAACCTAAGGTTTCACTGCTACAAGCAGACTTCTCAAGTGTAAAAGAAATAATAAAAAAAAAAACACAACTTATATATACTATTAGCCCACAAATCCATTCACTTCCCATCCACCCTTAATATTAAAAGAACTCTTAAATAAGTTAATTGCTTCAGAATCATAAATTTTCAATAATAAAGACTCTTTAATTCTTCTTTTGATTTCAATTTCTCTCAAAGAAGACAACCTTAGCTTCATCAAAATCAATAGGGTGGCCTGTATCTTTTTCATGGACATACAAAGCAGAACTAAGATATCTATTTTTAACTCTACTTTTATGAACCTTTACTCTTTCATTTAAACTCAAACTACTCTGACCTATGTAAACCTTCTTACAAAATAAACAAGGAATAAAATATACCACACTAGGAATAGTCTTTCTATCAAAAACTTCCTTTGTATTATTCAATAAATTATTCAATGTAACACCCCTTTTCCAAGCAATTTTCTTATTTCCAAACAATTTACTATTTCTACACACAATTTTATAAGAAGACAATTTAAATGGCAAAGAAATAAAATCATATTTTTCTTTAACCTTTACATCCTTACAAATATTACTATTAAATAAAATACTTTTTAACAAATTTATCAGAGTATCCAACACTTAAATAATCTTTATAAAATTGATATTTCTGAAACAAAGCTACCCCCCTAGAATTATTTAATTTAATATTCCTATGACAATAATTCCTTAAAGCAGCCTCTTTATGAGATACAGACTGATAGCTATCAGGTTTAATTATAGATCTTAATTCTTTACTTTTAACTAAATGACTGCACAATAAACAATTAGTTTCTATATTTCTAATCACCAAAAGATCTAAAAATTTTAACTTACCAAAATCTAACCCCCCTCCTTCTAACACAAATTTTATAGAAGGATCTGTTAATAGGTTAAGCAGTATTGATGTTCTTTTGTCTGTATTGATTAAGAAAAGTTCTTTATCAAAAAATAAAATTAAGGTAATTAAAGATTTGCTTTTGTTATTGGAAGATTCTATGTATTTTACTTATAAAGGTAATTTTTATAAGATTAAGGAAGGGTGGATAATAGGTTATATTATTTCTCCTTTAGTATGTTCAGTTTATATTAGTTTTATGGAAGAGGAAATTATTATTAAAAAGAATTGTTTATATGTAAAATTATTTGTCAGATATGTTGATGATTGTTTATTTGTTGTTGAGAATGGTAAATTGAAGGAATTTGTAAATGAGTTTAATTGTTTTGATCCTTCTATAAAATTTGTGTTAGAAGGAGGGGGGTTAGATTTTGGTAAGTTAAAATTTTTAGATCTTTTGGTGATTAGAAATATAGAAACTAATTGTTTATTGTGCAGTCATTTGGTTAAAAGTAAAGAATTAAGATCTATAATTAAACCTGATAGCTATCAGTCTGTATCTCATAAAGTAGCTGCTTTAAGGAATTATTGTCATAGGAATATTAAATTAAATAATTCTAGGGGGTAGCTTTGTTTCAGAAATATCAATTTTATAAAGATTATTTAAGTGTTGGATACTCTGATAAATTTGTTAAAAGTATTTTATTTAATAGTAATATTTGTAAGGATGTAAAGGTTAAAGAAAAATATGATTTTATTTCTTTGCCATTTAAATTGTCTTCTTATAAAATTGTGTGTAGAAATAGTAAATTGTTTGGAAATAAGAAAATTGCTTGGAAAAGGGGTGTTACATTGAATAATTTATTGAATAATACAAAGGAAGTTTTTGATAGAAAGACTATTCCTGGTGTGGTATATTTTATTCCTTGTTTATTTTGTAAGAAGGTTTACATAGGTCAGAGTAGTTTGAGTTTAAATGAAAGAGTAAAGGTTCATAAAAGTAGAGTTAAAAATAGATATCTTAGTTCTGCTTTGTATGTCCATGAAAAAGATACAGGCCACACTATTGATTTTGATGAAGCTAAGGTTGTTTTCTTTGAGAGAAATGAAATCAAAAGAAGAATTAAAGAGTCTTTATTATTGAAAATTTATGATTCTGAAGCAATTAACTTATTTAAGAGTTCTTTTAATATTAAGGGTGGATGGGAAGTGAATGGATTTGTGGGTAGTTTTTAATAGTATATATAATGTTGTGTGTTTTTTTTTTTATTTCTTTACACTTGAGAAGTCTGCTTGTAGCAGTGAAACCTTAGGTTGTGTTTTAATATTATTTTTATTCTGGTCTGGTTTAATTTTAGATTTGGAGTAGTTTTGATATATATATATATATATATATATATATATATATATATATATATATATATATATATATATATATATATATATATATATATATATATATATATATATATATATATATAGCTAGACTGGATAAAATGAAAAATGTGATTGCATATATGGACGATATCATTGTTTTTCTCCCATCATCAAATTTTCTCACTCAGCTTAATTCCATCTTGGAATGGTATTCAAGTAAATTTAGTTTCTTAATAAATCCATTGAAATCTGCAACATGAAAGATCTGTAATGGAAAAAAACTTCATCTAAGTTCAAAGTAGAGCCTCAAAATTTTCTAGGATTTTCACTTGCCAAAACACATACCCAAATATCAAAAGACATACATAATGAAATCCTATTGTCAATGAAAAACTTAACCCAAAATTATCCAAAGTCTATCTTATCTTTACCTGGGAAAGTAGTCATATTGAATGTGAAAATTATGGCCAAAATAAATTATTATGTGCCAATCATCAAACTTACCAAAACATTTATCATAAAAGTAAACACTCTTGCAGTGAGATTATTCTGGGAAGGTAATGTTGCTGCATTTAGCATTAAGCTCCTGCAGCTACATAAAAAATACAATGGTTTGTCCCTGCATTTTCTCCAGGTTATTGCAGTACAGGAAACTTTCAACTTTATCTCAATGATAATCAAAACCTGTGGATACAAGCAGATTCTGGAGCCAGTACTTCCTACTGATAGACTGCTGCATAGTGCTAAGAATTTCATAGACTTGGCAATTGAGCTGATTAAAAAATACATGGTCATCGCCAATGACACATTTGGCAATCAAATCAAGATATGGGAAAACTACAGGCTCATATATCCAGTCAACATCAACATATGTCCCAAGTTGGGGACTCCCAATAAAAAACTCATGACTCTCTTCAGCTTTTGAAGCATGGAGCCTAAATACCTTGATTTTGTACTCAAAATCAACATCAATTCAGTGAATACCAACTGGTTTCTTGCATATAAGAGAGGCATTGTTAAAATTGATCCTATTTGTCCTCTCTGTCAGAGTCATGAAAAAACCTTTGAACATCTGATTCGCTCATGCCCTGGTCTATGAATCACAAGAAGTACAATTGCCAAGAACCTCAATGTTGACTATTACTTAGTCATATTGCTCAATGACAGCATAAGAACAAGATCAATTGTCACAATTAGATTGTCATTATTCATAAACTATGCAATTTGGACTGTAAGGTGCAGAAAAATATTCAACACCAGTGCTTTCAATGAAGAGGCATTTACCATTAGGAAACTACAAAAAATGAATAATCATGACAAACTGCTAATTGACAACTCAAGATTTTATGAAACATGGAATCTCATTAAGAACATTCAATGAACACAACAGTCTGCTGAACTGAGTCATTTGTCAGGTAGATTGGGTAAATACACACAGTTATTGATGGACTGCTTAGTTTGAATATTAGACAATGGTACCAGATATCACAGTTATTATCGCACATTTATTTTATCCCTTATTCTACATGTATTAATATATATGTGCTTATGAATTCATTAATGTATATAACATATTCATCTTGCTTGATTATCATCTTTTTACACATGTATTAGCTTATATTTTATACTTGTTTCTTTTGTACAATATATAACATATTGATTTTGCATTCAATAAATTATACAGAATAAATTATCAATTGTATAAATCAAAAGGAGTGCTCAAACATCAAGCAAAGAATTGAAAAATAGAATTATAATTCCAATATTACATTTTTATTTATGTATAAAATAAACATTTCTTACATCCCTTATATGTTGTGTGTGCATGTAAGCAAAAAATGATTTAGTAGCCAGAATATGTATTAAGCAATCAATTATTTATTAAATTCAATTTAAATTTGTTTGAAATAGATATCTGAAAACTTTATAGGGTGTTTTATTTATTTTTGGAAAAAAAATGTAAAAATTATTTATTTAAACCTGGAAATAAAAGTTTTACTGCCTTGATTTAAAAATCTATACTCTAACAATTTTCCCACCAAAATCATGACAACCTCTTTCAATATTTAATTGACAATGGAAGAAATGTCCAATTTGTGATGGATAATATTAATGTCATCCAAATGTCATGTGATCATTGGTATAAAAAGTAAAACTGTTTGTGCAAATTTTCAGTGCATGTAAGACCTAAACAGGTTCAAAAATTAAAATAGCTATTTTGTTTTCATTTAGATGATGGTAAACTGAACTTAATAGAAGGCAAATGCCATTTCTATGCTTCTGACTTCTCATTATTCTAGGAGAAAGATGAACAACAACAAATAACTAAAAGTCATATGTGAATTAATTAATTCTTTATTTCATGAAATCTCATTTATTATAATCAAAAGTTACTAGAAAATAGACAAATTGAATTTTGGAATGATATCTCACCATTTTAATGAAACTCTGAATTTTTTCTTCAATTAAAAGTAATGATAACTAGTTGATATATGTTTTGAAATTTTCTTCACTTCAAAGAAGGATGACTATGTCTCAATAGTAAATTTATCTTTTCAATTATGAAAGAAAACATTTTTAATGATAATTTTTCAACTCAAATATGCTTTATATGAACTTGTTACTGAAGAAACAAATTTTGGTTTAAAAAGTAATGAAAATCATTTTATTGTAGATAACAAACTTTGTGCTTTATCAGAGATATGATCAGATTTATTGACCTCATGGATTTAAGATCAATAAATGATTGGATTCATTTTATATCTCAAATTAATGGTGTACTGAATACTAAATTTTGGATAAAAATGTGTCAGATGTCTGGGAATTAATTTGTTTTATATAACAAACTAAAAATGTATATTAAGTGCTCAAGAAAATGCATTAAGGTTTAATTATGAGAAAGACTTGAATAATATTCAAATAATAATGGATCATCAAGAAATATCTAAATGCCACTCCTGCATTGTTGGTTCTCCAAACAAATATTAAATATAATAAATATTCAAGTTATAAATAATCTTAAAAAGGATTAATACGTTAAATATATATTATTATGGATTAGCAAACATATTAAATAGAATGTATTACTCTTTATAATATTTCTGGAAAGGATGATATTACAAAAGTGAAATGAATTGTACAATAAATCTGACATATTAATTAATATTATAATTGTTTGTTAATGTAATAAAGCTGTCTCTGGTATTATTATGCTCCAGTGCATGTAATGTGTTTTAACATTATTATTGTTGTTGAGATTGAAAGGGAGTAAATGTAATTTATTTTAAGTTTAGGGTGTAAGTAACTAACAAACTTAGATAATACTGCTTTGCTATATGTTACAAATATTAATAATGTTTTATGCATTCTTAAAATTTCAACCTCAAAGTTAAGTAGGGTTAATTATTCTTGTGTAAGGAATACTTTATGCATCACTTTTACTTGTTAATATTATTTTTTATTGTTATATGATGTGTAACAAAGCAGCCTGATGATCAAGTTATATTTGTGTTAGTAACATATCACTCCTTAACATTTAAGACTGCAATTGAATTCTGTAAAGGATCTTAAGGTAAAGTAAATAAGCTCAGAGTGGTGAATATCATCTATGTCTGCTAGATAATTATTTGTATTTGCTTCCCTTAAATGAGAGTGCTTAATAGTTGATTGAATTGTAAAACAAACTATTTAAGAATGACTATAAAACATTTTTTTTATGATTATGATAATTATTATTTTCCAGTATTTAAATTGAGGAAAATTTTGAAATAAATAAAAAATCTTTTCCTATTTAATGTGAGTATCTTCACAACACTGTCGGATAAAACACTTGATATCCTGATTTTAAATTAGATTTAGGAATTGAAAACTAATACTTATTAGATGCATTGTGCAATTTTTATTGCTATTATTTGTTCCTGTTATTGATTTTATATTATGCAATAATGTAATTGTTAATTGTTTAACACTTCTCTTTTATTGTTAAAAAAGATCTATTGTCATTATATATTCATGATATTAAAGAAAATATTTAAGACATAAACTTAATTCTGTCTGAAAGATAAAAGTATTGCATAGAATAGTGTCTATAAAATCCCAAATACATTTTCATATTCTAAAATGCATAAATATATTTGATATTCATGCATTTATTTTTTTATTTTATATAACCATAAGATACATTATTGACTAACTTGGTATTTAAAATTGCTATCCTTATTTTTAAAATATATATTAAGTTACCTTTAGTTAGAGCTTAGTTACAAACTATATCTTTGTAAAGATTTTATTGTTAACATAGAATAAGATTAAGATTATACATATTATTATAAAACCCTGATAAATGTATTTATTATTTTGATTATTAAAGTATAGAACATTTTACTTTATGTGAAAATAGATAAAAACTTGTGTGCATAATACTTTAAAATGAAATGAGATATAGTAAATATATTGATTTTTCTGTCTCAACCCAAATCTCAACTGCATTTCGTCATTATTGATTTAAAGTGCATTTTTATTAGATTTCAATATATAATACTAAACACTGCAATGGAGAATAAAAATAAAATTTAATTAAGTAAAATAAGTATACATGGGTTTTTTTCTTTGTTAACCATGACTATAATGCTAGTGCATTGAAATTCTATTTATTTTATCTAATTAAATTTTATTTTTTATTTCTGTTGCAGTATTTTAAATAGTATTTATAATAATTGGCAGATGTTAAACCTATATATATATATATATATATATATATATATATAGCACACACACATATATATATATATATATATATATATATGTGTGTGTGTGTGTGTGCATATGTAAGTAAATTAAACAAATTCAAATACTGTCTTAATTTGATTGTTTTTTAATCAATGTTATGATAACATCAATATTTAAAAATGGCATTTGTTTAGGAAAAAAGAACCTCTAAACGAAATTCTTATATTTATATTATGGAGTCTACTGGGTATTTGAAAAAAAATTTCATATTTATAAAATCAATTAGTTTTATATGGGTTTTTCATTCATAATTAAATTTAGAATAATATTAAAACATTAAAAATATATTAATTTTAAAACTAATACACTAAAAAATATACAATTTATGAACAAATTTAAAAATTAATAAGTTTTAAAATATTTCAGTTTTTAATTATTTCATTTTTGATAATTATTATATTTTATTAGATTAATATTTTTATAGTATATTAGCGTATATGGAAAACTAATTTACATTTTCATCAATGCGGGGAAATTTGTGTGAAAAATCAAGAAAGTCAAAATATGCTTCTACAGCCATCTATTGAGATATTTCACTATTTTTTTTTAGATTCATTAATCTGCATTTATTTTATTCTGATATTTTAATTTAAAATAATATCTAAAGACATCTTGGTAAGCAAAAATGTGACAATTTAAAGGAAGTTGAAACCAAATGTAGATTGTTTCACTTTTCATTCATTGTCATGAGGATGTTAAAGTGCATTGTAAGAATACTTTGAATATATATATAATAATTAAAAACTTGATTTTTTTGTGAATTTTATTAAGATTCATGATTATTTATCTAATGACAGTGTAATAATTATTATAAATTAATAATATGCATTATTGCATGTTTATCTTACACATATATGTTTATTTTTAAAAATAGATGGTTATAATGTTCAGTGTAATATTAACCAAACAAAATATGAAGTTGCAATAAAATTAACTTTTAATTTTTAAAAGCATAATTTGATGGGTTTATGGGATATTGTTATTTGTTTAGTCTCATTTTAAATACAAATGCCAATAAAAATATTTTATTGATTTTGTGAAATCAATCTGTACTTCTTGACAAGTGAATGATATAACAGTTCCTTATTTTGATTGCAATCTAATTTTTTCAACATTTATTAATTTTAAATATGACTTTTTAAAACTTTAGTTCACTTTTAAATATAAATATTTGTCAAATTAAGTCAAATTTCTTATATTTTGATATAGAATAAAAGTTGAAAGCATTGAAAGCTAAAAATTTAATAAATGTATAAAACATTTAACAAGGTTTTTCCCTCCAAATCAATGGTTAAAATCTTATATTTTTAATGGTTATCTTAAGTATGAACCTTTCAGAAAGCAAATAAATATATTTCATTTATACCATTAAAACAAGTTAATAAAGTTTTAGAATAAAATTAATGATTAGATAATAGTGTCTATATTTTTAAAATAATATTATTTAATCATTACAATTAATTTTAACTAGCTTTCAATGTCCCATTACATTCTTATTATATAAAGATTCATTACAATTTATTGTGCAGTTGTAAAATTTAGATGCTAGATTAAATGTATTAAAGGGTGAAATGTAGTGGAAAACCATCAACAGTAATCTATTTATCTACTTAATCAATCTGTATTTGATTAGAGAACTTAAAATACTTCCATAAACATATCTAGAATCAAAATGAGAGCATCAGATCAATAGCTATGATTTCACTGCAAAGCTTTTTGTTTATGCATAATATTTATTTAACTAAGCTTTATTATAATCTGTTGTTAAAATCTGTAACACAGTATTTATTAATATTTGTCTGAAAATTTGTATCAATGGCATTCAAATTCTATTTATATGTTGGGCTAATTCCTTCATCTAATATTAAATATTGAATGTCTTTAGAAAATTTTGAACTTTATTCAAAATTTCCAATTACATCAACTGTTAGTAGTAATGGAACACAGGTTAGTATATATGCAATGTTTTGAATGAAAATAGTCTTCTCTTTTCTTCAAGTTTTGCTGACCTGATCAGTGGCAGTACTAGCTTGGAAATTGATCTTGAATTTTTAGATTCTTAGATAGTGAAGTTTCAGGTAACACTCTAACCACTGAGTCATTTTGCTAAAGGTTGTTGTGTGTGCATGGCTGCTTTGTGTGCCCAGCAGCCATGTACACACAGCAGCCTCCATTTTACAAAAAGCAGAGTTAATTAGTGTTTTCAGAGATTATGTATAGTCAAACTAGATTAACATATGGCATTATTTGCCATTATCATATTTTTTGAATTTTCTTCTTTGTATTTTTTCTATCCAATATTTTTCTAAAGTCATTCAATATTTAATATCAGATTATGAAAACAGTTCAACAAATAAATACTAAATAATGTTTATTAATACTTTAAATCATCATATTAACTTCTACCTCTGTATACAATTTTCATTTTAAAAGATATTTTTTAGTTTATTGATTTGTTTCATTTTTTATTGCTGTTTCTGATTTTTTTTAAATTTACAAATATGCTTTTAAAATAAACCTTGTGTTGATTCATGTGCAAAAATAATTGAAGTGGATCAGTGTTAAACATATGTTGTAGAACATTTATTCAATTGTCTTCTTTTATATTGATTACTGTCTTTAATGGTTTTATTTTTAGTAATTATTGTTGTAAATAATTTTTTGAATCTGAATTTATGCAACACTTTTTATTGGTCTAATAGGGTTTTTTTAATCGAATATTTTTTAACTATTACTGTATATTATTTACACACAAACATATACACATGTAAATGTAAATTTAGTATAAAAGATGTATAACTTTTTCACAAACATATAATCAGCAAAATCTTTTTTGCATATTAATTTAGACGTTTACATCCATCTATAAAACAATGAATATATTTTAAGACATAATCCATATTAATCCAATTATTCAAGTGAGACATATCCATTATAATAATAAATGTATTAAGGCAGTTATAAAGCTACTGCATGTCTGGATTGTGAAATGGAAAATCCAATAGAAAAAAAAAATGTGTTCTTATATATTTTTATCTTATGCTTTGACAATTGAGAATTTATGTTCAAATGTTCATCACAATATAAATATAGTGGTTCAATCTTTACAAAATGTAACCATATTATGTCTTTGGGTCTGGAGAATCAATGATTTTATCAATATGAATATAATAAATAACAGATGATTTTAAAATAAACTTACCTTTTTTTCTTTGAAATTTTAAAAACACACCAAGCTTCAACATTGGTTTTCTGTAAGATAAAAAAATAGTCAAATAACTTAATGTACAGTTTTAACTTCACAGTTAACATTAAGTATCACAGGTAGCATAAGGATCATGGTTTCCAAAAATATCAATATTACAACATTTTATAATGAATTAGACTTATATGGATCCATTTGATCTTTTTTCTAAGAAATTTTAGATTTTTTTCTCTTTTCAATCAAACATGTTGTTTTAGCCTTTATTTTAACTAACAATCTAAATGTTTAAACACCTATACTATATTTGTATGTCATTTGTATCATATATTAAATTAGCAAATATACATTATAGCAACATCAGTTTATAATTTATTTGCAAATACCTTTGTATTTCAAAGCTATTAATAATCAGGTTTTCCCAATTTCATTTAATAAGACAATGCTAATATCTAAAGAAATCATGCAATATTTAGCATTGATACTTACAATGCTTGTGAATAAGATCTTCTTGTGCAGTGAAATGTTTAAGACTACTATTTCATGTAACAAAACTTACACCTGTTTGGTCTTTTACTTATATATTGCATTTTCAATCTCTTCCTGTTACTCCTAAAATGCATATCTCCATATTTCTTTGCATGGTCTGAAGACTTTGTATTGATCTTCTATTAAATATCCAAGACTCAGATTCATAAGTAGGAACTGGTAAAACATATTTATTAAAAACATTCCTTTTCAAACACATAGGTATATTTCCTTTTAGTATCAAGTTATTTCTAACAAAAGTACTCCAACTAAGTTTAATTTTATTATTAATTTCATCCATTATGTTTTTTCCATATGTAGTAATAATCTAACCGAAGTATGTGTAGTTGTTAACTACTTCTAACTTATCATAATATTTATTTTCATATTTTGAAAAAATCCATTGAACATTACTTTAATCTTTTTAACATTTATCTTTAGTCCTACTTTCTTATTTTCATCTAATAACTCTTGCTACATTTCCTAAAGCTCTAAAGCATTATTTGCAAAAACAACTACATCATCTGAATAATATAAATGACTTAAATAATCTACATTTAATTTTGCTCTTTAAGCTTCTCATTTTAATTGACAAAATACTTCTTGCAGCACTGCTGTAAAAAGTTTTGGAGATATAGAGTCACCTTGTCTTACACCCTTCTCAATGTTGATTTATCTAGTGTCATTATGTAATCTAATTGTTGCTGTTGAATTTTTATAAATGTTCTTCAGAATATGACAATATCCTGGTTTTATATCTTGATGATCCAATGTTTTATTCACTGAAAAAATGTTTGTAGAATCAAATGACTTTTCATAATCTACTAATTCAAAGAGTCAACAGATCTTTTCATATAAATGTATTGTTAGGAAAATTTGATTTTTAATTTATAAATGCATTATCATATAATATACATTTTTGATTGTGTTCAAATTTATTATGTAATATTAAACACACTTGGTACAATTATAATTTCCTTTCAAACCTAAATCTATAACTTATTAATATTTATCTAGGAACTAAATTAATAAAAAAATGTCATTTAAAGAAAGCATTTAGTTAACATTACATAAAATGAATACAAAAAAAAATGGTAGTTTTATAGACATCCACGCCATGTGATGGCATGATTTATGTGCTAAAACACATAAAAATATCATTTACAAGGCCAAACATATTTTTGAGTCCATGTGTTACATGTATACAACACTTTTGTTGTACTACACATTGCAGGCCAGTTGTTGCATTGCAGTAAATTATTTCAGTGAATTTACACACTTCACAGTTTTTTAAGGTGTCGTGTGAGGGTGTGGGTCTTACAATTATGTATAAATCGTAAATTATAAATAAAGTTTTTTTTAGATTGAAATCACATGATTTGACCAAGCAATAATTATCAAAGGGTTTACACACTTCTGTAGTCAAGATTTAAGATGCAAAACCTTGTCAAAGGGTATGTGTGAACAATACATTGAAGGAGATAATGCATCAAATAATGTATTCTCAATAATATCAACAAGACAAAGTACATGGCGCAGGAAAACCTAGACATTGTTCGATTCTTGCAATTAATGGCCACTTTGTTCAAGCTATATGTCTGATATATTATTGTAGTTGTGAACAGCTTGTTTTTTTTAAATTTATTTATAACAAAAAAAGAAACTAATAAATGTGAAATTTGTTGATGCATACATTAATAATTAATGCTAGTATTAAGGAATTTAACTAAGATTTAGAATGGACTATGAATGATATGCAACACATTGTTTCTAATTTAATATATTTTAATTTTTAAATATAGATTAAATAAACATAAGTGTATTGAACGACACGCACAGGTGGGTTATAAAGTAAACATATATAAAACAAATATTAGCAAGTAATAGAATAATAGTAACTGAATAAGGTATTATTTAACAAGCATTTAGAGTTTTAGAATTTAATTTACAAAATAGGCAAGTTTTTATTTTTAAAATACATTTAAAATTTTAATCCCAAGTTTCATTAATTGCTATCTTAAGAAATTTATTGTTTTCTAATTATTGTTCAAAGGTTGCAACGAATATACTAAATAGGGAATACATAAGCTAGGTCAATGTCTATATAACCCTAAAGATAGCTTGATTTCAGTTGTTGCTGATTGCTTACAGATGGTTTCCCAAAAATTGACAATTTTTTTTTTTATAAAAACAGATAACTTTTTTTAAAAAGAGTTTAAATTTGTAAACATTTTATTATATATGTGTGTGAAACTAATTTATATGACAATGCATTTAAATAAAGAGTTTCTAATTGAGAATATTTCAAATTTATATTTTTAATTTAAAAGAATTGTAATGCTTCTTTAAATTTATTGCATCACAGCTTCTCTCGCATATATGTGTAAGTGGTTACACACATATAATAATGTTCACACAACTTCATTTAATTAAATCTTTTTTAATTTTAAATTTACAACTGCGTATATATTATATGCATACAGACATTAATATATATATTAAATGTGCACACATATCCACACATACACATAAATATACACTATTACATATCAAAATAAATTATTCTGATGATATACATGGACTGTGAGTGAGGATTTGAACAGTTGGAAAAGATACTAATTAGCATTGAACATAGTAGGTGAAATGGGATGATGGCTAAATAATACTGTTTCAAGTGGAACCAAAAAAAACAAAAAACAAAGTGAAAACAAAAAAAAAAAAAAATCATAATAAGATTTAAATTTATTTATGTTATTTAAAAAAAAAAAGCAAAACCAAAAAAAAAAAAAAAACTTACTAACTTTAGGATTTATTTTGTAAATAAAAATAGGAAACCAAAAATACAATTGTAATAAGCATACTAAGTTTTACATTTAAACCCCCTCCCAAAAAAAAAGTGAAACCTAACAAAAAAAGCTTACTAGCTTTAGGATTTATTTTTTTAAAAAAATAGGAATCCAAAAATACAATCTTAATAAGCATATTAAGTTTTACATTTAAAAAAAAAAAGAAGAAACCCCCCAAAAAAGCAAAACCAAAAAAAAAAAAAAAACTTACTAACATAAGGATTTATTTTTTAAATAAAAATAGAAAACCAAAAATACAATCGTAATAAGCGTATTAAGTTTTACATTTAAAAAAAAAAAGAACCCCCCCCAAAAAAAAAAATGAAAAATGTTGATTTTATTTTATATTTATTTATTTTGTTGACATTAATAAAAATAAATGATTACAAAAAAATAAAATAACATTTGTGTTTAATTTATTTGTAAATAATAAAAAAAAAAATAAAAAAACAAGGAATTCAAATTTAAAAAAAGGCCTGGAAATGTTCACAAGTTATATTTTTTCAAGAAAAACTGCCCTCTCACAGTGTGGATGTCTATAAAACAACTACCAAAAAATATATTTGGGAATATGAAATTTCATTTTACTTTTTTTGAATATTATACACTTGACCTAGAAAATATTTTTTTCAATTAATATCACTAACAAAATATTATAATAATGAACAATTAAATTTTTTATTTATTAGTCTAACAGAAATGGTCAATAGAGTATTAGATTTTTATATTGCAGCCTCAAAATTTCACAGTCAATTTTATATTACAGTAAAGAACAGATGGATTTGAAAACTGATAGCATAATATCAAAGATATATAATAATCTATATTCAAGGTATGTACTGTAGTATCATAAATTTTGGTTGAAATAAATAAGTTGAATGGTTAATAAAGTTCAAAATTTTAATTCAAATATACTCCCAAAAATATTTTGTTTTACAGTTTCAATAAAAAAAGGAAACTCAATGACACTAAACTTATAAAAAAAAAGTTTACTCTTGTAATACTTTTGAAGGAATGATCATTATCAATTATTATTGCCATCCCAGCATGTCTCCCATTGGATTGCCTGATTTTTCTGAGCTGCAGATATTAACTAGCATATGAAAAGCATATATTTGGATTGAGTTCCACACACAGTCTAAATAAATTAACCCTTTCATATTTTGCTTTTTCTGACAGATTTCTTTGTCTCACACGTCAATGTAAAATATATGATAAAATGATTTCTTTTCAGAAAATAATAAATTTGACTTTGTTCATTATATATTCTTGTTTACTACTGAAATAAATTTTAAATGTTTACATTTTGTTTCTGTAAATATTAAAAAAATGAGGATGTAATCAAACAAAAACTTTATACGTCATCATTTATAGAAAAAATATTTTCAGTTTTTATCAATGTAAAATATATGATAATTTGATTATTACTTAGCAGAAAATAACAAATTTAATTTACTTTGATAGATATTCTTGTTTATCACTGAAATAAATTATAAATGTTCACATTTTGTTTCTGTAAATACTAAAAAAATTGAGTCTGTAATCAAAACAAAGATGTTGCATGTCACTGTTTCTGGAAAGATTACTTTCAGTTTATAAAATCAACAAAATATTTTTTGTTTCTCATTACTTTTAAGAATTTGAACAAATATTTATTTATTTCTCTTATATCTAACAAATTATGCTTTAAAAGTTTAAATTGTTTGAATATTTATTGCAAAATTACAATATTTTCTTGATATTTTCTTACTCCTAAATAAAGTAGCTTGTTGATATCAAAGCTAGTCTTGTAATTTGCTTCAGGCCATATTTAAGTTATCTGCTAATATAATATATTTTTGAAGTAAAGTATTTCAAGTCAAAATAATTTATTAATATTTTTTTATTTCTTAATATCTAATAAATATAGTGCAAATTATTTTTAAAAAAATATCTAAAACTGTAATAAATTCGCAAATAAACATCTTTGCATCATTGGAAACTTCAATGTCAGAAATGCTGAACATTTTACAGCCTTGGCAACACACAATGGCTGAACATGTCAGGGTGGTGCTTATGTCTATTGTAAGAGTGGGAATTTTGAATTTTGCACTAGTTTTGCTCTTTTTTGGATAATTTTTTATTGTAATAAAATATACTGTTTTACATGCATTTTAATGTATAATACTTACAAAAAAATTCACCAGGAAGTGAATTGGCCAAAAGACGTTTCTCAGCAGTTTCGAAATGATATACAATTAATAAAAAAAAATAACAATTCATCAATAATGAATGAATAAAACTGCTGTGTAATATACTCATAACTATTAAAACACACACAATAATATTATAGTAAGAAAAAATATTTTAAGTTTAAGCTATGGTTCAAGTTTAAGGTTTTATGGTATTTCAAATGGTAAGATCTTACCATATTACATAATGAAAATCACAAACCATGATTTTTTCAGGTACCATTCATTTTACTGATATCTTCCTTAGTTTTCTGATGATGATATTGTTCTTGAACATTATTAATATTAGAAAGAGTGAATCCAGCAACACTAATGCAAAACAATAAGAATAAGAATTTCTTGTTGTTTGTTTTAAACCTATTCATACTTAATTTATTGATGGTGTTCAAATAACATGGTTTTCAAATTACATATATGTCACCAGATAGGGAATATATGACCTTTGTATCACTATAACAATATATTTTTTGAGACATAGTTTGTTTACTGTCTTCAAAACATGTTGTAGATACAAATTTTATTCACATTATATCATATTCTTTTTTAAAAAAATAAAAAAAGAAGAGGGGGAAAAACATTTTTTCTCTTCTCTCCATTTATGTTTTGTAATATAGAAAGAAGAAAAATTTATTGCTAACTTTTATATTTTTAATTATAACTTCTAAAATATTATAAATTCCAAAATGTTAATATTATTTTAAAATTGACCATCAGATTTCCTATAAAAATAGACAAATTGCTTAATTAAAACTTCAATTTGTAAGGCAAACTAAACAAGATTCAAATTTAGATTATTATTTTTTCTAAAAACTACACAATTCAAAGTCTTCCACATATCAAAAGCATTTTCATTTTTACAGTATTATTATCATTTATTTATTTCTAATATATTACAAAGTAATATTTAATAATCTTTAATAATGTGCATGAATTAATTTTTCTTTTTATCTTTAGGCAGTTTACATTTTTTATTTATCAAGTGACATGCATATATGTGCTCACACATAAATGCCAATGTGTATATTTATTATTCAATTCACATGAGTTTTATTAAATATATTTATTGTCTTTCGATTGTTATAGTATAACCAATCTGGGCCACATCAGATTTGCTATAACTGCAACATGTTGCAATATACACTTTTTAATGTTGCCTTCATATTCTTATAAAAAATATAAAATAATGTTCACTTTTTTCATTATTTATTTATTTATTACATATAATTTTATCAATTTAGTTATCAGAGAATGTTTATGATAATTTGAAATTGGATTATTAGGAAATATGAATTTTTATTTCCATTGATGTAGAAAAACTCACTGGTATAGTTTTTATTTTTTGCAAATAAAAATATTTTCAAATGTTACAAAATATTGTCCATTAATTATTGATTTAACTTAACTTAATACACCTTAAAAAATGAAGTAAAATCGCTATTGATTTTTTGATGTTTTGTCTAGATCACGTTTGATATAGTCAGGATAATAAAAATCATTCAAATAAATGTTACAAAAATTATGAAATCAGAAAATAGCCTTTTGCATTTTATCATATTATCACATCTCTTAATTTATCCCCATATCCTGATAGTTTCAAATGTGATAAAAATCTTTACTTTAGTATATTAATGGTTGTTCCAGAAAAAAAAAAATTCATAATTTTTATAATTTTTATTTTCTATTTTATTATTAACTATATAATAGACAGGGTATTAGCACAGACTTTCACATGACCCACCACTCTCCACACTATCTCATAATACTGATATACCTGAACACACATATGTCGAAAAGATAAATAATCACCAATATACGTATTTCATGCTAAACCAGCAATCATCAGTTGGTCCAGATTACAATTTCTACACATATATGCTACAAGTGCTCAGATATATATTAAGATACCAAATCCTCCTACTTTAATGAACAGGCTTCAATGTACTCCACACTCCAACTCTTCAACTGTCCATCCAATTGAAAATCTGATGATGGAACACTCAAAGGCCACCCTTAGGCTGAGATTGTTGTCACACCCATGTTGACCTATAGGTCAATCTGACCCCTCATGTATAGGACCTAATCCATTAAATACATAAACAAGGGATAGGCAGACATCTCTAATATGGAATAGATGAAATACACAGGCTTATATATACCTGTGTCTATATATGTAATAGACAGGATATTAGCACAGACTTTCACATGACCCACTACTCTCCATACTATCTCATAATACTGATACACCTGAACACACATATGTCAAAAAGATAAATAATCACTTGTAGCATATATGTGTAGAGATGGTAATCTGGACCAACTGATGATTGCTGGTTTAGCATGAAATACGTATATTGGTGATTATTTATCTTTTCGACATATGTGTGTTCAGGTGTATCAGTATTATGAGATAGTGTGGAGAGTGGTGGGTCATGTGAAAGTCTGTGCTAGTACCCTGTCTATGACATATATAGACACAGGTATATATAAGCCTGTGTATTTCATCTATTAACTATATAGTAAATTTAAAGTTACACATTTAATTTGTAACAAAAATATTAGTAATATCTAAATATATCTGACTTATCAATTTCAGTTATTATGTAGTACTTTTAATGATAAATGCTAACTATTTTTTAATATTTTAAATATCTATATATACATATAAGTAAATCTGGAGATATGTCAGCTCCAATCATCATGCATAATATATTTTTTTATGATTATCTTATTATATAAAAAAATCAAACCATGTGTAGTATCTATGCACTTTAGGAATAATCTTCTTCATAGCTACTTTGAAACATTGCCACTAATTCTTGAATGTTTGCCAAGGTAGCTACAAAAATAGTTATTTCTGAAAATACATAAATACTGCAGTATGGTTATTTTTTTATTTAATATGCTAACCATGAAAAATGTTTTATGCAAAATAATTGGAGCTGCCATTTCTCCCCCCATCACTCACATTAATTTAAAGTATATTTTAATACATATATAATCTATTAAATAAATATAACAATCAATTAATTAGTGGCTGTCTAATTTATGCATACAATGAAAGAAATAAAAACCCTATTTTATTCTCATATGTATCAACTTTGACTAGCTGCCTCACAAAAAAAGGCGTTGACATAAACAAATAAGCAATTAAATATATATTTTAATAGGTGATATGGATTTACTATAAACATACTATAAATTATGAAAAATTTTATCATTCAAATGGAAACATATGTATGCCATTATATTATTGTTTCTTACATGGAGAAAATAAAAATCATTAAATATAGCTTTAAGTATTTTTGGCATAAAGCAATCTTTTTAAAGTCAAACTTTATATTGAAATTCATAATAGAAAATATAAATTAAAGTTAAATTTAACATTTCTGTTTTCTCTATTAAAAAAACAGTAATATAATCTCATATAAATGATTATTGTAAATATGCATTTGATATATACATTTATGTCATTCGTTCACAAATGCAACACATATAATATTAATTAAAATATGTATAGCTTTTTTAAATCACAGACTTTAAAATTTATATATATTATTTCTAAGAAAGCAATACTAAAATAAAATGAATTGTAAAAAAATACCCTTATAGTTAAATAAGTTATTTTTCATTAACATTTCAAAGACTCTTAGTAAAAAAAAAAAGTATTATTTGCATTCAATTTTTGTCTCCTACTGGTAAAAATATGGTTCCGCATAGAATCCTTAGTATGAAATGTTTCTTCCTTTTTATCTTATTTTGTTTCTTAATTGGTTCATCATTTCATTATTATCCTAAATGAATTTATCATGGTTGTTAAAATTTGATGGTATACAAGTTGTTTAAGTAACCAAAAAATTATTTCAAATAATTTTTAGACAATTTTTTAGACGAAACATTATAATTGTTTATATATATATATATATTGCTTTTACATTATAATTGTTTATATATATATATATATTGCTTTTACATTCCATGCTCAGGACTTGAAGCTTAAATCAGAACTAATATTTTTAATTACTTTGTCCATAGTCAACAATCAATTTGTTCATTGTTTAATGGACATCTAACTAATACATATTAATATGATTCAGAAAGAGTGTTTTTAAGAAAGTGATTAAAAACATAAATATAGTTAATGTGATGGTAAGATAGTGAAATGTTCAGCATTGGTCAGTGGGGAGGAGGTCAAGTAACTATGGATGCCCAAATGAAGAATTTATCTTCATCTTTTTATATAACGTTGGGCACTGATTATCTTTATATAAAATAAATAAGTTTTATTTGATTCTATTTAATCTTTTTAATATTTAATATTAACTTTTATTTAAAATCTATTAGCAAAATATAGAAAGCAACATTAATTATATAATAGAATAAAATTATTCATCAAAATAAAGTTTAGTTTCTCAAACATTTATTACTAGCATCTAATTGCATAAAGATTTATTTTTGTTATGCAATTTTTAAATTCTTTACAAAATAATTAGCTTGTTTTATATCTCTATAAGTCCTAATGCTTCATAAAAGGTCTTCTGTTATTATTTCAAATATTAGAATCTACTTATTGAATTTTTCTTTATTATAAATGAATTGATTTTTATTGAAAAAGTTTTATAATAATAATAATCTTTCAGTTTTAGAATAAGATAAGATTTCATTGTTTTATTTGCTGCTAAGAATTCTTTCGAAAAATCATTTACCTGCAGACATTGTTTAGTCTAATATGTTAGTTCGAGCTTAAATTTATTCATATTATTACAATAAACTATTATCAGCGTTTTTACACTTTTATTTCACTTTGCAAATGTTAAAAATTAATTCATACTGTGTTTGTCTTTTGCAAAAAAAAAAAAAAAAATGCATGTTTTTCACGTTGCTACTTGATAATAGCAAAACATGAAAAAAAAATCAATTATTTTTACTTACTTTATCCTACAAATCACTTTAGTTCTTGGTGAAGAAGATAAAAGTTATCTTGATAGATTTTCTGATTTTTCTGATCAAGAACAGTAATTTTTGTCATCTTGATTTTATACTTGATCACTTAATATTTATTGTCATCATTAATAATTTTTGCAAAGTTAGAATTAAAAATATTTTTTATTAATTAAAATTTATTTGAGAATTGAGTTTTATATATATCATCTCTTAATCATTTTGATGGAGAGAATATATACATGGAGACAAAAATATAGTGTAAACAAATAGTTATAAGTAATCATTATATATATATATATATACGGAATAGTAAGGTGATTTATTACATATTTTATTTGAAAAATTATTTTTTATATTACTATCAATTACTATTGAACATATATATTGTGGCATGCACAGACATTATTTATTTTCCCAATATAGTATACAAATGAATAAATAAAGAAAACAATTAGAAATTCTATGTTTAATAAATGTATTTCAATTTTGAGTAAATGTACAATGAATGAATGGTTTTTTTATTAAAATTAAAAATAAAATATTTTTTATGTTGTAACAAATAATACAATATGCTTTATTAAGTTTGAAAGAAAGAAAAATGTTATGTTTCACACATTAATGTTTAAAAAACTGTGTTATTATTGTTACTAGGTAACAAAAGAAAAGGTCAGCAAGAAGAACACATATTTTTTTTTTCTTAAAAAAAAAAATTTTATTTACTTACTTTTTATCAACAGTTTGTGGATTTTTGATGGAAAAATATAATGTACTGCAAGTAAAGGGGGAAAACATAAATTCTCCTCAGTTGATGTCTATAAGAACAAATGAAATGAATATCAACAAATGCCATGCTGAATATATGAAGCCATCAAACTGTTGAATTTTCAATGGATTGCAGTGTTTATAAAAGGAATAGTTGGATATTATCTAATAATTAAATCCTTATTGAATCCCATCTCTTCAATTGTTATTTTGGGAATATTAAAGAAAACATCATGGGAGAATAGAATTATAATCTCAAGCTAAATGCTGAACTTGGTAACAAATGTCAATAAATATATCTTCTCTAAAATTATCTAATCAATTTACATTACTTATTTTAATAATCAAATAAATAACAATAATTAGATAGATATCTAATTTTTCATCCTTTTTAATAATTTAATTATTAATGCAGTCTGTTTATTATCCAATACACATACAACTAATAAAATTAAATAAATAAGATTTAAGTTGATTATTGGTGTATTTTCTAGAAAAGTATTAAACATAGCTAATATTTAAGATTTAGTTTAAATGTATAGGATGGTTATTATAATAGAAGCCTTACTTAATTTAAAGAATAGGATATATGTTAAAAAATATTAATATAAACTTTTTTTTATCATGTGAATATGAAAGATTATTTATTTAATTGTGATTCCTTTCATGACTATGCATGTTAATGATCTTTACGTATAGATTGTATTTAGCAATTGCAATCTGGCATGGATATGTTAGAATTTTATAATGAATTATGTTAGATTGCAATTATTGAAATTAAAGTTGTGTTATTTATCTTAACTACCTCAATGACTTGATGTTTATCTTAATAAATTTATATTTTTATTATTAATCTGGGCATCATTTGATTTACCTATTACACAAATGATTCTATTATATAAAAATTGTTTTATTACACAATTTATTTTATTACTAAAATAATTAATCATACAATCCATACTATGTCTCATTATCAACAAACTATTATTTATTAAACTGTATTTTCTTTGCCAAGCAAAAATACTTAATGTTGGACTCATTGGTGAATTCCGAATTCATGAGTCTAATATAATGTAGATCTAAATTATTACAAATACATTTGTGGATCAGCTTATTCAGTTATTTGTTTACTAGTTATATTTTTGGGCTGCCCAAATGCATTTATTATCCAGTGAATTTTGGCTGTCCAGATCTGTGGCACATTTGTGGGTCATTCAGCTTTTCTTGGCTTTATTTTGTATTACATTTTTGGCTGCTCAAGAAGATATTTGAGTGTTTATCCATGATCCATGTGAGATATAGAGTCATAAAAGGATAAATAAATAGAATTAAATTATTTGTTTAATGAATTCAATCAATAATAAGTTATTTTTGTGAGTGTTATTGTTGAATTAAACTGCTTAATGACCCAATAGATAATAATGGTTTTATTTTTATAACCATGCTTTGTTGAGAATTCAGATGCTGGTGTTTTCAGATAATAATGAAAGTGAGGCTTTATGCTTATGACTCTGAAAGCATCAATTACATGCTTTATGTTAGTAAGCTGCCAAAAATGTAGACTCATTATTAACAAATGTTTTAAAGGTCATTCATGAAGCAATTATGAAATAAATAGCAAAATGTATAAGCCAACATATTTTAATGAATATATTTATCTTCTAGTTATTTTGGAAAGTGGATGGAAAACATTGGTGCTCATTGTTTGGATTTATTGATAATAGAATAATACAAAATTTTTCGAGGATAGTCATCAAATTTACATTATATTACACATGATATAAGAGGTAAAAAATACATTAGTCAGGAATAATAATATTGTGAATAGGTAAATCAATCACTATTGAGAAATGATGCTATTGTGATTGTTTATGTTGGGAGAGTTTCTTTTAAATGTATATGAGTAGAAGTTTAATTAAGTTTTAAGGATCAACATATAAAGCATAATAGGGAAATAAGTTATTCATATCATTTAGTCTAGGATATTGAATTGAAGAAAAATATTCATGATTTTTTTTCTAGAATAAAGTAATCAATATAAATACAAAATAAGCTATGGAGAGTGAGAAAGAAATAGATATGTTAGGGCTGGAAAAAGAAGTTAATGAAGTCTATATTACATCAAAATATGATCAAAAAATCTATAATAGCAATGTTGCAGAGTTTGATAAATGAAATGAAACAAAGCAAGGAAGAGTTTGAAGAACTTAAACTAGAAATGAAACAAAACCAAGAAAATATATCAAGAGATTAATAAATGTGAGCAGAGTTAGGAAATATTTAAACAAGAAATTAAACAAAGTGAGAATCAAGAAAAGGTTGAATAGAGTCAGAAAATACTTAAAATATTGAAACAGAACCAAGAAGAACTTAAATTAGACATGAAATAAGGCCAAGAAATCTTAGTAATGAAGATAGAAGAGGGTCAATATGAATTATAAAATAGACTAAAATAAAAGATCAAGCATGTGCATACAGAATTAATTAATAAAATTAAAAAAATAATAAAATAAAAATGAGGCAAAAGCAAACACATAGCTTTAAAGTTAAGTTTAATGAATTAGAGAGTAATATGGAAGAAACTCAAGATCAAATGCTAATCAAAATCAATAAGCTAACAGATAATATAGGAAAAGAACAAAATTGGACCCAAGAGATAGAAAAAAGACAGAAAAATACAGGTTAGAATGCAAAAGTAAAGGTAAAATCCTGGAAGCTAAAGTAAACAAATATCAACAAATTAAAATATAGAGAAATTACAGAACAAACAAGAACAAGAAATCAAAAATTTAGAAACTCAGAATAAACATTATCACTCAAATTGTTATATTAGCTTAGAGTAAATAACCAGGTTTCCTTAAAAAGAATTTTCATCATAAGCTTAGACAGTAATGATAGATATAAAATTTTATCCCTAGAAATAAAGCCTTATCATGAAGTATAGATAACTTGACTTGGAATATAAGAATTTTTCTCAAACACAGATTAGGGCCAATGATATGTGTTGGATTTATAAGAGTAGTAATTTAGAAAATATAGCTTATTGCAGGGTTACAATCAAATATGTAAATCATTATGGATATAATAATATATATATCTAATTGATAGTAATGCCTATATTCAAAATTTTATTTAGTACAAATATATTATATTTATCAGAAATAAAAAGATTGATTTTATTATTCAAAATTTATACAACCCATATAATGTTATAGATTTATTTTACAAATATCCAGTTAAATGAAAATAAAATGGTAGAGTATTTGCTAATCAGAAATTATCAATAGAAAGTTTAGTTTGTAGTAATGTTTAGTTGGTAGTTGGTGTTGAGAAATAATTATTTTTTCTATGCATTTAGAGATTTTGGTTAATGCTTTTTCCCCAATATTATGGCTGGTAACGAAAAATGACACTGTGCTGTTTTACTATTTTTGTAACATATTGAAATGTATGTGACAGTTAATTATATATTTGCAACTTGTGATATTGTCTAAATAACCTTAGAAACCATATACATATATGGGAATGGAAAATATTTTAAACCATAATAATAATGCTAATGTAGCAACACTGTCTCATAAATAGCAATATTCTCCTATTGAATAAGACAAAAATGTAATGAACAATTAATAAAATAATGGATGAAAAACTGCCTGACCTACAAATGTTTACATACTTGAGCAAGCTAATAAATGTAATCAAACAATAAAATGCTGGTTATTGACAATAATAAATAATATTGTAAGTGAAAACAGACCAACAACAATAGAAATAAACAGATTTCTGTAATCAGAGTAGAAAGTATAATGATTGAACCAGGCTAATTGACCTTTCAGGTGATCAGAAAGGTGATAAATAAAATTAGGAACCGAGTAATTTTTTTCCAACTATGTAACACATATTTGGGCAATCTAAAATATACTGAATAAATGTTGTTCTTAGGCAACTAAAAATGACTAATAAATAAACAAATAAATGAATTAGTCTGTTAATGGTTCCATGATAATTTGGATTTACATCAATATTGGTCTCATGAATTTGTAAATTGCCAGTGAGTTCATAATATATCTGCTTAGCAAAAAAGATAAAATTCAATAAGCAATATTTACTTGCCAATGAGATGTATGGAATATACACTTAAATATTTTAATTGTAAATAAGCTGTGTAATAATAGTTTTATAATGATTTATGCAATAGGTAAATCAAAGTACTTAAGTTAATAATAATATTTATTGAAGTAAACATTAACTCATTGAGGTAGATAAGACCAAGAACATAGTCCTAATTTTACCAACTGCAATCTAATATCCTATAATATATCTACATAAATTATCTCTGCCAGATTGCTACTAGTAAAAATTATTATGCAATCGTCATTAAAGGGTTAATTACAAATTCTTTTTCACGTACAAAAAAACAACAAATGTAATAAAATATTAATATTATTATCTTTTATATATATTTTCTTTCAATATGTTTTAGATTCCAGATTCAAATAATGTTTTTTAATAATAATTTAAATAAATTATACAGAACATTATTTATGTTTAATTTTAATTTGTTTAAAAAAAAAAAAAAACCGATTTAAGTCTTAATTAGTCTATTATTTAAGCCTATATCAAATGATAAGATAAAACTATCTCAGAATTAAGATTATTAATATAAAAAAAGACTTTGATAATATTTTATCATTAAACAACTATGATATTTTTAACTATAATTAATAAATGAAATTTATGTCAGGTATAATTTTAAAAAAAAAATATCTTAACGGTCTGTTACCAAGTTTATCTTATATATATCATTTCAGCTTAGATTCATTATGACACAATATTTTTCTTAGCACATTGATAATAAAAAAACAAATGTAGAATTCAATGAACATTTTAATTTTTTTTCATAATATTCAACTCCCCCATCCCCAATATTGCAGTCCATGATAGATGTTGATAGTTTCTTAGCTTGGTTAAAGATAGTGTTGGTTGTTGTAATCATTCCATTTTAGCCATAAAGATATTAAATTGAAGAAATTTTCTGTCCATTTTCTGCTAAAACAAATTGTCTACTCACAGTGTTATTTATCCAGAATCCATTTGTAAAAGTAAGGTATGGTAGAGAACAAAATTTAAAGCAGAAGAAAGTATGTGTGTTCTACTTGCTGAATTTGTTTCTGTAGCTATGATAACACAAAATGCCGTATTTTTTTTTGTATTTTTTTTTTAAATACTATCTCATGAACATGTGATTTTTTTTAAAAAATATTAATAAGGCATAAGTGTCATTTTGTAAAACTTTAGTAAATATTTTGCTTTTTAAATTTAATATATAATGTATCCATTCACTGTCCATTTATCCCAAATTAACATAGCACATATATGGCAAGTTGAGCATAGCAATCTTATATATATATATATATATATATATATATATATATATATATATATATATATTGTGATGTATACATGTTGTCATCTATAGTTACCTTGTAATATATAAATAAATAAAGATAACAATTAAAGGAATATATATGCACACATATGAAATTTCTTTGCTCATTCTGTCACATAAATGCCCGGATATCATGGAGCTTCAATGTGAAACTTGACTACTACTACAACTTATTCATCATCATCTTTTTCTTATTATTCTTTTTGTTATTTATTATTATTTTGTTTCAAAGTAAACTTTATTTGTGCTTAAACAATGTTCACATCAGTAAATAAAAAGGAAAAACAAATACATCAATAATTAAGATTACAAACATCACTGTGGATAATATTTTTAATTCAATGAAATTAGTCATTAATAAATTAGTATAGGATGGCACATGAAAGATTCAAATTTTTGTTTCATTTCATTTGATTCAAAGAATAAAATTCTTATATAGATATAAAATATTAGGTATTTTGGGTGGATATAAATTTAGATGGTGTGTTTGGATGTTGGTCTTTCTATATTTAAGTTGTTCAGCATATTTTATAGTGGCTTGATGCTGGGCTTATTGGCATTCTATTGCATGGTTTTCAGGATTGATCATGTGGCTGCAAAAATATCTGGTTGGGCTATTTTGAATGTCTCTGTTTTTGATCTGGTATAGCTTATTGATGTAGGTTGCAGGGTGGCATCTGGTGTTACAATTCAAGCAGAATATATATCAAGTGCACTATAGTGAATATAAACTGAAGGTTGCAGTCTGCATGGCAAGCCTTGACTATAAACCTCTATAATGTTATTAATTGTAATGTACTTTTGTCTGTAATTATCTAATATTTCCATCTCTTGTGCAAGATATACCTAAATAGATGTTTAGCATATAATGCTGTGCTTTCTTTAATCTGTGCCATAGTCCACAGACAGCATCAATGTTTATATATAGTAGGGATATATCTGAGTAAATGAGAAATGGGGACACATACAGCTTTGAATTTAAAAGGAAATCAAAATTTTGGTTCAATTTTCCATCTCTTGAATCTCTGCAGAAGTTGTTTATACATATCATAAGGGAGCAGGACTGACCGGTAAACTTGTATGTAAAAATTTCCAAATCTGATAAATGATATTTGAAGATGATCTGCTGATATTATGCTTAGAACACACTCAAGAGCTGGAAAGCATCTTATGAGGGCTTTTATAAGCTTAATGTTTTTCTTTATGTTAAAGGCTTGGATGAAGTGTAAACCAAGTTGTTTTATATAAATAGACAAAGTTTTTTTTTTCTGCACTACAGTAGCTTTTTGCAAATTGAGTAAATGTGGTAGGTAAATGACTTGGCAACATTTATTATTGGTGATTAATATGTAATGTTTGTAACCATAAATTGGTTAAAAAGGCAGTCTTGTGCATATGCTGATAAGTAGATCAATAGCAGTAAATTGATTATTTGTTGTGTGTCTTGTCTCAGTTTTTCTTGAACTTTTTTCTCATTCTAGCAAGTCCAAGTTGGAAAGGAAAACTACAAATATTAGTAGACTTACCATAGTTGTCTGTGTGTCTGGTTTGACCATATAGAGGAATCATGCTGATGTTTTGTTTATATTAAATCTGAGTTTATATTCAACAATATATTCTTGCATTATCTTTTTCAAAACAGGTAGTTGTTTTTTTTAAGTGAGGAGGACAGAAATGCCATCCAAGTATGTCATGCATGGAATATATAGATTAGTTTGAAGTATTGGTATCCCTTGTATTTGTTCTTTATTTTTTCTATGAAAGTGTTGATATATAACATAAACATTAGGGAACTGGGTGGCAAATTTTGGAATGTTGATTAGATGGGAATGATTTTCATTGATAATTGTACCCCTATGATGAGTATTAGGTTGGTAAGCAGATATAGGATGGATGGAGTAGGATATTCTTATGTTTGCAAGCATGTGAACCAATGTGTCAATAGAAACAGGGTCAATGGAAGCTTCAATATCTATATTCACTTTGTTTCTTGATTGAGACAAGTATCACTTTAATAGGAAATTTGCTTTTCCGGTTGAAGAACCTTTTTTGCATATTGCATAAGTAATAGTAAAGGGAAGAGATGTTCATTTTTCTTTTTTGTAAACTTCTGAAGAATTTTAATCCCAAGGGGGTCTATGAATATCAATTGTAAGTTGTCTATTTTTAATATGGAAGCTGTTTTTTATTATGTGGAACTATAGAAATTGAATATAGACCTCATGTATAGTACAGTTTGGGGATACATAGTTTTCTAGGTGAAATAGATGTGTAATGGTGAATTGACTAAGATATGAAATACAAAATTTTAAGATTTCATGCACCCTATGTGTCATGTATTAGATGCTCCAGTTACTTTATAATAAAATTATATGCTTGGAAAAGAGTATCAGTTTCTGGCTGCCTAAAAAGGTCTACAAGTAGTCTATATCTGCTGTGAGATAGTAAGCTTTGTTTAAAATGTTGATACACTGTTTCCAGATTATTATGTCCTGTTTTAATTATATCATCAGCCTCAAGTGGCAAATGGTACTCACAAAATGGATGAGTACTCTACAGCCCATCATATGTATCTTTGTGTTCATGTGTACTGCAGTGTTAGAAATTTTTTTTCTTTTTAATGCAAGTTATTCCTTTACTATGTTGCATGTTTTATTGTATGTTTTAGTGAGCCTCTTGATGCACATGTATGTGCTTAGTGTGGATTGACAAATATAAATTATATTGTGCAATTTATCAGTTAAGGCTAATAGTCTGGAGAGAGAGGTGTAGTTCACATGATGTGGTTTATGTTAAAAGATAGGATGTTAATAAATGAAAGTTATCATTGTTGTACAGGATTATACATGTACCAGAGTATAAAACTTCTAGATTATATTTAGGTAGGAATATTCTAATTGTTTTTGAAAGTGTCATCTCATCCAGGTTAAGTTCAAGTATTTGAACTGGCTTATTGGAGAAATATGAGGAACTGAATGTTACAATAATTAGGTGATAGAACATAGAGAAATAAAAGGGAGAACAATAAGTGAGGAATGATGGCCATTGTCAGTGGATATCAAGCTAGCTGAGAGAAAACCTTCATCATACATTAGGAATATGGTAATATGGTGCAACCTCTTCAAGACAAATATGTTGTAAATCATAATGGAATCCCCCTTCAGAATAACTGGATGGAGAGTTGATAAGAGAAGGGAATTAATCATAAGCATTAGTATAGAGATTATAATGGAGAGTATATATGCAAATATTATATTGAGAATATTTTGGTGATAAAATATGATTATAAAAATATTGGAATCCATTTAGATTAGTTTGAAAGATAAAAAAGAAAGTTCTAGAGATGATGAAGCCAATACAACCTGATAGTGATGATGAGGTTCTTGAGCAGATATAAAAATTCTGGGTACTTAGAAATGGTATGGGATCTTTTAGGGAGCCACTATAGATATTGTTTTTAATAGACCAGGATGTTTGGTTTTATAAGCTGAATCCATTTATTTATTTGTAAGTTTGTTTGGATTGAGTTTAAAGGAGCCTAATTTGATCTTCATGTCAGATGTATCTATGGAAAGAGATGATTATTTAGACTAGAAGTTTGAACTGGTTAATGGTTTAAATTGTTTGTTTTGATTGTTGTTGGGTTTGGCAGTCATTTTGCTTAGGAGATATGAAAATGTTGTATTCTATATCTGGCTGAGTTTCAGGTTCTGAGACATTAGGACTAGTAGTCATAGTAGTTAATGGATTAAAATAAATTTCAGTTGCATTGTCTCTCAGGTGTAGTGTAAGTTGGACATTTGTCTGTGTATTATATTGCATAGATATCCCTTTATGGTTAATATTTGGCTCATTGTCTAATTTTTATGTTTTAGTAAAGGGGAGAGATGTGAAAGTTTTGATCCCAGTAGATGATCAATCATTTTGTATGGTATTTGAAGAGTGTGGGTAAATTCAATTAAGGTTGTGGTCAATGGTCTCTGCTAGCTGTGTTAAATTTATTTCAGATTCAGATGCTTTATTTTTATTTTCATGATTATTTCATGGTTGCCCAAGTTTTCTCTAAACTATATTATCTGTTTATCTGAATTACATGCTTCAATTGGTGATAATGCTGGTGCCAAAATCTCCATAATGTCTGAAGAAGGTTTATTAATTATAGATGGATACTCATCAGTTTGTTGTTTGGTATTATAATTGGGAAAGATTGGTTGCTGCTTAATATTTGAATTAGGTACAGTTGGTGGCTCTGTCCTTATACTTTTTGTAGCTATGTTTTTTCCAGTAATTTGGGAAAGCTGATTGCATGTGTTCCTGTGTATGGGTACAATGTAGTCAGTACAATCAATAAAATAGTCAATTCATTTTCCATTATTTTTAAAGAGAGAGAGAGAGAGAGAGATTTATGTTGATTCTCTAAGTACTATAAGTATTTATAACATCATTTTTGTGTCTAGTTATTAAGTGTGTTGCTTCCATTCTTTTGAACTTGCTTAAAAATGCATTTTACAATATAATCACCCACCTGGTGACACTGTAGTCAGTGGGTATTTGTACAATTAATAGGCTGGGTGACCATGCTGATTATATAAGAAGCATTGAGGCCTTATGATTCTACTGTAGAGAGAAAGTGTAGTCTCTTGGTCAGAAATTTGGGTGGGAATAGAGGTTTGGATTTGTGATTTATTGACATTAAGATCATAACAATTTTGGTAAATTGGAATTGTAGTATCTTTCTGTTAAATGGGTGGCAAAGAGATGTCTTTCCTAAAAGTTTCCATCAATTTTTTAAAATTCCAGTATGGAGTATTCTAGAAAAAGATATATAATGTAACAGAATAAGTTTTGACCTTGAATAATGGTAGACTTGATAGACCATCAGAGTAGATGAGAAGCATGTCTAGGATTCCTAAATAAGTAGACACATATGCACTCCATTTTCATTTCTAAAAGATGATATGTTAATATACACACATATATCAAAAATCTCACTGTATATTCATCTCTTTTCTCTATACTTAACTTCTATTAATCCCAAAATTTGAGCATAGAGAAAATATGCATAATAAGCATGTGATAAATTGAGAATTGAATATAGAAAAAACGCAAACAACAATCTTTAATTTAAAATCATATATTTAAAAAATTTATTCATAATTAACTTAATTTAAGCAATGACACTATAACAAAAGCAAATAATTTATTTAGATATCTCTGAATATGCTTTGATTAGTATGGTTAATATTTATTAATCCAATTCCTCTTTCCCTTCAAAAAATAATCCTTCAATATCAATACTAACAAAAAAATTAAATTACCATTTATTATTATTTAGATTGGCACTTGCTTGCTAATTTATACTTTATTAAAATCATAATTCACTGTCTCCAATAAGTTTATTGATTCTTTCATATCATTAACATGAAGGTGATATGGAATTCCCTTTTCTATTATGATTTGTTTCTACAAAGATAAGAAAGACCATTCACACTATAAATTATTAATCGTATGTACTGAAAAACAAATAAACTAAATGACAAAATGATTAGTATCAACAAACAAACAACAAATAACAGTGTAACAGTACAAGTGTTGGTATTTAATATGTAAAAATGTAAAATCTTCCACTGATGACAATTAAATTCATTCACAAGCAAGTTCATACCTGAATCTATATTTTATTTCAATTTAAAGTAAAGCTAGAATGTTTTTCCCTTTTTAAGCTATCAAGAATTAACACACACACACACCCTTCTGTTCTTACAGTAAAGGAAAGAAATAGACAAAAAATATATACATGAAATAAAAATATATATGTGTAATGTCAATCTAAGATCAATTAACTTTCTATAAGTAAAATGACCTAAAAGATTATAAATGTTCTCATTGATCCAGTTCATGTTTCAGTTGGTGGATTCAAGTACTCTAGAACATATATGATGGTGATCAGAATTTCTCTCTCTGTATGGCCTGTTTTGAAATGATGAGTTTGCACCTTGACAACCAAATAGTAAAGTTGGTATTGTTCACAGCATAGATGAATAGATGATGTGCTGAATCAAATTTGGTTTTGGCATATACAGCTCTTTGGGTGATGCATCTCTTTCCATGAAGTAACTTCATATTTAGGAATAAATGGTTGTATGTGTTTCTATATTTGAAGTTGGTACATGTTATGAGTTTGTTGAAAAGCAAAATATTTGCTGTTAGGATTCTCAAGTTAGAATTGATCTATTCTCCTGCTCAAAACTAAAATTACTCTTAAAATATTGAATAGTTTAAAGCTATTTTGAAGATTTATAATTCAAAATTCCTTACTTGTCCATGTTTAAATCTAGCTTCGTTCTGTATTGAGATATTTTCATTTAATGTTTTTATTTTGATCATGACAGATTTTTCTGTTTGTACCACGTTTGATTTTCCATTCACAAAATGTATATGTTGATTAGCCAAGAAGAGTTTTTGATCTGATTTTTGAGAAGAAGATCATTTGTTTATATATTTTGATAATCATCCAAACGAGGTTGTTCTTTTTAATATGAATTTAATGTTTTAAAATGGCAGGTTTATGTTCATGTATTGGATTAATTATTTTCATCATTTGTTTGTTATAATATATATATATAATCGATAGCAAGGAGGCAAATATGTTTGTTATAATATATATATATAATCGATAGCAAGGAGGCAAAGGGAACCATCAATACAAAGCTAAGCATAAGCAAGTTTAGCAGTGTGAGAAGATAAGCAGGTAAAAACAACATAAGCAAAGAATAATAATAATAATCATTGATCTCAGAACTGCTTTAACAAATAATTAACAATGAATTAATAATTGCCTCACTCAGAATAATAATACAATATTAATAATAATAAATTTATTCATGAGACTGTGTTCCCATAGTATGGTGTACAGACTGCTTTAGAGTCAAATAAGTATCAAAGACACAGACTTGACTGAATAGAAATACCATTGAATTTCAACCCTTTAAGAATTACAGGTATATTTCTATGATTAACTATAGTAATCCTATTTAAATAAAACTAAAATAATAACCCAACTAAATATTTAAGAATCATAATATTAAAATTTATTATAAGAGTACATTTATATTCTAATTTTAATTTGAAGTAAATATTGATCTAATCTTTAATATTTATCTCAGAAATATCATATTACAGAAAAAGCAAAGCATAGGATATTAGATAACAAAGGGCATTTCTATGGAAGTCCAATAATAACCCAGACAAAATTTAGAAAAATATAAAATAATATTATTAAACAAACTAGAATAACTTTGCTTTGCAATATAATAACTAAACAATAAAATTAGCTACTTTAGGTCTTGTAGGGTTTTAAATTAATTTAAGAAAAATCTCTACTATAATTTAAAAAATATAACAAAATATAATTTTGATTAATAAAATACTCAGAAATCATCTCTAATGATGATAACACTAACCTTTCATATTAGAAATATAATATAACTAATCTTATATACAAATATTTGAATAATGTTTATTATTTTCTTTAATAAAATAATTGGCATATGGGTATTTAAATATAGTCCTGCTTACACATCTTAAAATAATAAGTTCTGTATTTAAATGTAAATATAAGTCAAATCATAATATTATTAATTGTTACCAATTTTAAATACATAATAGCAATTTCTTAAATTTACTATAGCATAAACATATGTGATGATTAAATACAACACTCTTGTGCATGATCCAATAGATTTTGATTTCTTTGAAAGCTTCTCTGAAGCAATTATCATTCATGAAACAATTGTTATATATACTTTAATGAAACCATTATTTTCATACATTATTTTCATTAATATAATAAAGACTTCCAAATAAAGTAATTTATTATCAGTGTGCAATTTAAATATAATGTGAGTATTGAATCAAATTGAAATATGTGATGATGACAAATAGAAATAAAAAGTAAATAATAGCAAACAACAAAACTTTAAATTTCACAAAAATTAACAATTTATTATAAAGACAAATTTTCATAATTTACAAAAAACACTATTTAAGTTTTATTTAAATCATGTGAAACATAAGACTTTTCCAGTGAACAATTGTTTATACCCCCACTAGAACAAATTTAAAGTTACAATTTTTTTTATACAAAATTGATAACAAATTATATTGCTAATAAGTTAATTTTAACAATTATGTTTTCTTTATTCTTTCCAAACAAACAATTTAAATATGTTTCCTTATTATCATATTTTCAAGTAGATAAATATTTTTAATTAATGCTGACATAATTATAAGTTACTCCTTACTTTAGTTATATTAATATAAACAATATAAAATACTACTATAACAATAAGTACTTTATAACTAACTATTAATATTGTTTAAAAGCATATTTTACCTTTTACAGCAAATGCATATTTTCTTCTCTTAATTAGTAAGCATATACTCTGATTTAATTAACTATTAACTATTTGATAACAATTAAGCTTTTCAGAAGTATTATTCCTGAAAAAATGTTCAATATACTTATGAATAAATTCCAATATTTTGAATTAAGTAATAACTTCAGTCATACTTAAAATAATTTAAAATTAATGTATTTAAAAATTAATGCATTATAATTATTCCTCTTATATATTTTTTAAATAGTAAGTATAAACTATCTTCTAATTACCTATTTATAATTTAATTGACTGTTTTTATTGCTATCACAATTATTTGTCAAAGTCACGATTATCTCAATTTTTATATTTAAATTATCATTAAAGTTGCCTATGTGTAATGCCAAAGAACACGTAGTATTACTGATCCTACATGCATAGAGGGTATAAGTCCTAGATTTTGAAACTACACACAAGTACATAAATTTATGTGAATGGAATAACTTTCATCAAGACTTCAACATATTAGATGTGATGTATGTAATTAAGTTTTTCTCATAAACGCTTTTGAATAACTAGAAATAGGAAGCTTATGGGAATTACACACTAATAGCCAAATCTGCATACATAGCTAGAGATCTATGTTTACCCTTCAACTTATTTTATGTACTACTAGATAAAATATAAAAAACTGAACACCCATATAAATCACCAATCACATTTTTACAAGAAATCTTTAAGCTTAAAAAGCACACCTGAACAATAAACTACAAATATGATATTAAGGTACTTTTTAAACAATAACTAAGTCATAACTTGGACATAACATATAAAATTACACTACCAAAAATAAATAGATGCTTAATAGCATGACTATAGTCACTCTAATTTAATTATAATTCACTAATATACTCTAATGATAACAATAGCATACACATTGCAATAAAATACACATGTAAATAAATGTTCAACAAAACAATTTACCATCCAACATATATACAATCATGACTATGCCAATAACTGACTGTAAGAAACATCATTCACTCAGATATATATCTTCTTTATAAATTTCAAATGGTAATCAGCATGATATTAGAAATAATTTTTCAGAACAAAACATTCTAAGTTGTTTTACCTTTAAGTTCTGAAATAATACTAACTTACTTAAGGATATGAAGCAATTGTAATAAATATAATATTCTAAATAAATAATTAAATTAACAAAAATATTATTGTTCACTAACATTTGTCCAGCAAAATTCTGTTGAAACGGTAAAATAAAGTTATTATTTACCACACCTTAAATATACTTATACTATATCATTTCATACCCTCATATATAATACGCATTTTAAAATTAAACATATTTTTCTTAAAGCATAACAATTCAAAATTAGCCGGGTTGTCATCGCATCCGCCTTACAAGCAAATAGTTGGTTGCAGACGGTTATGGGTTCGCGTCCCGGCCGATGCTATGACATATGAGGAAAATAAAAATAAAAACGAGAAAAAATGAAAATAAAAGAAAAATTAATTTTCATGTTTACCAACACGTCAGACGATATGTTTAAACAGTCAGTCCATTAATGATTTTTTTTTTCATTTATTCATAGTTCTGAAGATAAACTTTAATATACTAATAAATGAATCCCAATAGTGAATTCAGCAAAAGACCATTCTCAAGAGTTTCATTCATTTTATTTATAAGTTATTCTAATTTTGAAGAAATCTTTTTTTCTCTTTCTTTTAGATATTGTTTCGGAATAAAATGTATTATTGATAAAAACACAAATTTACTGCAACAACTGAGTTAATTCATAATATATTTTATTTTATACATATATACAACTTAATGACAGTTTCTAGATTTTTTTTCTTTCTATTTCGGAAGCACAATTATATATTATCTCAATAAATAGGTCTAACCAAAATGCATATTTCATTATAGGTAATTATAAATTTATTTAACACACATTGATTACGTAATTAATATTTACTAAGGCAATAAACCTAAAGCATGTGCGGTTGAAAATGCGAAGGTAGGGACCTCTACAGGTCTTAGCCACAAGCTTATGTATTGGAAGATTAATAATTTAAATTTTAGATATAAGTTGTAGCTTCTGTTTAAACATTTATTTCTTTTTTTTTAAAAAAAAACAGACTAATATACAGTTATAATGAACATTGATTTTAAATATAATTTATATTTCAGACATTTTGTCATAAATTTCATAGCATATTATATGCATAAATTAATAATTAAAGTTTTAATATTTTTCAATTTATAAGTTATTTAAAACATCATGACACTAGCAGAAATAAATAATTAATAATAACAGTTTCATATTTAAATGCTAAGTAGAAATTAAATAATTCAATTCAGGCAATTTAATGCTAGGTTATCTTAAAATCATTTAAAAGTTTATAAGCAAACAGAGAATGATTTATATAGTATAACAAACAAATTCTTACATAATATACCATTCCTCTGTCAGTTATTTCAGTACAGTTACATTTTTTTCAAAGCCATTTTATGTATTGTTTTTTTTTTCTTAAATTGTTATGATAAGTATTATCAATGTGGCCGTTTCTTCCCTCAGAGAGTTGACTGGTTATTTTTTTATTTCATATTAACATTGATTTAAATAAAGATAAAATTTTAAATACATTTTTAAACAAAAATATTAACTGTTTTTTTTTTTTTTTTAGCAAAATATTTTTAAAAAAAAGTCATCTGTTTCTTAATAATTTCTATGCATGCTATTCATTCCCTCTTTTTATAGCTAATCCAATTGATCAGCTGACTATACTGAAATCAATCATCCAATAAAATAAATTTTCAATCACTAATTTTAAGTTCCATTTTTAGATTTAATTAAAGAATGACAGAAAGAAAGAAAAATAAAATATTTTAAAAATAGCAATTTAACTTATATAATATTTGAACTTTATATATTACTAAACTAACATTATATAATAAATTGTTTCTTATATTTATTTAATATTAAATACAAGTCAATTTTTTAATACATTTTGATTAAAATAATTATTATTAGCAAATTAAATATTATAAAATAACACACATGCAAGGGTAGATATACACATATATCATTAGAACTGATTTAATTAGATAAAGCTTTATTTCTTATATAATATTATCTAATGATTTATTTAAAATATTTTAAGTTTAATAATTTTATAGACTTAACTGATATATGTTAAATTTAGATTTACTTAAAATAAAAACTACATTATTTTAATAAGCATTAGTACATTATTTATACCTTAAACATTATTATTAAAATTTGTACTTAGAGCAGACTATTAATATGCATGTTAAATATTATTTAATGCATTAATAATATTATATAAGGTAATTTTAAGTACAATTGCTTTAGTTTTAGTTTCAAAAGGTCACAAAAAACATTACTGATTTGAAATTTAAAATTTTTACTATTTTATTCATCTATTTTAATTAGGGCACAAGACACAATTAAAATGAGTACAATATATGGTGGATTAATAATAATAAAAATGTATTTATTATTTCTTTCCTTTAAGTTTTTTTTTTTGCTTGAATCTAAATTTGATCATTCTTTCCTTATATTGTTGTAATATGTCTAAATTAAACAACAATTGATGAGAGGTTTTTATAACAAAGGTAAGTATTAATATTGAAGTTTTATAGTTTAGTTTATATTACATATTTATTATATGTTTGTTAAATATATAATTATAGAAACAATTAAATGTTTCTTAGCTATAGGGTTTGTGATCATTTCATCTTTTGATATTAAGTTTCACTGGAGTTGCATTCTCATTATACATATAGACTGCTTTTTTGTTGTTATAGTGGGTATTGGGTTTGTATTAGATATGTTTTAATAGTTTTGTTGGGATATAAAAACACATCTTACAATAATTTGCACTGGATGCCTGTGGTTGATAATATTATTGAACATTCAGTGAAGAAGTGATGAAAAGTATTTAAAAGTCTATTTGGAATGGTGCTGTTAAAACGCATTCACAGATGCTATCTAGCTTATCATATGTCCATTTGACTGGGCTGGGAGTTAATTTACTAACATTATTTTCATTCTCTGTGCCCAAGTTTTTAATATCACTAAGTGTTGCCTTTTTAAATCTTGGTATGAAAAGGTTATTATTCATTTCTGATGTTAGAGTGGAAAAATCAAAACCTTTTTTATAATGTCAGTTGGGTTTTTCTGGTAATAGTCTTAGCATTACTTATTAAAATTGTTTTGACACCAATTTGGTGAATAATTATGTGGCTATCTTCGTATATCTTTTGAAATTATTTATTAACTTTTCTTTTTTTTTCACTCATATATTCACAGAAATTCTGGAAAGTCATTTTATATATTTAATTCATTGTTTTAAGAATAATATAAAATTTTATCTTTAATGATATTTTACAGAAAGTTTTTTTTCAAGATTTGGATCATTTTGAAAATTGTCTTGCAGACAGACCAAAGGTTGTTGTTGCTGATGTTATTGTTGTTGTTGTTGTTGTTGTTGTTGTTATTATTATTATTATTATTATTATTATTATTATTATTATTATTATTATTATTATTATTATGATGATGATGATGATGATGATGATGATGATGATGATAATGATGATGATGATGTTTCAAAATTTAACTTTGTTAAGACTCAAAAAGTTATACATGTGTTACTTGCAAAACATCTCTTAAATAGAAGATGTTACATGATAATATGTACAGTATCATTCCTAAGACTAGTCAATATGACTGGGGCTCCAAAGGCTAGTGCCTTAAAAAAATCACCAAACAGTAATCTTAAGAATTTTACTGACAATTGTCATAAACACGACTGAGTTAGAACATAGACAAAGCTTAAAATAATAAAAAAATGTTTAAGACCCACAATGACACAAGATAAACTATCCAACCTAACATTGCTTTTCATAAAAAATAAATCATGTGAAGACTTATATTTAAGTGAGATAACAGATAAATTTGCTGAAATTAAAGCATGTTTTTCTTCATAATAGTAAGATGTTATCAGTTAAGTATTACTATTTAAATAAGAACAAATGTTGTATATGTTCTTTTCTTGTATTAAAAATTTAAGTTTTTATTTATTTATTCACATTTTTATTTACTAGAAGCCCTACTCTATATTTGTGCCTGGGCTCTCAAAATCCAAAGGATGGTGCTTATTACATATCTAGTAAAGGTTTATAGTCTTGCTTGTGATAAAAAAGTATATTATTATTATTATTATTATTATTATTATTATTATTATTATTATTATTATTATTATTATTATTATTATTATTATTATTATTATTATTATTATTATTATTATTATTATTATTATTATTATTATTATTATTATTATTATTATTATTATTATTATTATTATTATTATTATTATTATTATTATTATTATTATTATGATGATGATGATGATGATCATGATGATCATGATGATGATGATGATAATGATAGTGATAATGATTATGATGATATTTTAAAAGGAATTTTATTTCAGAATAAGAGAATTTCATTGATTTTATGTGAAAACATATGTTTACAGTGTTAACATTGTGATTTGATGTACAAATATATCTGTTGGGGAAGGGTTATATTACAGTTATACATGCAGCAACAGAATATGTCAATTAGGAGGCTTTATATAATTATAATTAGTATGTGGAGATTTGAGTCTGTAAAACATGAATGTGATTAGAATTTTTATGTAGATTGAATGCATGTTTCAATATAATAGAGTTTTGTGGGTACACATGCATAAGCTGCATTGCTATTTTACATTCATATTGGTGAACTGTTTGAGTCTGCTGATAGAAATGGGTTCTGAGTTTTTGAATGTTCTTGTTAACAGTGTTTGTGTGATGTGATGTGCATGTTTGTCATTGGCTATTAGCTACATAGATGCCATGTGTAATATTAAGTTTTCTTGATGTCCACTATTGCTTGGCTATGCTGATTTGATATTCAGCATATGATTTGGCTGGCTGAGCATTGGAATGAGCATTTTATCAATGAATTTTGACTTCTCGGGTTAGTGACCTTTTTTTAGATGTGCAGGTTTTTTTTTTTTGTTTTATTTGGAAGAAAGATGGGGAGTATGGGTGAGAGGCATGGAGAGATTGCTTCCATAATTTGAGTGGATGTTTATTAACTACAACAGAGTGCTTTGTGGAGATAATTATTATTATTGTTGTTGTTGTTGTTGTTATTATTATTATTATTATTATTATTATTATTATTATTATTATTATTATTATTATTATTATTATTATTAAACAAAGGCAAAACTCTCCATATAGTAGTGCCACCCTGTGCCAAACAGAGGAATCAATGGATTCCAGAAGGCTTATGCATAAAATTCCTATCTAGTGCCTACTCATCCAATATCCCCACACTAGTTTCTGACTTGTGGCCATCATCAGTGAGGAGCCTTGGATCTGAGAGCACTGCACCTAGATCTTAGGATCTAATGCAACCCTCCAGCAGCCACCTTTTAACTCTACTTTACTACAAAAGAAGAAAATTAAATTAAAAACACAATAATATTTTCAATTTAAGCTCAATAGCTTATATAGTCATATGGGTCTGAACTCAATTCAGCACCCATACATTTTGGTGTCTTTGGCTCTTAAACAACCATAGCCACTACTATCATATTAGGCAGAATTAGTGTTAAACCACTAAACATCACATGATCACCATCCTATACTAGCACATAATTGTTGTAAACAAAGGCAAAACTCTCCATACAGTAGCGCCACCCTGTGCCAAACAGAGTACTCAATGGATGCCAGAAGGCTTCTGCATAATATCTCTATCTAATGCCTACTCATCCAATATCCCCAGACTAGTTTCTGGCTTGTGGCCACGATCAGTGAGGAGTCTTGGATCTCAGAGCACTGCACCTAGATCTTAGGATCTAATGCAACCCTCCAGCAGCCACCTTTTAACTCCACTTTACTACAAAACTATGAGAATGAAATTGAAAACAATAATATTTTCAATTTAAGCTCAGCAGCTTATATAGTCATATGGGTCTGAACTCACACGGTGACACTACTGTATGGAAAGTTTTGCCTTTGTTTACAACAATTATGTGCTAGTATGGAGATGGTGATCATGTGATGTTTAGTGGTATTATTATTATATTCGGATAAAATTTTAATATTGATAATATTGTGATAATTGTATCATGTTTTGGGATATTTTTTTAAGCTATTAAAATATGTTTTGTTTAGCAGACTTATTATTATATCAATGCAATAACTTCCACTCAAATTTATTTATAAAAACTCTCTTATCATATATATATATATATATATATATATATATATATATATATATATATATATATATATATTGTAATGAGCACAGACAATGTTACATTATTTTTTTTTATTATTAAACATTAAAATAAAAAGTTCGCAATTAAATTTTTATTTTTTAACACAGAAAAATTGAAAATAAATTCTACCTTCAACTCGTGTATATATAAATTGCACAGAGAAGAAAAATTATTAAAATAAAACTTTATTAAAGAAAAAGTATTTTAAAACTAAATTTTAAAAAAGATTTGGAGATAAAATTATATCTTTAAATTTATCTTTAAATATATCTTTGGATTTGGAAAACAGGTTAATTAATGTTATGGAAATGATTATTTTAATTGGTCCAAGTGAATAAGCCCTTGGGCATTTAAATGTATAAACAACGGTCAGATAGGAAAACAATAGAAACTTTTAGCAAATAAAAAGAAATCCCTATGGAATTAGACCTCAGCAAAAAGACCACCATCATCGATAACATAATGTTGAGTCAATCCTTAAGATTAATATAAAAGGAAAAGTTGGAAATTATTAGGGATTATTAAGAGAGGACTGAGATGTGTTAAGTCGGAGAATTGGAGGTGAACGGAAAGGAGGACTGACTTTCAATTCCTTCAGTTGTTATAAAAATGGAAAAATGAAACATCGCTTTTCTTATACTGAGGACAACAGGATCATCAAGGGATTTAATGTGGATTCCAAATGGCATGCAATGAATAAAGAGGAACATTGAAAAAAAAAATCATAAGAACTTTAAAAACAATTTGAAACACTATGAACATTAAATTAAAAACTTTCCGTATTTAAAATAATTAAGAAATAGAATCCTATCTGACCAACATTATTTATTAATTAATTATAATTTTATTTAATGTATTTCTTTTGTAAAATCATATCCATTTATTTATTTATTTGTTCTTTAAGTTTTATTATGATTTCTGTTTTTCATTAAACTTGTTATATAAATATTAAACTTAAGTCGGGCGTGAATGGCTATATAGATTTGTAAAGTTATATTAGGGGAGGGTAATCTTAGGTTATTCATTTCGTAGTTGAATTAGGTCAATGGATTGGATATATTGGTGTAATTAGTAGTTGTAGTACGAGATTCGCTATGGGCAGAATCGCTATTATATGCCACACACTTCTGTTTTGCCTATGGAAGGGATTATAAGATGTAGAATGCTGTTCCTTTCAATGGAGTTTTTTTTATTGCTCTTCTTGTCTGATAGATGTAATATTTCTATCTGACAAGAAGCAGTTTCTTCTCTTAACCTAATTGTGCTGCCATATTCGTATTACATTGAACACATCGATATATTAGATGGATTGAAGTTTAGTTTGACTGCGAACCTTTGGCCTAAGGTTAAACAAGGATTGAATATTTTCTTTTCAAATGCAAATCTATGTAGTCTATTCATACTCGACACTCTAAATAAACATGCATTAAATTTAAGTTGGGTATAGACGCTTGCATGGGTTCGTTACCGGTTGATTATGTTTTTGGTTTTCATATTCGATCAAAATATATATAGACATTCGGTAAATACTGATATCTTACGGTGAGTATCTAAAATGTATTTATTTGGATGTCTTTTAAGTTATTGGTGTTAATGCAAGCATCTTATGGGGAATGTTATTGGGTTACTTATAAATTTCCCTCTGCAATTGATGGTATCAATGATTTTGTATTTTGATCATTTATGTTTGTTTGAAATGTTTTTGACCGTGGAATCTATGTAACCGATCTATACTCAACATTTTTAAACAAATCTGTGCAAACTAATAATAGTATAAAATTTAAAATTTAAATTAAAAATCTAAAATAAAAGTAAAAATAATGTTAAATGTTAAAGTAAACATATTAAAAATAATAATGTTAAATCTTATATATATATATATATATGTGCGTAAATAAATTTTTGTATGTTAATTACTAGCCGTGGCTTATTTTATTTATTTTTTAATATTGAAATATAATTAGATAAGATATTATATTATTAAATCTCTGCTACTCCCTGAGCTAGTTAGTGACTTGGAATAACGACCGGAATCAAAATTTTTAAATATATATATATATATATATATATTGACTTACGTATCTGCCTACTTTATAAATTTTTCTAGGTTCAAATGCCTAGATGGCACCCTGTAGTGCAGATCACGTTAAGTTCTATTCTCCGGATCGTTACAATATATATATATATGCTGTGTGTGTGAATCATTATTATACTTTTTGTTGCTGAAAGTGTACTAAGTCAAACAGAAAATTGATGAAAGAAGAATGATACACTTTTCCAGGCATACTAACATATTTATATAAAGTTATTACAAATAAACAATAAAGTGGAAATAAAATTATATATATATATATTTTCATCTATAATAAATGTAAGCATGATTATCAATATTTACATCAATGACTTTAAAATATTGATATATAGATTACTGCTTTATGATTATTATTTTTAGTAACCTATAATCTATTTGATTTTTGACTCGTCAATTATTTTTATTAGTGTGATGACAAAGTTCTATTATCTTATTTTTATTAAATTCCATTACAATTTTTTTTTATTATAATTCACTTTTGGAATGAATTACATCAGTAAATATATTTAAAATAAGACTATTTCAACATTTACCAATTTACCACTTCCTTTACTTTGGTGTAATATCTTATATAAATGTGATTTATCCATTCTACTTTGAACACTTTTTAGCAAAACCTTTTATTGTACATATATGGATATACAACCTTATGTTTTGACTGTCTTCTTCAGAGCCACTTTAACTTTAGTTTTTTAACTTTAATTTTTTGTAAAATTAATGTTAAAGTGGCTCTGAAAAAGACTGGAAGATAATCAAAATGTAAGATTGTGTATGCATATATGTACAATAAAAGGTTTTGCTAAGAAATGTTCAAAGTAGAATGGATAAATTACATTTATTTATATTATGTTTCTTATTGTATACTTTTGACAAAATAACACCTGATAAAGAGAGGTAAAAAATATCTCTTCCTTTGCATTGTTTAGTGCAGTAATAAAATAGTAGTATCTCAAGCTTAACAACCATCTACAGCTCTGTCATTTCCAGCTCAAACTTTTTATAAACTATAATGAAGCATAACATTTGCTTATTTACTCTGCATGGTTTTAGCAGACTTTGAAGCTTAAAGTCCATGGATCAAGAATTAGTTATGATACTTCCAATAGTCAAACTTTTTTATGAACACCTGAGTAATAAGCCATTTTATATTTTTAATACTACTCAAAATGTTGTTATTCAATATATCAACTTATGTGCTATTACAGATTTATACATTTATAAGTAAAGTTTCATTTTTCTAAAATTGATAATAATTCAACTATCACATGATCACCGTTCTTTATGCTAACTCAAGCTGTTTTTCACAGAGGCAAAACTTTCCATACAATAGTGCCATTCAGTGCAAGCCAGAATAATCAACGAATGCAGAACAATTCAATAGATGATAGAAATAATCCAAAACGTAAATGCATCTACAGAGATATGTTTTAGTTTTTGTAAAAGCATTAAAAATTATTTTACATTTTTACTATTTTTATTTTTTTAGTTGTTTGTATTTATAAATGAGTGTATTTTTTAAAACAAATTACATGCTGTGATATTTTCAGTACGTATCTACTTTAATTATTAATATTTTTAAAGATAAATTCAGATTTTTCTTATACATTTCTAAACGTTTAATACCTGTTAGTTCTAATAACCTACTCCATATATTATACAAAATTTTGATTTGTGGGTAAAGATATAATTTTTAAAAAAAAAATCACTTAACAATTCAACTAAATGGTAAAAATAGTTTCTTTATTTAATTGCAAATAAAGTATCATCATTACTAACTTTCAAATAAATAAATCATCCAGGTATTTAATTGAATATATATATATATATTATCAATATTTTGCTTAGAAAGTAAAATAAATGTTTAATTGTGAAAGAAATTGTTATGCAATTTTCAATGCACTTTTAATTTGCCTTTAAGTAATAAAAAATTGACTGATTGAAAAATAAGAATAATAACCATTATAAAGGCCATTTGAAAATAATTTCTTTAATTTCCCTCCATTCCAACAGTTAAATTTAATCATTCAATTACAATAAAACTATTTTGTATATAAAAAAAATTAAACTTAAAAATACATGATTGATTATTACTATCTTTCTGATCATTATGCAATTTATAAAGAATTAAATCTCCTAATGTAATACACATAAAATAATTTCCATTCTAAATATATCTATTTATTTTAACACTTTAACAAGATAAAAGTGTTAAAAGTTAAATCAAAAAGTCTGTTTATTTCAAAGATGCGTGAAAAAAAAAATTAGATTAATTTCTTTTAAAATCTTTCCTCCAGGTGAATATCTGAACTCAAACAACATTTTTTAAATGGATTATAATGGATTGTTGTTAATTAGCTTTTTAAAGGTACATTAAACAAAACTAAATTGAGGTTTAAACTATACAATTAATTTTATATATAAGTGGTTTTCAGATGGAATAGAACTTCTGGCAAAATAAAATTATTTTTAGCTAAATTACTATTAATAATGAAAATATTTTTAAATAATAAAATTATAAAGTTATAATATTTTTGTTGCCCACTTTATAAATTTAAACACTTCAAAAATAATACAATTTTAATATGTATTATACCTAAATATTAAAAATACTTTTTAATAGTGGAAATATCATTTGAATAAAAAAATTTAAAAACATAATCTTTCTTGTTTACTAATATTACAAATAATTGCAGCATAATGCTCAAGTTAGCGCTTGCATTTTTTCACTTTTTTACTTTCTAATTATATCTATTATACCACTAAACATCACATGATCACCATGTCCTATGATTGCTCATAATTGTTATTTAAACAGGCAAAATTCTTCATATAGTAGTGCCACTCAGTGCAAGCCAGAGTAAACAATGAATGCCAGAAGGCTTGTGCATAAAATGCCTATCTAATGCCTACTCATCCAATATCCCCAGACTAGCTTCTAGCTTGTGGCTTTCGTCAGTGAGAAGCCTTCGATCTGCAGATGCAGTGCTCTCAGATCCAAGGCTCCTCACTGATGAAAGCCACAAGCTAGAATAGAAACTAGTCTGGGGATATTGGATGAGTAGGCACTAGATTGGGATTTTATGAATTTGCCTTCTGATATTCATTGATTGCTCTGACTTGTACTGAGTGGCACTAATGTATGGAGAGTTTTGCCTATTTTATATCTATTACATACAGAAAAAATGAAAACTAAAATATAAATTATTATTACTATTAAATAAAACTAAAATATAAATTATTATTATTATTATATATAGTTATTATCAAATGGCTGCAAAAAGTACACTTTATATGCTGATACAAATTATTTTATCAAAAAATATGGTGATTGCAATGACAGTTTATGCCATCATCTAAAAATATTACAAAATTTTGTTCACATCTACTTTTCTTCTCCCACTTTTTTTTCCAGTAATCAGCACTAAGAATAATGTAAACAAAAACTGGTATTCAAACTTGGAATAAAAAGGTAAATAGATAACTATAATTATAATAAATCAATAAAACATTATGTGATGTTTTCCCCTAGATTCATTAAGTAATTCTAGAAACAGTAGTATGCTCCAATCACACAACTATAGAGCTATCTATTGTAGATTTGTGTAATATCTGGAAATTTGATGATAGTTATCATCATTTTCAACTATTATCAATCAACTACAGGATAAAGGCCTCTCCAAATTCAATCCATTATCTCTGATCTTTAGCCTCTCTTCTCCACATTACCCCAACACACTTGCTTATTTCATCAATCCATCTTACATGTGGCCACCCTCTAGTTTTTTATACACTTGAAATTCAGTTTAAGATTTCAACTGTCCACCTATTTTCATATTATCTAGTATTATGTCTAACCCCAACTGCAGTCTCTTAGTTGTTTCAATGATGTCAGTAGCATCTGTTTATTTTTTACTCATATATTTCATTTTTAATCTCTTCTTATTACTTCTAACTCACATCTCTCCATGCATCTTTGAGTTGTCTGAAACCTCTGCATTGCTATTCTGTTAAGTGCCTGGGTCTCAGATTTATAAGTAAGATCTGGTAAAACACATTTATTAAAAGCCTTTTCAAACACATAATCATATTTCATTTTAATATTAAGTTATTTCTACCAATAGCATTCCAGTCAAGTTTAATTCTATTATTATTATTTTCATCCATTATATTTCCATCTATAATAATAATAATCTGATCAAGGTTAACTTTGGTTAACTTCTTCTAATTCATCATTATCAATCTTTATTTTTAGATTTTAAGAAAATCCATTGTACATTATTTTAGTTTTTTTATGTCTAGCTTTAGTCCTACTCTCTTACTTTCATCACATTTTCTGTAGCTCTGAAGCATTATTTGCAAAAACAAATATATCTGCAAAATCTACATCACTTAAATAATCATTTCTTTAACTTCCCATTTTAATCAACAAATACTTCTTGCAGCACTGCTATAATAAGTTTTGGAGATATCAAGTCACCTGCTGTACACCCTTTTCAATGTTAATTTTCCTAGTATCATTATGTAATCTAATCATTAACATTGCATTTTTATAAATATTATTTGAATATGACAATATCCTAGGTCTATACCTTGATGACTCAATAATTTAATCACTGAAGTAATGTTTATAGAATAAAATACCTTTTCATAATGTTAAAAATCCAAAGCATAATGACAACTTGTATTTATTGGTTCTTTCTATGACTTCTCCTAATACTTAAATATTATCCACTAAATTAAAAACATTTTTATATCCAGCTTGTTTTTTTAATTGGATGAAATTGTTTTGGTAAAATTTTTGTCTAAAAGTGATAAAAGACTGATAGTTCTATAATTTGTAATATCTTCTTTATCATATTTTTATACTGCATTCTTTCAATCATCTGGTACATTTTTATTGTTTAGACATTTGGTATATAATGTCATTTTTTTTCCTATTTCTACATCTGCTTCTTTTAAAATAATGATTATAATTCCATCACTGCCAAGAGCTTTTCTTTTCTTCATAAATTTAATTACATATCTCACTTCTTCATTTAAAATATTGAGCAATTTAGAAATTAGTTGTAGAAGATACTTTCCCTTGTATTTTATTATTATATAATTTTTGATAGAAGTCTTCTACACATTTCATGATTTCATCTCTACTTTTAGTAATAGTTGCATCTTGTTTTTTTTTTATTGCAGAAATAAGTTTCCTACGAATACCAAAATTGTGTTTTACACTCTTGGAGACTTTTATTTTTTTCTGTAGCTTTCATTGTTAGTTCACAATCGTGCTTTCTCTTATCATTATCAATTGTTTTCATATTGTTTTAAAAAAATTGAGATACTCAATCCTTCTTAATGCATCATTTTTATACATCTTTATATTCCTTCATTTTTTCATAGGTTTTCTAGTCTCAGTAAAACTTTTACTCATCAATTGTTGCTTTTTTCTAGCAGTTATCTTTGTTGCTGTTTTAAAATTGTATCAGTTATTTTCCTATTGTTTTCATTCAAATCTGAATCAAGTTCAAAATCTATTAATACTTAAAAACAATATGCAAATTCTAATTTAAATTTATTAGAATGTTTCTGAAGATTAGGAAGATCAACTATAACAATTGTTTTTTTTTTTTCTAATCATTTTTCTTTCTCTGGATTTTCATTATCATGTATCTTACATCTCACAAATCGATGAATAACTTCCTGTGTTGAATTTATTAATAGCATTTCAGTCTTGAAATATGTAATGTTTGTTAGTCAAACTGTAATCCAATTCTATTATATCTTCATTTGTATGCTTCCATGTCCATTTTCCTTTCACATTTTTTTTCAAAAAACAAATTCATAATATAAAGTTTTTATTTTTTTGCAAACTCCACAAGCCGATGTCCTTTCTCATTTCTATAACCATAACCAAATTTACCTGTAGCACTTTTATCTTTCAATTGTTTACTAATTTTATCCCTTGGTGTTCAAACCGGCCCAGCCACAGTCGGGAATTTTAAATCCGAACACCTCCCGCCGGTTCGGGCGCCCCGGGAGGATTTCGGCACAGACCTAAAATATCAACTCAAAAACGCCTATTTCAAATATTTAGAAGAAACCTGAATTTTTCGGACAGAAAGCTTTAAATCCAGCTATCTAACTAAATAGCAAGGGACAAGATTTCAGTCACCATATTCTAAAGCCGAGCCAAACAAGTAAATTTATATTATAAAGCGCTATATATCTTCTTTTAGGTTAATACAAACCGGGACTCCTAACAAATTACAGTAGGAATTTTAAAATCTCTATCCAGACCCTTCTCCGCCAGTTCGGGCGCCACGCGGAGAGCTAATATTCGGACACTAGACCAAAATATCAACCAAAAACCATTTTTCAAAGATTTACGAATTTTTCGGACAATTACAGTATCTACTTATACTATGATATTTCATCTACATATTCAATACACCAAGTAAATTATATATTATAATTTATCTTCTTTTGTTATAATACCTAATTAAAATTTTAAATCATCCAACCCAGGTATGCACAAATACACAAACTTTCATTTAACGATCTTAACTACTAATCTCCACACCCTAAATAATTAATATAACATTTACTACTAATTTATTTTAACAACTTCAGCCGGGCAGGCTACTAATCCAAAACATATTTCAATTTTAACGATTTCGGAAAAACTTACAGCTATCTACTAAAACGGTATTTCATCTACATTCTACTGTAAATAATAACAGTCTTTCCTACACGTTAGTTTTTAAACCCATTCTGCCCGCGCAGACATTCAAAACTTAACTTTTTAACTCGCAAAACACATCTACTAAACGGGCTTCCCATTCTAATACCCTAAAGTAAAATATACATATTAACTACTTTATTCCCTCCAAACCGAAGCTGTGTTCGGTATTTTAATTCCATCTTTTTAGGTTTGTGTTTTGAAGCAAAAGTGTCATGTTATATATGGTTTATTAATTATTATATTTTACCTTAAGGTTGGTATGTCTATTAGAATAGGTAGTCGAATATACTTAGCCATATAGTTTTAAGTTAGTAGTGGTTTAAAGATTTAAAACAGGTTTTTAAATATTTGAAAAAGTGTGGTTTTTTGAGTTGTATTTTAGGTCTAGTGTCCGAATATTCTAGTCCACTGACGCCATAAGGAAACATGGTCTGGAGATAAGAGTGTTCTGGAAGAGATTTTAAATATTTCTCATAACCGCATTGTTAATTTACGAGCTTGTTAGAGCTATTGGTACCTTCTATGTGCTTTTTGTAATTACAAGCCATAAAAGTAATGTCATGTTATATATGACTTGCTTTATTAATTATTATAATTTTACCTTTAGGTTTTATGTCTATTAGAATATGGTAGATTGAATATATTAGATATAGTATTTAAGTTAGATAGTGGTTTAAAGAATTTTATGTGAAAAATTCAGAGTTTTTCTAAATATACGTTTGAAATAAGTGTGTTTTTGAGTTGATATTTTAGGTTAGTGTGAATATTCTAGTTAGCGTGATAGAAAATGGTCTGGAGTAAGAGTGTTTGGATAGAGATTTTAAATATTTCTCATAAATTTAATTTAGAGTTTTAGGTATTTATTCTATGTGATTTTAATTAAAGTATAAATAATGTCATTTATATATGTATAATTATTATAATTATAGGTTTTATGTGTATTAGAATATGGTAGATTAATATATATATATATTTATTAGATAGTGGATTTAAGATTTTATTAAAATTAATTTTCTTAAATAAGTTGAAATAAGTGTGGTTTTGAGTTGATATTTAGGTTAGTTGAATATTTATCTCATGAGTGATAAAATTTGGAGTAAGATTGATAGAGATTTTAAATATTCATAATTTTATTTGAGTTGTAGTATGGTATTATGTGATTTATTATTACTAATTTTAGTATTAAAATCCCTAATAACATAACAACTTTATAATGTTGTTTGGTCTGATCTACATCCACATAAAAATCTCTATTTCTTCATCATTATGAGAACTTGTTGTGGCATAAACCTGAATTATCAGCATTCAGTATCTACTATTAAGTTGAATAAATAATCTTGGCACTCTATCTTATATACTGTCAATCTCCACAATATAGTTCTTCCATTTTTTTTATTTATAACAAATTCTACTTCTCTTGTACTTCCTATAATATTTGTGCCTTTGTAATATAGTACATGTCCACTTTTTAAATCAATTGTCACATCATCTTTTTTTCTAACTTTGCAATCCCATTTAATATGAGATAGTTATTACAATTGTTGTAATTTTCCTTCACTTGAAAATGATCTATAGCTGTAAATATCTAAATAAAAGGTCATCATTAAATGGTAGCCTGATTCTACAATCAGGGATACTTAACATCCTCTAACTTTGGTTACCAACTGCTACATTGGATGATGACTTTTCTACCTTCTGAAAATAAAGCAATGATTTGTTTTTTGTCTGACATAATTGTAAATGTATCTTACATTATTTTCATTCACATGCACATTCATTCTGTTTCCAAGAAATTTCAACTGAGATTTTAAAAGTTAAGAGCTATTAGGCAACTGAGAAGAAAGTTCATGGTGTTTCTTAATTCTAAACTTAGAGGTAAAATGCCAATAAATTCACCAAGCTGGCTAAAGTATGTTTGTGAGCAGCCTGCCCATGTTTGTATACTAAATGACTAATCACATAGCAATAATAGCTGCACTGATGAATGCTTAAAGTGGACATTAGAAATTTGCTCTGCTCCATTTCTTTAAGACCTCCAAGTGGAATCAAAGGATATCCTTTCAATCAATAGCAAACTCCTTTGTGAAGTGCTACAATGTATATCTCTAGAGTAAATTTTTGGCTAATGGGTTTTGTTGGTGATAAGCTTTGAATAATTTGTTCCTACATTTTCAGCAATAACATTAACTTATTTACAGATACAATGTTGTCCAAAATTTTTAACTAATTAACTTTATTATCTGAACATTATTCTGAAATGTGAATGATTTCACATTTTCTATTGATTATTCAAGCTTACCGTAGATGACTGTAAATTAATATACACAGAAAACATCCGTTTCTAATGTTAGTAATATTTACACATCTTCTTTTGAAAATATTGATACTTACAAAGCTTAAAGTTAAAATTAAAATTCAATAAGAATTGAATTAATTAATGTTTTCCCTTTTATTGTTCTTCTGTAAAATGATTATTGAGATAGATTTGGTTATGCAGTGATATTTTAAAGCTGTGTAATTCTTTTTTTAAAATTTAGATATTCTGTATATGAAATCATGTTTATTCTCATTCATTACTTTATAATGATTCTTATGCAAATAATATATTAATAATTTTGTTATAGATGGATAAAATGCAATGTAAAGATGGGGTTACTTGATCACAGTGCCTATTCTAAAAAAAATGTTAAGCAAAAATGTAACATAAACCTAAATACTGGTTCACCATGTACACAAATGTGACAATTTTTTACTAGTAATAAAGGCTGCATCATATTATAACAATATTCTGTTTTTAATTGATGCATTAAAATTATTCTTTATTCTCTACTTAATAAAAGCTGTATTTCCATTTTTCAAACAATACATGGTGTTTAACATGATTGGACTTGTAAATAATAACATAGCTCAAATCACTGCACATGCACTTTACAGATGGAACACTATTTAAACTGAATACTCTTCTTTCCAAACACAATATAAAGTCTGTTTGGACTTGCTACATCCCATGTTTTTGTAAGATAAAAAAAATAAAATTTGATGATTGGAATGGGAATCTATGTTATCACCACAGAACTAAGAGATCTATCTTTCTATATTAAAGTTGTATTACAATTCCAGCAGATAGATCTTATATCAAATAACTATTTTTAGAAGTAATATATTTACAGAAATTAAGAGTATATAGTTATTCTGTATGACTATTTTAGAGAAATGGCTAATTTTTTTTTTTTTTTATAAAATGAATAGTTTATATTAAATTCAGATATTAAAGCCACATATGATAAATAGTTAGGTTTTAAAAAATCACATATTGAAGTTAAGTTATACATAAGAAATAAGTATTTTAAAAAAGTACTTTTATTTGAAAGAAAAAAAATTAATTATGTAATTATTCTTATTAAATGAAAAAAAAAAAGACATTTACTGAAAAACATGTTTTTTTATTCTTCAATTCAGTCTCTATGGACGGCAGATTTTTAAAAATCATTTAACCTAAATTTATTATTAATAACTTTATTCTTTAAACTGTGAATTTTAATCAGGAAAATCCCTTTAGAATATTTCTGCAACATTAGAATATCTGTAACTATAATTCCAAGTAATATATGTTACTTCAAAGATACGGTGTGTGACTACATTAACTATTGTTCTTAGAAACTGCCTCAATGACCATTTGTTTTTTTTAAATTGCATCATAAAAAAACTATAAACATTCTTTCAAATCATTTAATTTAACTGCGTAAGACATTTATTTGTCTTTATAATATTTTAAAGAATATTCGAGTGAAAATCAAAATCACAAATTAGTACATTGTTATTTCAAATGGTCTAATGAATATGTGCCTTTTATTTATAGAAAGGTTACAAATATAACATTTGAATTAAATATATTCTGTATATGATGTATATTATATAAAATATTTTAACGATTATATTATGAAAATAAATAATATCCAATCTAACCCAAATACGACTTTATTTTATATGTATTGTAATTAAACATATGAGGAAAGGGTTAGCTCTTATCTATTATATCACACAAACTGGGTAAGCCAAAATTTCAATGATAAAAAATGGTATGAGTTTCTGCCTAATAATTCTAAGTTGTGAAATTATAACTTTGAAACAAAATTTTACAAATACATTAATGAGACTCAAAATAGCTATAGCTAAATAAAATCCAGAAACAAAAGGTCATTTTATTGATTCTGGATTATATTTTGGATGGTAAAAAATAATTTAAATAATCTATTCTAATATTTTTATCTTTTATTTAATATGTATAATATAGACAAGCATTAAAATAATAATAAAAAGAAAATCTAAATATTGTTTCAATATTCTCAAGGCAAAGTAAATAAATTAATAAATTATGCAATGTAACATACCTCAATCAAAAATATATTTAATTTTTGTTATATCATTGAAAGCCAAAATTTGTTTTAAGAACCCAAACTGTGATCTCCAATTTAAACTAATGATCTTTTTTTCCATATCTTATATGTAAAATTATGTTTTCCATGAATCTGATTTCTTAATGTGAAAGTCTATTTACATTTAGAGTTAAATTTTATTAGCTTTTTAAATAAAAAAAATTACAACAACAAAAAAAGGTTACATCTGCATCTTCTAGACAAAAACAATCATCAAATTCATTAAATTGATATTTTAATAAAAATTAGCAAGATAGAAAAAGAGCTAAAACTTTATATACTAAAATAACTAAATTTATTCTGACTTTTTATATGGAAATCCCTTTAGTTATGTATTTCATTGTTATGGCATTCAGGAGATATGCTGACTCAGGAACCATCTTCAGTTCTAATATTTTAAGAGTCAAAAATGCTAGTACACATCTTGGTTACATGTGGAACATGATGTTTGTTTGACTAAAATGATTTTCTTTTATTTATTTTGGAAATGTATCTTAAAAAAAGATATAAGCAAAAGTGACTATCATTTATAAACACTTAAAAAAATAAAATAATTATTATCTTGGAAAATCACCAGATATTTGAGCATTGACAATAAATGACTCATTCCATTGACCAATCAGGTTTTTTTTTTTATTCAGATAAAATTTGTTGCAAGAAACTTAAACTCAAATAAACATCATGTGAAATTTTCTGCTTACATTCAGCATATTTACTAAAAAATAGTAAATCATTTTATTTATTTACTTCAATTTTTTCTAAGATTAAGTCATCAATGATCATTTTTAGATGGTAGTTCTAGAATCCTCACACTCATATTCATTTCTAATTAACCCATGTTAATAAAAAATAATTACAACTTTTTAGTAATGAAGACCATTTAACATAAATTAGTCTATGGATATACATTACAACAATGCATTCTATTTGTCTTGATTACTCATATTTTCAATATATAGTTCTAGAGTAGAGCAAATAGAATGTTTTACTGTGCTAGAATCTTTAACTCATAAATCTAAACCACATTGTCTACATGGTAGAGTGAAGTAAATCAATATTATACATTTAATTGAAGCATGATAGTAAGTAGGAAGTAAAAAGCTGAAAAATCAGGATGAAATCACACAAATAAAAACATTTTAAAAGATACAACTCATTAAATCAACTACCCAAATCTCAATCACAAATCTCAGGTTAACATAGGATTAGGAATATAGACAGAGAAACTACTGAAGAAATATATATATATATATAAAACTTGTTTTTTTTTATAAAATGGGTGAGACTTAACTTTTTATCAGATGACTGATCATGGAGTGTGATTTTGATAAAATAATTATGCACTGCCAGTAGATAATAGAATAATTATCAGATGTGAGTCATTTCAGAATGAATAACCATACCTAACTAAGAGCACTTCATGCTACCATATTGGATAAAAGATTAGATCTTATGATGTTAAATATAGTTTATAAATAATATATTTTTATTTTCAACTTTTCTTTATTTTTTTAATCCTTTAAGTTAGATGATCTGTGGTCATGATAAGCTTCTTTTATCATTGGTCACTAACACCAAGAGAAACAATAAAACACATTTTTCCCATTAAATTTTGCATACATTAATTCTGACTTCATTTTTTTTTATTATACAAGCAATCAAGATTAAAGAAAGCAATAATGGAAATAGATTTAATAGATGACCTATCCTCTGTTGTGATATTTTTTGGGATAGCAGAATAACTAATGAATCAGGTTGGAAACAGATTTGGTACAAAAATTTTAGCTTGGCAGAGATTGTATGTCTTTGATGCTCTTTATAAGAATCTACTTGATTATTATGAAAACCATAAAATAAAAAAAGTCTAAAATATCTACTTTACACAGTCTGGATAGTTTGTCATGCCTGGAAGATAAAAATAATATCAGTAGAAATGTAAACAACAAGGCAGTGATAATACTAAAAGAAAATACTCTAAAACTAATATTTTTTTCTAAATATAGACAGATACATAGAATTTCAAACTTTATTTAATGCAACTTACTGAAGATCTAAATGAAAGACAGCACTGGAAGCTATGCAGTTTTCAATATTTAAGATTGATGCAGCTACTTTTGGTAAAATGTATTTTTTCAAAACATCATATCTAATTAGTTGAAAGGTTCTTTTTTATTTATCTATTTAAAAAAAAAAACAACAGGTCAATTTGTGAAACAATATTACTATATTAGACTTTCTGAAAAGTGCAATATAATTTCTATTTTTGGAATTTGTCAATGTATCAATGAAGAACTGAAGTAATAAAAATTTGGTTTATGCAATGATAACTGTGCTCCTTTAATCAATCAACATACTACAATATCAGATTCAGAAAAAAAGATTTTATTCCTACTTGAACACAATTATTACACTAATCAAATTTAAATATCTTTTTTGAAGATGTTAAGGTTTTGAAAAATATTTATATGGTGCAGTAAATTCAAACCCTTTGCTGTTATTAAATTTTTCCCAATATATGAGATAACTGAGACCAACATTTTGTTTAGACAAAAAGCCTGTAATAAAACTACAAGCATGCATTTATTCTCAATATAAAGACATTTAATAATCTGTATTAATTTTTGGTGTTAAAATACATGACTAATTCATATATTATCCAAGCATTTAAAAGTGAAATTGTTTGAACAGATTAATCACTAAAATTTCTAATTTGGATTTGTAGAATTGTTATCTTACTGAACAAAAAAGTATTTTATAATGTTTTATAGATATAATTAAATCTAGCCTTGAGTTAAGGAACAAAAATCATGACTGGTTGTTGGACAATGATATTATTATTGGTGACATAATGAAAAAAAATCATATGGCATTTTCTCCTTCATAGAAAGTTAAATTGATTGTAAATGTATGGAACATTAACCTTAAGAAACCAACTTTATTGACTGACATAAAGACTTAAAAATGATCGGGGCAGTAAATTTGCAAAAAATATATTACTATCACTTCACTTTTTTTATATGTTGAAAATAATATATAAACCCAAAAAATTGTATTATAATTCTACTAAATCCATTCATATCACTCTCTTACATGATGAAAATAATTTAAACAGATGAAATAAGTATTTTGACACTGTTTTGAGAAGGATACAAGAATTGGGGTAACAAAGTGTTAATATTATCATGTTTTTTTTTTTTACTTATTTAGATTAAATCAAAGATATCTAACTGAATTAAGTATAACAGCTCTTTATAATTTTAAAAATTAAGAGGTTCTAGGTTCTGATAAAATATCTGGAGAAGTTTTTAAAATATAATAAATGGTTAAATATTAACTTAAAAAATATTGGAATTTTTTAAAAAATATATAGACTCATAAAATTGTGCTGCTTGCCATTAGGAATAGTTTTATTGTTTTAATTTAAGAATAAATAAATAAAGGAAATAGAAAAATTACAGTAACCATCAAGTAATATCATTATTATACACTATAGCAGAGATATTCTCAAGGATTCTGTTAAATAAGTTAGATGAATGGTACCATACACTCAGTGTGATTTTAGAAAATCAATAACATTATAGGTCTATAATATTTATTTTATAAAGTGCAGATGGTATTAAAATTAAACTGAGAGAGTGCAAACTTCTCAAGTGCTTATGACTATCACCAGCCAATCAGATCAAGCACTTTTGTTTCCAGACAAATTTTAAAAACAAAAACCAGTAATATAATGACTGATTTATGTATTACTTATATGCTGTAACATTTAACTCTTTCAGTTAAGCAGGTGTATTGGACATATTCAAAATTAGTGTGTTGTCCACTAAATTTTATTCATATTATATAGCTTTTATATGATGAGATGAAATGAAATATTATTACTACAGTTAGAACCTATAGATATTACATATGAAAACTGGTTTTAAACAAGAATATATATACTTCAACTTTCCTTTATATGAAAACTGGTTTTAAACAAGAATATATATACTATATATATATATATATATATATATTAGCTTCAACTTTCCTTTTCAGTTTTTCTGACAGTAGTTTTAGCAATTTGTTATAGGTAGTTTAATGTAGATAGTTTAATGAAGCATTTATTAGTTTGGGAACAGTTATGATGATAGAAATTTTAATTTAAATATAATTAAAAGCAAAATTAAAGCTTCAATTTCTTATATTGCAGATATACAGTATGCTTACTGATAATTATATTTTCCCACCAATTCTAAAATATAAAAAAAAGATTTTCAAAATATTTTTAATATTCTGAATGCAACATCAAATTCTTTATTAGCCAATAATAATAAAAAAAACATACTTAAAACAAAGAATATTTTATTATGCAGAAATTACTACTGAAGTTAAATTGCTTATAAATATGCAAATTTTACTTAATTATACCCCTATTGAGATATCATAAAGGTATTAAAGAAAATTCATTTTAGGAAGGTTATAAAATTTTAAAAATGCAATGACTAGATTATAGGATGAATCAATATCTTTATCTGAGAAACGTGACATAAAATCCATTATAGAACAATCACTTCTTCTTCAGATTGGACATGTGACTTGCAAAAAGAGTGTACTTGAACAAGTTGATTATGTGACAGGAAAGTCTCATTTATATTATAAAGATTATTTCAAAGACACTTTAAATAGCTGCATTATTCATTGTTTTCATTTGAAAATTATGCCTGAGTATAGAATTCAATTAAAAAAATACAATTAAATAAGATATTCAAGTCTTTCAGGTAGAAAAGTTAGATGCAAATATTTTAAAAGACAGCATTACACATAATAATGGATCAGCTTGTTTTATAATGTGAACATACTTGTGGTTCATGCAATAGGTTGTGTAATCATAATAAAACTCATTTCTAATATATTAAAATAATAATATTTTTGTTTTGTTTATACATTTATTTTTATTTCTCTGGGTGTTGGAATGGCCGTAATAATTTGTGGGTGACTGTTGTTGATAATGATAATATCAGTGGTGTGCACATTATTATAGAACCTTGAATTTTTTAAGGAATAAATATAAGAATGTTTACAACTATTATATATTAATATTTACTTTGAAAAAAAATGTACGCTAAATAAATCAAAATGCACAGTGTGTGTAAATAAAATTTATATACCATGTTTAAAACAAGTTAAAGTTCAAATCTATTTCTATATATTTGATACAGCTGGTGTCTAATTCAAATAAATTATGATGACTAAACATTAATATGAAAAACGAATTGTTAATTTGCACTTACTTCAGAGTACTGCACTGAATACATTTGTTGCTTGACAATAAGATATTGTTTCTAATCACTTATTTACATTGTCTAACTTTGATATATCATGATTTATATTGGAGCATGCAAATTTCAATTCATAATATTAAATACTTATAGCTTTATAAAATGCACTGTTTGTAATTATATTTATTAAAAATATAGGCTTTTTTACAGCTTAATAAAAACATTGTACTGTCATAAAATACAATTATTGTTATTTGATTATTTTAAAAAATGAAATATTTCCACAAATGAAAAGAAAAATATAATTGATATTTCAATCATAAGCCTTTGTAAATTCAATTTAAATAAATCACTGACTTCTCAGAAATTGTATCTTCTGAATGCAAGTAAGTGTGAATTTGTGAAAAAGGCAATAGAAATATTAAAACCATGAACAAATGTAAGTGAATTTGATTTATTAAATTAATTGCAATCAAAACACAGGATTAATTATGTTTGGATTCCAAAAAAGCTACTGTTTTTTATGATATCTAATATTATTACCAAAATGAAAATAATTATAAAATTCCATGGCAGGATATCCAGTGCATAAATAATATTCAAAGGTTTTAATGTTCAATATTTTTTGTAAAGAGTTCAAGCACTATAAATGACAAAATTGGAGCCTTGATCCAAGGATTCTTCTGATTGTCAGAATCTCTCACTATTACTGTGTTACATTAAGTAGAGCATCATTATACATAGTATTAAATTAAAATGTTATAAATTTTTTCTATAGTGTCTTCAGTAAGCATTAAAATTTTTAAAATGTTCAATTTATGCTGTGCATAAAATTATAATATTAAAGATATTAATCATAAAATTATATAATTATGCCTAAAACTATTAATTTATAAAATCATTACTATCCTTATATTTAAAAAAGTATATTTTAAAAAAAATGAGATTATGTATAAATTCTGTATAAAAATGATAGTTAAAAGCTTCCTTTCTGCATCATTAATATTTAAATAACTAATATTATCTGGATAATTGTGTGGAGTAGTACAATGATAGATTCAAGCGCTAACGATTCTTGGATCAAAGTTCAATTTATCATTTCTGTTTTTAAATGGCACATGACCTCCCAAGAATTCTTTTTATTATTATTCGAATATGTTCATTACTTTATAGAAATTTATTTTTATGTATCGATTTTTATTTATACAGGTAAGTAATTATTTTATATGCTTAATCAAATTGAGCAAATATATAACTTTAAAAAAAGATATAATCATTATTATAAATAAATAAATGTGTGCGTGGGCAGGCAGATATATATAATTTGACAATAGAATTAAGCTTAATTAATTTTATTTATTTTTTTTTTAAATAATCAATAATAAATATCTGAAAACAATTTTATCCAGTAGACAGAAATCTCCTTAATCTGTGGATCTGAACATGTATATTGAATTTCATAGGAAAATAGGTTTCTAAAGGTTATTGATTACATGTACTGGTTAAATTTCAGCAAAGCCAAATAGTGACTAAACATATTTGTGTGAGAATTGAATTCTGACCAGTTTTCAAAGAGTACTTGAAAATTTCATCACAAAAATGAGACTTTATTTATTGCTTTATCAAGATTTGGCAAATAAAAGCAAGTAGCAAAACAGATGCGTACTGCAGATGACATTTAAAGCAAAATGCCAGATCACCATTTAATATAAAAGTAATTTTATGTTTAAAATTTATTTCAAAAAAGTTTAGATAAAATGTGTATGTCTGTGGATATACATATAACACAATATAAAACACATCATCATATATATGATGCTCGCACAGTTGTTTATTGAGTCAGTGATGGCGGTCGAGAGGTCAGCGCGACTGCCTTGCACTTGCAGGCAGTTGCCCGGGTTGCGGGTTCGCGTCCCGGCCGATGCTATGACACTTAAAAAAAATCTGGATTAGATAAAAGAAGAATATTTTTAAACTTCTAATCAGTTTTGGGTTGTTGTTTTTTTAAGTAATTAGATAAAATCCACTCAGTTAACTATATGATGTGGATAGATAAATAGATACCTAGCTATTATCAGGTGGGTAATAAACTAACTCTTCTAATGTTCAAACATTACTATCCAGAAATTGGACAGTCTGGTATATAATGTTTTATTTTTCGCTGATTTTTATGATTTTTATTGTAAAAGTTTCTGCCATGCACTGTCCTATTAAAGAATGTTTTACTTTTTATTTTTACAAAACACATTAATGTGTGCATAAAATGAGTCTTTTATGCATATGTTTGCAACTAAACCAGAACTGAAACATAAAGGAGCATTCTAAAATTTATCTCCATCAATATGTAATAAAAAATTATATTGCAATTGTTTTTAAGTTAATTCTTGATATTAATTATTGTAATATTAATTTTGATATAATATTTTTAAACACAGAAGTACATTGGTAGATATTACTGCAATACTTATTACATTGGATTTTATCATAAATTAAGGATAATGAATCCAATATATATATATATATGGCGTTTTATCAAGAATATTCATGTTGTATTTTCTTTTTTTCTCTTTAACTATGTATTATATATGTAAATTTATATTTATATAAATTATTTATATATACATATTGAAGGTTATTTATTAAACCTTCATGTGTGTAATTTAAAAATTAGAAGTTTATTTTAAAAATAAAAATTTTCAACAATTTTAATAAATAAAAATTATATATATAATTTATATGTACAGATAAATGCATACATATGATTAATTAAAAATTTATTTTAAAAGTAATTTAAAGCAAAATATTTTTTTTATTAACATTTGTAAAGGTAGTTTATAACTATAAAGTGGAGATGGCATTATCTTAGAAAATATAAATAAAAACCTTATAAACACATCGATTAAATAAGGAGATAACTATTTGTTGAATTTTAATCTGTCAATCCCTTTCAAAAATAAAGTTGTGTAAATGTCATGATTAAACAAATAAGCCATGGACTAAAATAAAGTTGAAAAGTTGTCTGCCACCAATAGATCAATGGATTGAAATAACAGCAGAAGAATCCAATTTTGTTGATAGGCTAACTCTAGGAACTATATAACTAGGAGTTAGAAATCATTTTGCTCAATATATTTTGATTGCTGAACCATTCTTGATTACTGCTGAATCAATATTGCTGCTAATTAATTCTTGATTGTGTCCATAGTATACTTATTGTGCCTGGTGTTGAAAAATACAATAAAAGTGTAGAAAAGCTGTAATCTGCTTTACTCTTGCCATCCAGCAGAATGCAGCCCAATGATCCATAGAAAAGTAATGAAAGGAACCATCAGCTAATGTAGAAACAGTCTTGTGTCCATTATATGCCTATTGCCATGAGGAGAAACCAGTCATTAATCAACAAGTCTACTACTATCTAATATTGTCCGATTAAACCTATTACTACTATAGCTGTAGTTGAACAAAGTCTGATAAAAGTATAAAAATAACAAAAATAATATTATAATAACATATTAGAGATGATTTTTTAAGTTGGAAACACAGCTTATGTAAATTTGAAACTGCTAAAAAGTGGAATACTAATATATATATATATATATATATATATATAATTTAGTTAAAACTGAATTTAGTAAAATTTATATATATATATAATTTAGTTAAAACTGAATTTAGTAAAATATCGTCTGTAAATTAATGAAAACCTTTAATTATAATATAATACAATAAACCTAAAGCATGTGCGGTTGAAAATGCATAGGTAGGGACTTCTACGGGTCTTAACCACAACCTTGTGGTTAAGACCTATAGAGATCATTATTTCCACATTTTCAACCACACATGCTTTAGGTTTATTGCCGTAGTAAATATTACTTACATAATCAATGTGTGTTAAATAAATTTATAATATAATACAGAAAATTGGGAAAAAATAATAATAACTTGGATATCATTACCATATATTTCTTGCATTCCAATAAATATTTAAAAAAATTGTTATATTAGGATAATAGTTAATTTAAATTAACTAATTAATAACGCACACATACAATTGATAAAATCGATCATAATAATCTAGGATGATTAGTGATTTATTACAATAAATTTCAGGATAATATTGGGTTAAGAATTAGGAAGCATAAATGCTAACACATTAAAGCTAAAAAATAACTCTACGGATGTTTATATTTAGATCGTGAAAGTGGACATAGACATATTTTTAATGTCAAAAATAGTAAAATAATTTGTGTAGATTAAGTTATCAAAAAAAGTGTGGACATTGGTAACAATAACTAATAAAAGATCTAATAGTAACCAATTAAATAATTAATAAAATATATAATGTGATTTTTAACCACACACTTTAAATTAATATATAGTTAGTCTGATAAATTTATATAATTAAATTTCATAAGTATAGTTCACTGCAATAAAAATGCATTAGAATAAAATTATATCAAAAGTTAAAGATTTATATTTTTTTTCATCAAAGAATATATATATATATATATCATTAAAATCAGTCAACACTTAGACAATCCCAATATCAATAACAATCAACAATCTATCTATACATGTAATTAAAGAGATTTGAACTCAGATTTTCAAGCTCCCTTTAGTCATGCACTCTATCATATACAACCAATACGTATGACCACTTACATAATGCTTAAAAGATAAATGATCTCCAATACACACATTTCATTCTAAACCAGCACTCATCAATTCATCTGGATTATCATCTCTCACACATACATGCAATCAATGCCCAGTTTTATTAAAATAACAAGTCTTCAAACTTCAATGAACAGGATTCAATCTTCTCTATTTTTGAATTCTTCATTCGTCCACATCACTGAATATCTGATGATGATATTTTCAAAGCTTATGTTTACTCATTTTTTTATATAATATTCAAGTTGACCAAAGGTCAGTCTGAGGATCTTAAGCCCATTTAAATACATAGAAAGAGAATGGGTAGAATACACACTGAATATGAAATAATTTATAATATTTACATTTTAAGCTAGATGTAATTAGAGAGGATTTGAAATCAGACTTTTAAGTTCTCTTTAGTCATCCATTTCATCTTATACAACCAATACCCATAACCACATACATGCAAAAAAGATAAATTATTTCCAATATATGCATTTACATGTTGAATCAGCACTCATCAGTTGGGCTGAATCAACATATCTCATACACATATATAATCAGTGCTTGGTTTATATTAAAATACAAATCTTCAAACTTCAATAAATAGGTTTCAATCTTCTTCACTCTTGAATTCTTCAGCCATCCATATCATTAAAAATATGCTGATGGCATGTTCTAAGTTCTTGTTTGATAACTTTTGTTGTTTAATATCCATATTGAACATATATCAATCTGATTTCTCAATACATAGGACGTTAAGCACATTTAAATACACAGGTTAAAGGATAAATCATGTTTTGTTAGTTCAGTCATTTCTTTTTTATAATCATAAATAAATACAAGACCTACTGCAGGAGAATGAACTACAAGATGAAATATATATATATATATTTAGTGTTCTTGTTATAGTTTTTTATTTACATAATATTCATTTAATTAGTTAGATAAGAATTTCAATTTTATTTGTTTATAATCATGATTGCATAGATTACTGTTTACTATGGTAAATTAATGGTGACAGTTTTAATCTGAACAATGTTACAAATGTTGAGTTAAATTGCTTATTTACAGTTTAAAAATAATTAAAGCTACATAACAAAATAGTTATGTGTGCTCTAGTGAAAAAGATTATTTATTTTTTTGTTTAGAATTGAAAGAGGAAGCTTTATTAATTCAGCAGTAAAAAGAAAATAATTAATTCTTAAAAAATATTGTCTGAAACAATTAAAAGATGTCTGTCATGTGTGAGATGTTCAGACATAATTTATAAATGTTTCTAGGGGATGTGTATGAACTAGTCTACTATCTAACATTCTTTGATAATTTAGGTTTGGAGTAAATAAAAATTGCCACTGAAAGCAATTATAAAAAAACACATAGAAATTTATCAATAATATCAGTTGCAAATATTGAAATAACAGATAAAAATACCAAAGAAATATTAAAAAATTAAAAATTAAAATGAGACTGAAATCTCATTACACAGAGTACCATACTAGAAACATATAAAAATAAAAAAAAAGAGTGATTAAGTAAAAAAAAAATTAGATTAGTGATAATTATGTTGACTAATTCATAAAAGAAAGAAATAATATTTTAAACACTAATTTTTTAACTATAGCTTTTAAAGGAATAAAAAAAAATTAGTTGCAAACTTTACTTAAACAAATTTAAATAGAAAAGAGTAGAATATCAAGAATGCAAATATTTTTTTTAAAATTTGAAAATGAAAATATAGTTAAATATACAAGTCGTAGGATTAATGTATCTGGGATAGACCAACTCATTATCATTGCTAAGAATTACATATTATTATATTGTGTTTCTCCAAAAGTAAGACAAAATATTAATTTTTGCTTTAAAAGATGGCTTAGAGCTTATTTTCAGATGTCTTATTTTTTATGCAGAAAAATATACATTTATTCAAGTACAAAAATCTATATTTATTCAATATTATTGGAGATCATTTATTTTTTTCACATGTACATCATCATGTGCATTGTTTTTTTAAGAGGGGGTGGATGACTGAAAGGAGCTTGAAGGTCTGGATTCAAATTTTGTTTAATTACATCTAGCTTATGTATATATACTATAATTGTATTTAAAAATTTAATATTAGTAATTTCAACAGAAAATAAGTAACTTTTCCTACTGCTTGAATATTTAACAGTTAGGATTATAATATTATCATAGAACAACCTCATCCAATATGAGAATATTAAAAGTTATTAACATTCTATTTAATTTAAAATAATATGTGAAACATTAAACTAGATTGATTAATTTGTGAACAAAGATCATCATTAATAAGTTTCAGCTCTTTTGAATATCAATGTTGATTTATTTACAATATAAGGTTGGAGTTCAGATGATATAGAAATTCTTATATTAGACTGACTGAATGGGCATTGATCACTTAAAAGTAAAATTGTATTTGCAAGTTTATTAAAATTATCAGTTATGAATCGGCCTGCAAAATAATTCTGAGTAACATTTATTCAAGTACAAAAATCTACATTTATATCTATTTATACATTGATTACTTTACAATTCAATACATTAATCATGTGCTTTAATGAGGTGACAATGAGATGGCAATCTTAACTAGGGCTTTTATTTGGGGTAAAACTTATATTATCAGCATTTTGTAAAATCATGCTAGGGCTTATTTCATTGTTAGATCTTATGATCAGGGAAACACAGAATTTGTTGTTGTTTTTTATTTATTAATTCATTCGTAATTTATGTGACTAACCTAAATTAACCCAGGTTACTTCACTAATCAATATTAGATGCTATATTAATCTTCAATAGGAAATAACTATCTAATATGGATTTTTAGCCAACATGTATTCTGAAAGAGATTCCAAAATTTATCAAACTCAAACAACAACATCAATTCCTACAATAGATAAATAGTTTGAAACAATACTATGACTCTTTTTATATATACCTGTTGTAATATTAGAAACATAATTGATTTTAATATGAATAATTTTCATGCTAGATATTTATTTTAAAATGATTTTTAGAATATCACTATTTTATATTTAACCAATTAAAAAAGCATTACCGTATAAATTTTATCAAAGGTTTAGCATAGAAAACAAAAATTCATCAATAAAGTACTATTTTATAAACAATTTTAATTTTATATGTATTAGATTAAAAATCATTTACAATTATTATTTTGTAATAGTCGATTTTACTTACTAGTGCAGAAATTATGTAATTTAAACAGAAGAGATTTGCATCTAAGAACATTGTTGTGATGTTATGAATAGCACAATGATGTCTTGTGATATCTTCAGTACTGAACATGGACATAACTGAACTATTGTAACAACATTACAGTATATGTGCTAAGGATGTAAATCCCCTCTGTTTAAGATATTATTATGAAAAATATATCTTTTATAAGTTTGTGAGAGTAATTAATTTTATTTTGCCTATTAAATAACTGAGTGAATATTTAGGTCATTAAAATAGACATTATAATTGGAATTAAATAAATGAAATAAATGTGAGAAAACACAGTCATGTCTGAAAGCATATAACTAACTACACAGAAGATATATCAATTTTAGAAAAGCATTAGTAAAGTTTGGTTATATATTTTAATTTACTTTTTCTTTATTACTGTTATATATATTAAACGTAACTATCCACTAATCTCTGTATATAGCTTGAGAGAAAAGAACTCGCAATAATATTTCTCATGAATTGAAAGTGAATAGGCTTTCCAATTGCTGTTTGTTGAAAATTTAATTTTTTTATTTTACTCTCAAATTAAAATATATTAAATACTTATTTACCCACTCCCGGATGGATGCATTATGTTTGAACATTAAATAATAATATTATTATTTAATTCACTATTTTTATAAAACTTTGAACCATAAAAACGAAAATGGGTTTATTTTTTATTTGTAGTGTGGATTATTTTGACAGTAGAGGGAGATGCATTTATATAAAGATATGATGAGGAAGGTTAGTTCCAATCTATTACAGATATATATATATATATATGTGTGTTTATTTTATAAATTTTTTTACATTATTTCTTTTGCTTTTTCCTTTGATTTAGTGACTAATATAATAAATTGTATAATTTTTTATCCTCCCTTTACTTTTATTTTATTCTGCTGAATCAGTTATTTTCATTTTTGATTTATTCACTGTTACAGCCATTTTATATAAATTTTCTATAATATTTAATATCCATTATATGATTCTAAAAAAAAGGATTGTTTTTCTGTAATATATGTTTCATAAAAATATGTACATAAATATGTTGAACATTATACAAATGTTTAATAAAGTTTACTTTTTCTACCAAAAATCTTTTATAATAGTTGAAAGAATAAATCAAAAATGAAACTAATTAATGCAGACGGGTAAAAATTGTAGAACATATAAAAAAAGTGAATACTGTATTTTATTTTACATATACATATTATATTTGTCTTCTTATTAAAATATGGTTTTGTTTTTACAAGCTTACTATATATAAATGTACATTTTTAAATACTTGATTTATTATACATAGTTTGTGTTTAGTTGGATGGATATAAGAACTGTGAAGTGATTAATTACTGTTGTCAAATGCAGATATGTAAGCTAGTGAAATATTTCACTTTGTTCCATAAATGTTCCTTATTCTTTTTAGATAGACTGAAGGTTGATAATTAAACATAGTTGAAAAAAAATATTTAAAAGAAAGTTTATTATAACAAGTTAAAGCCATTTTTATTTTTTCCATAAGAAATTATATCCATTCTTTTAAAAATAGATACTATCACACACAAATAACAATCCAAACAATAAGCTCAAGGTTGGAAAAGTCAAATAAACAATAAACAGCTGCTAATGTAACACAATTTAAAAGTAAAACATAAACAACTCGGTTTATTTTAGTTTAGATAAAATCACAAGAAAATAAATACGTATTATTCAGAATATATCAAAAATAATTATTTCATTGATTACTCAATGCTTACTCCATGATTACATATTGATTGCTCTATGCCTATATAGTGACTTGAATGAGGATTGTTTCAGTGTTATTTTCCTAAAATTTTATTGTAAAATAAAGATATGCAAATTGTGGAAAGACGAATTTGAAATACTACAGATATATATATTTAGAGAAATAGGAGAACTGTTGGATGGCCAAAATGCGTGTGTGTTGGTGGGTGGGGATGAGCCACAGAAACAAAGGGTAAGAATAAAAAAGATACAATTTATTATTAAAAGTATATTTTATAAATATATCCTGCAAAAAAAAAAAAAAGTTTACTTTTTAATTTAAAATATAATATTTATAGTATTATTTTTATAACAGTGTATATTTATTAAATATTGTTTATGCATCGACCAAAGTTATTCAACTTTACTTTAGAATTATGTATAAATGGTATGAAATCTTTTATGGAGTTTCATAATCAAAAAAATTAAAAAGACAGAGAATATAGTCAACTTAGTAACAGTACTTTTTACATTTATAAAGAAAAAAAAATGAAATTTATCAAAGTAAAAAAAAAATGATAGAAAGAAATACAATTGTTTTTTTATGCAAGTTTATATAAGAATATATGTACTTGTTTCTAATGCATATAATCTTTGATGTCTCCTCTTGGTCTTTTTTTTTTTGTTATTTTTATCTCCACATTTTTTTTACTTTACTAATTTCAGTCATTTACATTAGTATAAGGCCGAGACATCATGAGCTGCAATTACTTCCCTTCACTGACTATAGCAGTGGAATCATGAGATCATCCACATTAGCATCCTTAAACCAAACGTGGAGCAAATCTGACTTTTTTATTATTATTATGCAAGTATGTATAAGAATGTACATATAATTTTTTGGGGAATTTCTTTTAGTTATTTTTCTAAAGTTAAAATGGTATTATATGTTTAAGAGTGGCTGCTAACAATGACAGATACAAGTAAAAAAAAATGTTTTTTTTTTTTTAAAAACAATGGACAAGCATTAATAATGAGGGTCAATGTTAATGCTGTGTCAGAATGTCTTATTGTTTAATTATTCTATCAATCTCTGAATAAAATCTTAACATGCATTTATATAATTTTAGTAAATGATATAATGCATACTACATTGATTATTCAGGCCAATGCAATTTGCATTGCATGAAGAATCTTGTGCCATATTAATTATTGCATTAAACTGCAATGGTGTGGAGTTCAAGTTCAGAGTGGGTAAACCTAAAAATATATTTAACATATGTTACAAGCTTGAATATTTTTTCAGATAATTCTTTATGGTCAAATTTGTTATTTATCCATTACCTTTCAGTAAATAATTATGTAGCCATTTTTAGCTTGAGGTTTTAGGTTAAACTGAATCACTCATATGCATGAATAATATTTATATAGTGTAGTTTTTACTACACAACACTCCCGCAAGATGGGAACTGATTTCTATCCACTTTTAACACATTGGAGAGAGATGTAATCATAAATATATAACAAAAGTCATCATACTGAAGTAGTACTCAAGAGTTGGTCCAAACCACAATCTCTTACACATCTTTATCATTGTTTAGTATATGCATATAGATAGCAAATTACTACACTTTATTTGATGTATTAAATGTGCTGCTCTCACAACTTTGACACAAATTACTTAAAGAAAGTATATTAATAATTTTTACTAGTCATTTATTAGATTAGAGATTATTCAATAATGAATAATATTTCTGAAGGGTAATTTTCATTACAAACCTCTCCCCAAGATCTTAAAAGTGAATTGAAACCAGTCCCTATCTTGCATGAGAATTGTGTATGAAATTACACTACAAAAATATTATTCATTATTGGGTAATCTCTAGTCTAAAGAATGTCTAATAAAAATTATTAATATATCATATGGATGTTGATACATATAAGTGGCACACTCGTAAATTTATTAAGCCTGTGTTTGGATAAATGCTGAAGCCAATATATTTGATATCTCTATTTTTAATAAAAAATTCATAGTATTCTTGAAAAACAATAATTTTTTTCGTGATAGTAATTGAAAACTTTAAATGTTGAAATTCGAGATAATTGCGACATTAAAATATATAACAATAGCAACTAAAAAAATGAATGTGTGCGCGCTTATGCAAAAGTCATATTCCGTCTAACGAAATAAAGTGGCAAATTAGCCTTAAGAATTCAAAGAAAAAACAATTCATCTAAATTGTTTATGAAATATTCAAATTTCATTTTCAATTTATTAAGGCTATTGTAAGCAAACATAGCAATTATTATTTAATACAGTGCCAATAATATTCTTTTTTTTTCTTTCTGTAATTACATTTTATTTGATAATTGATATTCACTTTTAAAATAATTATTCTAATTTTTTAAGAGCTTAAATTTGTATTATTTTTTAACATGCTTAGTCACACACATGTAAAAAAGTAAAAACGTTGAGGGAAAAAAATCCACACACATACAAATCAATCAAATTACCAGCAATTAAGTATTTAAATATAATTGCATGACGACATGTATAATTAAAGAAAATTGCTATTTCTAATGTAAAAAATAAAATTCTTAACACTCTCTTGTCTAAAACACAGCAGTGCAAAAACTAAAAATATAAAATACTTTTAAAAGAAAGCTACCAAAACTGCAAATATTGCAGAGCTCCATATTTATTTCGTCTATTTATATGTAAATATTTTATCGAAGCACATTCTACCGAAGAATGAATGTATACACGGAAAAGCCTCACGTGTTAAAATTAATATACAAATTTTCATGTCCAATTTTTTTTTTTAGTTTAATTTTTAAAAATATCTGATTTTTTTTTTTTTAGTAAGACTAAATAAATATTTTCCACATAATTTATGGAGTTTTCCCTGTAAACCGATCACAGCCAATCTAACTTTGTAAAAATAAATGGATAATGATATAGCTAGCTTAGAAGAGTAAATAATCTTCAAAACAAGAAACCAATGATGCAATGATTATTAAAAATAAATATGATTGTAAGGTTACAATTGTATTACCAATCTACTGGTATGGTTTAGCTGTATTATGAGATACATTAACATATTTATTGAAAAAGAATGACATTTGATATATATATTTACATAATGTTTTGAATAATTTCTAAATTTTAAATATTTCATTTATTGATAATTTATTTGGAATTTAATTGGTCAGAAGCATCACCTTTTAATTATATAGAACAGGTATATTTTTATAACATTAAATCAGGATTTAATTTAAAAAATAAGCTCATTGCTTAAGCTACTTTTTATGCTAATGCTAACTGTTCAAGACAATATATAGTTTTTTTTTGTTTTTTTTTAAAACAAAAAATTTTATTAACAAATTTTTACATGGTTTCATTATACTATTTTCATACATGGTATACTGCATGACTGATTGCAAAAGTTCATAAGGTAAAATGCTTTGTAGATCAATCCTGGACCAAGTCTCTTTGTATAACCATTCTGGTGCAAGCAGCCGGTCCCTGGCACTTATGCTCTTGACAAGACCTCTAAAGGTCTCTGTGACTGAAGAACCTAAATGATGGAAAACACATTCGCATCTGGTCAACCAGACTGCAAAGGTAAGGAAGACAGAGAATCAGATAAGAGGAAAAATTCCTGTCTTGATGGCATTCTGGATATTTAAGACTTCTCTGATGTTAGACATAACTTTCTCTGTGAAGAAGTTTCTGATCTGGGAAAGAAACAGACAATTATAAAGTAAATGTTGAATGGTTTCATTGGCAGCATTACGTAGCTGGCATTGAGGATTGATTTTGGTGAATCCTCTTTTACATACTAAGAAATGGTTAGTGGGTAAGAATGAGAATTTGAGTTTTAAGATAAGGTCTATTTATTTTGCTTCAACAAACCAGTTCAATTTTTTAAGCAATGGTTTATTGTCTATTTTCAATGTGGTCAGGAGAGAAGTCTGGTTTTGAAATCTGATGTTATAGGCCTGCCAGTAGGTTATTTTACCTTCAAGGGAGGTTTTAGATAGATTTGTCAGCTTGGTGATATGTAACCAAATAATTGTGGCCCATCTGCTAGAAAGAGGTGGCGGTGTGTCTGTAGGTTCCACTGGAGTGTCTAGGTTTAGTTACAGCTGTTTTAAGTGAATTGCAGGTAGAACTGCAATTGCCTTCTGTAAATAAATCGTTGAAACAGAGTACAATCCAAGACCATTTAACTCTCTGGGCATTTGCATCTTACTGATGCTAATGGCAACAATCTTTCCATTCCACATGAGCTTTGAACACAGTGAGTTCATTGATGACTGAAATGCTTTAGTAGGTTTAATTATGGGAAGATAATAATTCAATCTTGAAAACAACAGCATGTTGAGAAGGGCTACTTTGCCTGGCAGGGAAAGCGAGATTCGGGATAAAGATCAAACCACTTTGCTAGTTTTTTTCAAGATGGAGAGTTGAATGTCTTTTGCCATAGCAAGTCTTGACTTGGCCATAGGAAAACAGAGAAAGAGTTGCGGCTCATCTGTAAAGACTTATGGAATCACTGTGCCAGTGATGATTTTCCACATGGAGGACTTGCTATAGTTGATATTCAGATTTAGTTTCTTTGAATATTTATCAATGATTTGTGTAAGTGTTGGAAGGTAAGTTTTATCAGGGAGAAAGATGGTGACATCGTCAACATAGGTTATGTGTTGTACATGATGTTTCAGAGCTGGCACAAAAATTCCAGGGAGTCTGCACTCTATCTCTCTGAGCATCGGATTTATATAGGTGATGACGCAGAGAGTGGTGAGTGGTGATCCCTGGGGAATGGAAATATGAGGTCTGAAACCATTGGATAGTCTTTCATCCAGTGACATAAAGATAGATCTGTTCAAAAGCAAATTACCAATAATTCTGGTATAGATGCCAGGGACTTGATAGTCAAGGAGAGTCTGGAGTAGAATAATAGGTATAACAGAGTCAAAAGCTGAGGCAAAGTCAAGTTGAATAACTATAGGCTTGGATTTTTTGTGCAGTCTGATATGTTCTCTAAAAGAGGAAAATGCTGCACAGCATCCATGGTGGAAGAGCCCTTATGCACAAATTGATATGGAGTGATGTGTGTATAGAGTTGATCTTGGATTTTGCCCTTGACTATGGCCTCAATGATCTTAATTAGGAGAGGAATCATGGAAATGGACCTTATGTTGGATAGGGAAGAGGGATTGATGGGCTTTTTTAAAAAAGGAACAAGGGCCACAGGGTACAGGTTTGGAATGTTTTGAAACTCTCCTGACAGAACATCTATCATCTGCAGTACAATGGGGGCTGTGAAATGTCTCAGGTGGACAAGTACAAATCTCGAAATTTCGTGGAGTCCCAGATGAACACTCTCAGGATAAGCCATGAGCTTTTGGATTATCTGATTTTCACTGATATCATGAGTGGCCCCATTTTCCAAGTGATTCCAGATGTTTCCAATTTCAAATTTATAATTCTGTAACCTGACCTGAAAGTTTTCATGAATCTTTGCAAGCATTGCTGGGCCACTGAGGCAACCCTGATTAACTGACAATGAAGTAGGTGTGGGTCTGGCCACTGAACCAATTGTCCAGCAAATGTAGGTGTGGGTCCAGCTATGCTGGTTGCCCAAGAAGATTTTGGATTTTTAGTAGCAATGTAATGGGCAAGGACCTTTTGTTTGCTATGGTATTGAGTTTTTAGCTCCAAAATATCTTGGAGATGAATGTCAATATGGTGTAGAGATTTTAACCTCTTGTTTATGGCATCCAAATCTTTTATATAATTGATTTGGACCTTTGGTCTTCTTTGTGTATGATTCTATGAGTGAGCTCAATATACCGGTGAAAGATGACCAAGCCTGTAGTGGAGGCAAAGTAAGAATTTTGATCTTTTTGGAACAAGATATGCTTCAGAGAAAATGAGTTCTGGAGTTGCTGCTTTATTCAGAAGTCTAATGGTAGGTGTATAATCTATATGAACAGAGGTGGTGGGATCTATGCAAAGTGAAAATACAAGAGCTATATGATCAGTGAAGGGAACCAATTGAAGCTTGGTGCATAAGTCAAAGTGAAGTTCGAGTGAATTTAAGAAGTCCAGTTTTTACAACACTATAATTCATGCTAAGAAATAAAAAGACAATTCACATGAAAAGTAATATTAAAATTATTGCTTCATGAATATCATGGTTATTCCAGGTTTCAATTTTAAATAACTATATAGCTAAATCTTTTCTGTATTCATTTCTACTTGTTTTTTACACTTTAAATATAAATGCATACACACACACACACTCAAGTTCCCTGAGATTAATCCATCTCTCTCTCTCTCTCTCTCTCTATATATATATATATATATATATATATATATATATATATATATATATATATATATATATATATATATGAAAACCATAAAACAATACAATACTAGATTAAATTCAAAATTTTACCAAAATTCTTTCATAACCATGGTTTCATCTACTACAAATAGACCTTCTCAAGTGAAACTCAAACTATAAGAAATGACAAATATAGACACAATCAAAACTTCCCATAATTCATTTCAAACTCCACCTTCCCTTAATATCAAAAGAAGTTTTCATAAGATTGATAGCCTCAGAATCAAGATTTATCATCAAAGTCTCCTTTATTCTTTTTTTTAACTCATTCTTTTTCATAAAAAATAACTGAAGCATTGTCAAATAATATTGTATGACCTGTATTCAATTCATGAATATATATATATATATATATATATATATATATATATATATATATATATATATATATATATATATATATATATATATATATATAAAAGCTGAGATAAGATACATATGTTTAACTCTACTTACATGAAACTTAATCCTTTCATTAAGACTAAACTTACTCTGGTCTACATAAAACTTACCACAACTACATTCTGAGGCTATCAATTTTATGAAGACTTTTTTTAATATTAAGGGAAGGTGGAGTTTGAAATGAATTATGGGAAGTTTTGATTGTGTGTATATATTTGTTATTTTATATAGTTTGAGTTTCACTTGTGAAGGTCTATTTGTAGTAGATGAAACCATGGTTGTGAAAGGGTTTTGGTAAAATTTGAATTTAATCTAATATTGTAATGTTTTATGATTTTAATCTTTATTTTTGCTAGTATGTTTGGTTGGTATATATATATATATATATTTATATATATATATATATATATATATATATATATATATATATATATATATATATATATATATATATATACATTGTGCTCTTTTCTATAGGTCAGTAATAGTTTATAACAGTCAATTACTAAAAATTTTAAATTATAGAATATGTTCTTTTAATACATTAATTATAGTAAGTCAATTATATTTTTAAAGTACAATTTGAAGCTAAAGAAAATACGTAGTATATAAAATCATTTAAAAATAGTTATATAAAGCTTTAAATATTGTTTCATATGGTTCTAAAAGCTGGCCATATTAAATAACACAGCTATAAAAATTAAAAGTATATTTAAAAATCCAATTTTAATAGTTTAAAACATATAATTTAATAAATGCTATATTTAGATTTGTAATCATATTTAAATAGTCAAAATTAATATAATATATTTTTAAAATAAACTTTATGATGGTGAAAAATGTATTTAATTCTATATTTTCTAAATTATTCTTCCAAATTTTTTATAATTATATTATATAATATAAAAAAGTGTATCAATTTATAAATCTGGGCAGAGAAATAGATTGAAAATCATCTGTCAAAGTTATTAATCATGTGACTTGTATATTACATACATTCACACACATGCTTGTTTGAAATAATAACAAAGTTTAAAATATTTTAAAAGTTATATTAGCCTAAAAACGATTTACTCGCTGACGAAGAAGCATCCAAATAAACAAAACAAATTTCGCTTAAAACTATTAAATGGGCCAAGTGCTTTCGAGGTTTGCCCTCATATTCATGGCCAACAAAAGTAATAAATCTTTACATAGTGTTATTAAATAACAAATATGCAAATATAAATGCAAATCAGTTTGACCATTTTTTTTGAAATGGAAAAACAAGTGTCGCGTCTATTGATAGAATTGTTGTCGCAAACAATAAAGTACGCCTCTTTGATCTTTCTTTTACAGTCATTGGTTTCAGGGCATACAATCCTGGGGTTGCCTGGTTCGAACACATGGCCAGTCTGCTTTTCATGTTCCAGAAATATTGAAAAGTTATCGCTGTTTTTTTTTGCTCTTCTATAGGTATACAAGTGTTGAGCAGCTCTGTTGTGAACAGTGGCCTTAGTTTCCCCATAGTATATGGCTTTGCATCCGGCCTGTGGACATGACATGCTGTAAATCACCTGGGGTGTTTGAGATGGGTCTGTTCTATCCTTTGAATTATTAATGAGTCTGTTAGAATTAGGGGGAGTATGAAAACCAACCTTAAATTCCCCAGTTAAAGTCTTTATTATCTGTTGTGATACTTTGGGAATATAAGGGAGTGTAATTTGAGGCTTATCCTTATTTTTGTGGTTAGCTATTAGTTTACTGTGAAATTGCTTAATTTTCTTTGCAATTGATCTGTAGCTAAAACCTACGCTAAGCAAATCTTTTATATAAATTGCGATGTTGGTCTTTCTATCGGCTTCAAATTTACATAAATTTTGATTTCTAAATAAAAACGCATTGAGCCCTGCGAATTTATGTGCAGTAGGTGACATGGATTTCGGGTGAGTAAAGCCTCAGATCTCAAGGGGTTTAACTATCATACTATAATGCAGATCTCTGTTTTCTCTATGGACCAGCAAATCCAAATATTTAAGCTTCTGCCCTTCGTTCTCCCAAGTGGTGTTTATGATCAATTTAGATTGTAGTTGTAATTCATTTTGAATATTGACAATTACATTTTTTGGCACTGCCATAAATACATCGTCTACATAGCGCACATAAATTAATCCAGCAATGTTAGCAGTGTGTTTAACAATAGTATGTTTTTCAAAAAAGTTTAAGAAGATGCTGGATATTATTCCACTTAGGGGAAGACCCATAGGCCAACCTTCTTTCATATCATACCAACGACCCTCAAAAGTTGTAAAGATGTTATTGTCCAACTAGTTGAGGAAGGATAAAATGAAGTTCAAGAATTGGATAAAATTATTGCCTATCATAAAAGCAAATAATAATAAATATTAAGTTAACTGTCGTTATTGCATATTTAAATGATGTAATGTTTTAAATAGTATCATAAAGACAAATACATTCATAATATAAAAATTAAATGTTTTAGTTAAATAAAAATAGATAAATTGAATATTAAGAAATGGAATAAGTTATTAAATGTTATTTTAAAAGTCATTTTAAAAGATTAAAATAATTTAAATAAAGTTATAATTGAATTAAAAGTGGTATTTTAAATAATATTTTTTAAATTTTATTATGTCATAATTTCTAATTTTGAAATTCAATTCTACTATAAACTAAAAATATGTAAATTTGTTCTCAAGCTAAAGTAAGAATTAACCAATAGGAAAAGGTATTCTTACAGACTATAAATATTAATTGCACAGGGGTATAGGGGAGATTAATAATGTATTGAAACCGGAGAAAGGTAAATTATAACTATCAAAAAGATAGTATTTTTTTAAATCTTTTATTTTAGTCAATTTTTTTAGTACTTTCTTATAACTTTATCTGCAAAAAACTAATTGATACTTTTAAAAAATATTTTTTTGCAAAAGAGACTGTAAACTAAAAAATATTTTAATAATTTCGTTTAACATGCTTTGTTAAATTTTTTAAAGTTCCTTTATCAGTCGTATTTTATCTAAAAGTTTAACCTAAGCTTCGCAATAAAGGATGGATATATTACGAAATAAAATGGATATAAGTTGTAATGCTGTAAAAATGTTTGGAATATGTGTTGATACAGCTTTATTAATGCATAACCAAAGAACTGTTTTGGTACATTAAAAACCACAGCTCGGACATTATACGGAGTCTAAAAAATATATTGAAATGTATTATTTATAAGTTTATCTAAGATTTATTTTAAAATGGTGATAAGACAGTTATGTCTCATGAATTATTTTATAGAATATTATGTTCAAAGGAGTAAAGTGTTATATACTTCCTGAAGGTGGCATTTTTTAAAAGTGTTTTCAAGAATTAAAGAAAGAGCCCAGGAAAATATGTAACAGAAGTGTTTTTTGATATTAAAATATCCGTTCTTAGAATTATTTAAAAATGTATTAAGTAAAGGTATGTTTAAAAGTACTTGAAGTTTTTTATTATTAAAAAAGATTTATAAAAAATACCAAACGAAAGTTTAAATGTATCAAGAAAAAAACATAGAAAAAAAAGTGAACACATAGATGAATAAAAGATGGATCCACGGAAATACAAATAGTACTTAAAAGTTTATCGAATATTTTAAAAGTTAAATTAGATGGATTGATGCATCGGATACACAGAGAATATTGGTAGAGAAGATTAAGAAGCTTCACGGGATTAATTAATATTATGATTTAATAATTATCATCTTAAATATTAAAACTAAGGATTATTTTCTATAAATTTTATTAAATGGATTAATAATTATTTTTATTTTAAACTTTAACGCGCTTGGAGAAGAACATTTTTAAAAACTCTAGAGAAAATAATAAACATTTTGGACTTATCAGGAACTATTGTCAAGAAAATATGTAAATTTAGTTTTGATTCCTTTTATTTTCTTAACCTAGTTTAAATCTAATTTTTTTTTATAAGATTAGGAAAAAACATAAAAACATTAATTTATTAATATTAAAATTTTATAATATAACAATCTAATAATTTAGCTAAAAATATTTTAATATAAAATGTATGGGTGTGAATTTTTTTTAAATATCTGCAATGCTCAAGTGGATAAAGGAAGCCTACTGAACACAATAACTAGATAAAGGTTATTGGTAATAATAATAACTATTGATAATTTATAATGTATATTTTTTAGTTTTCTTTAGATCATCCATAAATTGGAAGAATGAAGTGTAAAAGTTTTTACTTATATATACCCCATTTCATACAACATTTTAAAAAAACATTATGAGATAGGATTGATTTGAAAATATGCATATGACAATTTTTTTTATTAGTGATATAATCCAACATAACAAATAATTATGTGATTCTTTTAAAATTTTAATGTTATTGGATATTCAGATGTTGTCTAAGTAGATTGTATATGATTAGACATATAAAATAATGAAGTAAGCAGAATTTTCTTGTGGAACAGCTAGATTGTTTAACTATTAATGAATTTTATTTATTGTTTTGTAAATGCAGATAGTTATTTATTGATGTAAGATGTGGAAAATCTTGAGAAATAATGTTGAGATAGTGGCTTGGAAGTACTTAGTGAACAGGAAACCAAGATGATGTTTTAAGAAATAGGATGTTATAAGGAATGGAAATAATATTTAGTCTTTATGTGAATATCAGCATAGATAACAAAGCCCTATGACTGATATACATTTTATTTGGACAGTGTTTATATTTCTTTAAATATTTGATGTTCTAATAAAGCTGAAGAAATAGCTTTAACATCGTCCCTGTACTAGAGGATATTAGGCAGGTAAATGTCATACCTCTTCGCACTATACCATGATTTTGAGATATGTTAAGAGTAATACTCTAGCTTTCTTCCTTAATTCTATGCATCTGTTTTCGCTATCTTTATTTCATGTAACTGCATCATTTAGTAATATATGTTTAAGAGAAATGATAAATAATTTAGAACTAAGGTTATGCTATTGTTTTTGTATAAGATTAGTTTATTTGCTTATGAGGAGCAGAATATTATAACTTAAAATTGAATATCCAAAGTATCATAAGGAAAAAAAAGAATCATAGAATATATTTTGAATTTTGTTTCTGAAATGAAATATATATTTTTTTAAAATAAGGTATCTAAACAAAGATATTTTCTTTAAAGTGATAATAATTTTTTAAATGCTTTAGTATTATTTTTTTTTAAGAGAAAAATAAGTATTGCATATTTTAAAATACAATAGTACAAAGTATTTTATGTAAACAATATGCATAATATATTTTTGTTTATTGATTAACAGACATATCTTGATGATTACACTTATATCATACTAAAGTAAGGCTTCAAGAAGAATATATTATGATTAGTAAACATTGTGTGATAAATACTAAAATCTAGTACTGAATTTTGGATAATATTTTGTGTAACATCTTTGACTTGTCAAGATGAAATTTTTTTAATATTTTGAGAAGTCCATTCTCATTATAAAATTTTGTTTTCTATAGAATGTTTTTCTAAGTATGAATTTTTTTAAAAAATAAGATAGTTTAATAATATTAAGGATGAAATGCTGTTGCTAATACAGTAGATAAATTTATTTGTAATAAGTTAACCATAACGAGAAACCAAATAGTAACATTTTTTTTTAAAATTTTGTCCTAAATCTAAATAAAGGATGTAATTAAAATATAAATTATTATTTTTTATAACCCGTAGATCAAACTGTAAAGTAAAAAAGTTAAGGATATCCACTGTAAATAGTGTAAATAAATTGTTTATTTATTTGTTGTTAGTAATAAACTTTGTTAAATTTTGTTATTTCAAAAATTTTGTGTCCGAGTTATTTATTTCTCCACATCGCTGCATGAAATCACGATATATGCATAATAATCGAAACAAATATATAATTTTGCACAAAAGATAAATAGAGAATTCTTTTAAGAATTTTAAATATTTTATTGGTATTCATTATAATTAAATAATCATAATCTTACATTATTTTATTGGTCATAAATCAGTTATCACAATATTATATTAAATTATATGCTATCAGTTGCCACACATATTTTGTTTGTCAGATTATTAAAATGCTACCACGTATTTATTATATCATTACATGAAGGTAAAGACTATATAAAATTATTTTATTATTTTATTATGGTAATAAAATTATAGTAAAAAGAAAAGATATACAGAATTAGTTAAACAATGAAAAATATTATTACTTTTTTTTATTATTATTAGTAAGGAGACCCTTTGATTCCTCTTGGAGGCCTTATAGGAACCGAGCAGGGAAAATTCATAATGTCCACTCCATTCGTTCATGTCGTTGCAGTTGTTATTATTATGTGATTATTCATATAGTATACGAACATGGATGGGCTGATCACCAACACGCATTAGCCAGCATGGTGAGTTTATTGGCTTTTTACCTCTGAGTTTAAGATCAAGAAACACCATGGTCTTTCTTCTCAGTGCCTGATAAGGCAGAATGAATGTTTGTGTAAATGATAAATATTTTTCCAATACATATATACAATTATGACAGACAAAAATAAAGCATGGCCCTTATTCTCAGGAGTCTGTAAAGTCACCAACCAAGGCAGGGTTTGGTGGAAGAAGGCAGAGGGTGCTAAGAATCCCCTGATTGTGGACCCAGACTGCCATTTGATGAAGACTTTTTATTTAGGTACTTACAACTGCAGATCACTTTCAAGTGAAGGAAGATTGCAAGAATTAGAAGAAGAATTGTCTTATATTAAATGAGACATTATTGGACTTTGTGAAGTTAGAAGAAAAGGAGAAGAAACAATTGATTTAAAAAGTGAATATATACTATATTATAAAGGCACACATAATGGAAATATAAGTGGAGTAGGATTCATTATAAATAAAAAGTGGAAGAACAATATTGTGGAGATTGATGGTGTATCGGACAGAGTTGCAAGATTAGTTATACAACTTAATAGCAGATACCAAATGCAGATAATTCAGGTTTATGCCCCAACAAGTTCTCATAGTGATGAAGTAGTAGAAGATATTTATATGGATGTACAAAAGGCTTTTGATCAGAGTAATCAACATTTTAAAATTGTTATGGGAGACTTTAATGCTAGAATTGGTAGACAAATGAAAGATGAAATTGCTGTAGGTAATTTTGATTATGGTAATAGAAATGAGAGAGGACATAGACTTGTGGAGTTTGCAGAAAAAGAAAAACTTTATATTATGAATTCATTATTTGAGAAAAATGTTAAAAGGAAATGGACATGGAAGCATCCAAATGAAGGTACAGCAGAATTGGATTATATTTTGACTAACAGAAAATACATATTATAAGATTGTAATGTTCTTAATAAATTTAACACAGGAAGTGATCATCGATTAGTAAGGTGTAAGTTACGTGTTAATGTAAAACTACAAAGACAAAAATTATTAAGAAAAACAATATTTACAGTTGATATTCCTAATCTTCAGAAACATTCTAATGAATTTAAATTAGAACTTACAAATAGATTTCAAGTGTTAGGAGATTTTGAACATGATACAGATTTGAATGAAATTAATATGAAAATAACTGATACACTTTTAAAAACTGCAACAAACATAGCTGGTAGAAAAAAGCAGCAATTGACTAATAAAGTTTCTACTGAGACTAGAGAATTTAGGAAGAAAGGAAGGAATATGAAGATATACAAAAATGTTGTATTAAAAAGAATTGAATATCTCGAATTTTGTAAAATGGTACAGAAAAGAGTTGAAAATGATATAAGAAAGTATAACTGTGAAATAGCAAGGAAAGCTGTAGAAGAAAATAAAAGTCTCAAAAATGTTTAACAACATTTTGGTATTGGTAGGAAATTTATATCTGCAATAAGAAAAAAAGATGGAATTATTACTAAAAAGAGAGATGACATCATGAAATTGGTAGAAGATTTTTATCAAGAATTATATAGTAATAAAGAACAAGTACCTCCTATATCTATTACATCTTCCGAATTGCCCAGAATTTTAAATGAAGAAGTGAGACATACAATTAAGTGTATGAAGAAAGGAAAGGCTCCAGGAAATGATGGAATTATAATTGATATATTAAAAGAAGCAGGTGAAGAAATAGAAACAATTTTAGCAAAGTTATATACCAAATGTCTAAATGATAAAGATGTACCGGATGATTGGAAGAATGCAGTAATAATATTAATATTTTAAAAAGGTGATAAAGAAGATATTAGTAATTACAGACCTATCAGCCTTTTATCAGTTTTATATAAAAATTTTACCAAGATAATTACAACTCGTCTACAGAGAAATTTGGATTTCCACCAAGCAAGAGAACAAGCTGGATTTAAGTGTGGTTTTAGTACAATAGATCATATCCATATATTGAGAGAAGTCATAGAAAGGACAAATGAATATGAGTTGTCATTATGTTTTGGATTTGTAGATTATGAAAAGGCATTCGATTCTATACACATTTCTTCAGTGATTAAAGCATTGGATCATCAAGGTATAGATCCAGGATATTGTCATATTTTAAAGAATATTTATAAAAATGCAACAGCAACAATTAGATTACATAATGATACTGGAAAAATCAACATTGAGAAAGGTGTAAGACAAGGTGACTCCATATCTCCAAAACTCTTTACAGCAGTGCTGCAAGAAGTATTTTGTGGATTAAAATGGGAAACTAAAGGAGTGAAAGTAAATGGAGAGCATTTAAGTCATTTAGATTTCGCAGATTATGTAGTTGTTTTTGCAAATAATGCTTCAGAGCTGCAGGAAATGTTGCAGGAGTTAGCAGATGAAAGTAGAAAAGTAGGACTAAAGATAAATGTTAAAAAGACTAAAGTAATGTTTAATCGATTTGTTCAAAATATGAAAATAAAGATTGATTATGAAGAATTAGAAGAAGTTAACAGTTACAAATACCTTGGTCAGATTATTAATACAGATGAAAACATAATGGAGGAAATTAATCATAGAATTAAACTTGGTTGGAGTGCTTTTGCTAGAAATAACTTGATACTAAAAGGAAATATGCCTATGTGTTTGAAAAGGATGGTTTTTAACAAATGTGTTTTACCAGTTTTTACTTATGGATCTGAGACTTGGACACTTAATAGAAGAGCAATACAGAGACTTCAGACCACTCAAAGGAGTTTGGAGAGGTGTATGTTGGGAGTAACAAGAAGAGATCGAAAACGCAATGTATGGGTAAGACAACAAACAGGTGTTACTGACCTTATTGAAAAAATTAAAAGATTGAAAGGTAGTTGGGCTGGACATATTGCTAGAAGAGATGATAATAGATGGACAATTGAAATTTTAAACTAGATTCCAAGAGATTGTAAAAGACCCAGAAAGAGACCACATGTGAAATGGATGGATGAAATAAGAAAATGTGCAGGGGTGTTGTGGAGAAGAGAAGCTAAAGATCGGAGAAGATGGATTAAACTTGGAGAGACCTTCATCCTGCAGTGGATTGATAATGGTTGATGATGATGATGATGATTAGTTTCAGTGCAGTAGATTATGACATAAAATCCCTTCTCATATTTTACTACCGTATTTTTAAATTAACTTAGAATAAACTTTATGAACCTGAGATTATTTTATTGAGCTAGATTATTACAAATAGAAGATTAAGACTTAATTATTAGTTTAATCTTAGTGAGTAGAAGTTATTAAAGTCATAAGAATACTATGAGTTTGTTATTTGAAATAGTAATAAGGGGGGATAGTGTTCTTATGCCATTGAGGTAGTATCCTGTGAGATATTGGCTCAGTGTAATCTATCTTGTCACCTGTATTTTCACTTCAAGTCTCATGAAAATATTAAATATTTATTTAATATATTTTTATAAATTGAACCTTATTCGAATTTTAAATTTGAGCTAGTGGAATATTTTAATTTTAATGCTGAATATTTTAGTTATTAATTATTAACTGAGATAGAACCCATTTTATTTCATATCATATATTATCTGGAAGTGAAGATGCATAATTGCATGAGGGCAAGGTTAGATTATGGCCCCCAATGTGGTTAGCATGATGTGTAGTGGAGCTACACATAATTACAGGTTAGATTATGGCAAGCAATGTGTTGGGCCTGAGTGTTTAAAATGGGAGAGTATAATGGGCTTACATGACATGGGAAAGTCTTGGTTAAAATTTGCTCTTCCAACGTGACTGCATGATATGTAGTTGGGACTACAATCGATAGTTCAGATTGTGGTACCCAAACATTTAGGCTATGAGATATATTAGGAAAGTAGTTAAAAATATATAATACAGTAGTTAGTATTTGAATTTGTTCACGTAACTTTAGAGGTTATTGATAGATATATCTCATTGAAATAGATAATTTAATAGTTATTATAGCAATAATTATTTAGGATTTGATTATTATTGTGAATTAAGTGTTTATTATTAAAACTATTGCAATTTTATGTGGTAGATAATCTGATTGCTTAAAAATAGTACTATATTGTTGTAAAACAATTAGCAAATAAATTTTAAAATATGCATATGTGGCTAACGATTATTTAGTATTTACTATGACCATGTCAATTATTGAAATATTAAAAATATATTTTTAAAATGCTTTAATATGTGCAAAATGTCTGTGAATCATGCATGTGGGAAATAATGTTGTGACACACGTAATGTTAATCATTATTGTTATTTAGGATTAGATTGTATAAGGTGTAAAGGAGGTATTATCTATAGTTTATTGTGGTTGATGGTTAGATGGAGATAGAAGAAACTGGTAAGGAACTATTTTATGAAAAATTAATAGTAATATATTGTTTAAATATTGAATTTTGAGAAAAATCATATTTGCAAAAAAAAATGAATAATCAAGATAATAATTTAGAGAGTGAAATATCTGAGTTTATTGTCGATGAAAGTTGTGAGGAGGAACGAGTAATAGAAAACTTAATCGAAATGGAAACAGTTTTAGATGATGTTCAAATTGTAGATAGCAAAATGAATGAAGAGGAGAAAGAGGTTATGGAAATTAAAACAGTGGAAGAAAAGATAATAATGTCTAAAAAGGAGATAGAGAACTCCTTAATTTCTCAAATGTTATTGATGATGAAGGAGATGAAAGAAGATAATAGAAAAATTAGAGAGGATACAAAAGCTCTTAATGAAAATATGAATGAAAACAGAGAAGAGATGAATGAAAATATAAATAAAAATAGAGAAGAGATTAATATAAAGTTTGAATCTTTTAGAGAGGATACAAAAGCTCTTAATGAAAATATGATTAAAAATAGAGAGGATATGAAAGCTCTTAATGAAAATATGAGTAAAAATATTGAATCTCTTAATGAAAACCAAAATAAACCAAATATAAGATTAGATTCTCTTAGTGAAAATGTGGACAAAAATAGTAATGAAATCAGAACTTGTGTAGAAAGTATGAATCAAAAACTTAATGAAACCACTAAGATGGTAGAAGATTTTAAGGTAGAAGTACATGATAAATTTAATAATTTGGATTTGAGATTTGATAGCAATGAAAAAGTTATTGATGCTTTAAAGGAAGAAATAATGCAAATAGAAGATAGAAATCAAAAGTTGTTGAAGAGAAAATTTTCTGAATTTTCAGAAAGAGCAGTAAAAGATTTTAAAACTCAAATAGAAGAATCTCTTGTCCGATGTCAACTAAATAATAGTATGTTAGATCAGAATATAGAGAGTTATAATTTAAGTGTAAAGAGTGAAATCTATGAAGTATAGAGTAATATAAATCATATTAATGAAGAAATTAAAATTATTAAGGAAGAGGTAGTTCAGACTAAAATAAGTATCAAAGAGGAAGTTCACATATAAGTAATGGGAAAATTAAAAGATTTAGGGATACAAAACTTTGATAGTAAGTAAGAAAGTATCTCATGAAATAAGTAGTAAATCTGTTGAAATAATTAGTACAGATTTGGAAAAGAATCAAGAATCTATTGATTTAATTAGTATAAATGTGGTAGATGATGAAGAAATTATAGAGATGGTAAATAAGGAAAATCCACAATTCATTGAGATAGTTAATAAAGATATTAACTTATGTAGTAATTTGACAGCTGAAAACATAGATTCTGTTAAATTAGGAGATAAAGATAGATATAATGATGTATCATTTGTTAAGATAGCAGATGACGAATTTAAAAAAGATGAGTCTTATATTAAATTCGCTAGTAAAGAAACCAAGTTATTTGTTGAAAAAAACTATTATAGATAATGAAATGATTTATGAAGAAAATGAGATTAATAAAAAGTCTATTGAAATAGTTGATAGTAGAAATGAAATATACAGAAAAATATTAAAAATCCCAAAGAATATTTTAAATTGACTAATGAGATGATAGGAGTGAGTAAATCCTATGAAAGAGTAGTTGGTGAAAAAACTATAGATCAACTGAAAAGTTTTAAAAAATATTATATTGATGATAAAAGATTTGGTAAATTTACAGAGATAAAATCAAACTCTTCAGAGCAAAAGTATTTAAAGTTGTTGGAACATGAATTACCAAAAATTATTGATAAAAGTAGTAATAAATTTAAAAATAAAATGCAAGATGTGATACCTAAATGTAGTGTTAATGATAGAAATATTCGTTTACAATTTGATATTTCTAAAGAAATATTGTTTAAATGAATTAGAAACTTGATAGCTAATAGTGAATTTATAGGAGAAAAATTTAATCATAACAGAGATTTAAGCAAGATAAAAGTAAGACTTCAATGTCTAAAGCACGAGAAATTCATGACAGATTTTCTTAAGAATGATCTTAATAAAGGAAAAAAGGTAGGAAAAGTTAAGGTGAGACTTGAGGAAGTTGAGAGAAAATTAAAGTTTAGATTTAGAAAAGAAAATACCTAATGATTAAGACAAATAATTCCTAGATAAGACGTATATTTAAAATATATAAAGTTATAGCTCTATTTTTTACAGAACAAATATAAAACTTTAAAATGTCATAACCTTCAAAGAAATCAATCTAAAAAATTTTTTGAGTTATACGAGGGTCCATATAAGATTTTTAGCAAAGTAGGAGAAAATGCTTTTGTGTTGATTACACCAGATGGTGAAAAAGGGATGTACAATGCTAGGAGTCTAATCCCATACCCATCAGAAATGTAGAAATTTTTTTTAGTATTACTAGTTGAGATTTTGAGTGTAATGTCCAAATATTTTATAAGTTTGTATTAAAAACAGTATATTTTTTTTATAATTCAGTAGTACAAGATAGATTTGGTTATAGCAAATGATAAAGATATTAAGTATCAATAGATAGAGTAAATATTAAGATAGATGTTTAATTTAAAATTTTTGTTTGAAGGAGGAGGTTATGTGCTTTTTTCTATATGTCAGTAATAGTTTATAACAGTCAATTACTAAAAATTTTAAATTTTAAAATATGTTCTTTTAATACATTAATTATAGTAAGTCAATTATATTTTTAAAGTACAATTTAAAGCTAAAGAAAATACTTAATATATAAAATCATTTAAAAATAGTTATATAAAGCTTTAAATAATGTTTCATATGGTTGTAAAAGCTGGCCATATTAAATAACACAGCTATAAAAATTAAAAGTATATTTAAAAATCCGATTTTAATAGTTTAAAACGTATAATTTAATAAATGCTATATTTAGATTTGTAATCATATTTAAATAGTCAAAATTAATATAGTATATTTTTAAAATAAACTTTATGATGGTGAAAATTGTATTTAATTCTATATTTTCTAAATTATTCTTCCAAATTTTTTATAATTATATTATATAATATAAAAAGTGTATCAATTTATAAATCTGGGCAGAGAAATAGATTGAAAATCGTCTGTCAAAGTTATTAATCATGTGACTTGTATATTACATACATTCACACACATGATTGTTTGAAATAATAACAAAGTTTAAAATATTTTAAAAGTTATATTATAGAATTGGATAAAATTATTGCCTATCATAAAAGCAAATAATAATAAATATTAAGTTAACTGTCGTTATTGCATATTTAAATGATGTAATGTTTTAAAATAGTATCATAAAGACGAATACATTCATAATATAAAAATTAAATGTTTTATTTAAATAAAAATAGATAAATTGAATATTAAGAAATGGAATGAGTTATTAAATGTTATTTTAAAAGTCATTTTAAAATATTAAAATAATTTAAATAAAGTTATAATTGAATTAAAAGTGGTATTTTAAATAATATTTTTTAAATTTTATTATGTCATAATTTCTAATTTTGAAATTCAATTCTACTATAAACTAAAAATATGTAAATTTGTTCTCAAGCTAAAGTAAGAATTAACCAATAGGAATAGGTATTCTTACAGACTATAAATATGAATTGCACGGGGGTATAGGGGAGATTAATAATGTATTGAAACCGGAGAAAGGTAAATTATAACTATCAAAAAGATAGTATTTTTTTAAATCTTTTATTTTAGTCAATTTTTTTAGTACTTTCTTATAACTTTATCTGCAAAAAACTAATTGATAATTTTAAAAAATATTTTTTGCAAAAGAGAGTGTAAACTAAAAAATATTTTAATAATTTCGTTTAACATGCTTTGTTAAATTTTTTTAAGTTCCTTTATCAGTCGTATTTTATCTAACAGTTTAACCTAAGCTTCACAATAAAGGATGGATATACTATGAAATAAAATGGATATAAGTTGTAATGCTGTAAAAATGTTTGGAATATGTGTTGATACAGCTTTATTAATGCATAACCAAAGAACTGTTTTGGTACATAAAAAACCACAGCTCGAACATTATACGGAGTCTAAAAAATGTATTGAAACGTATTATTTATAAGTTTATCTAAGATTTATTTTAAAATGGTGATAAGACAGTTATGTCTCATGAATTATTTTATAGAATATTATGTTCAAAGGAGTAAAGTGTCATATACTTCCTGAAGGTGGCATTTTTTAAAAGTGTTTTCAAGAATTAAAGAAAGAGCCCAGGAAAATATGTAACAGAAGCGTTTTTTGATATTAAAATATCCGTTCTTAGAATTATTTAAAAATGTATTTAGAAAAGATTTGTTTAAAAGTATTTGAAGTTTTTTATTATTAAAAGAGATTTATAAAAAATACCAAACAAAAGTTTAAATGTATCAAGAAGAAAACATAGAAAAAATGTGAACACATAGATGAATAAAAGATGGATCCATGGAAATGCAAATAGTACTTAAAAGTTTATCGAATATTTTAAAAGTTAAATTAGATGGATTGATGCATCAGATACACAGAGAATATTGGTAGAGAAGATTAAGAAGCTTCACGGGATTAATTAATATTATGATTTAATAATTATCATCTTAAATACTAAAACTAAGAATTATTTTCTATAAATTTTATTAAATGGATTAATAATTATTTTTATTTTAAACTTTAATGCACTTGGAGAAGAACATTTTTAAAAACTCTAGAGAAAATAATAAACATTTTGGACTTATCAGGAACTATTGTCAAGAAAATATGTAAATATAGTTTTGATTCCTTTTAATTTTTTAACCTAGTTTAAATCTAAATTTTTTTTATAAGATTAGGAAAAAACATAAAAACATTAATTTATTAATATTAAAATTTTATAATATAACAATCTAATAATTTAGCTAAAAATATTTTAATATAAAATGTATGGGTGTGAATTTTTTTTTATATATCTGCAATGCTCAAGTGGATAAATGAAGCCTACTGAACACGATGACTAGATAAAGGTTATTGGTAATAATAATAACTATTGATAATTTATAATGTATATTTTTTGTTTTCTTTAGATCATCCATAAATTGGAAGAATGAAGTGTAAAAGTTTTTACTTATATATACCGCATTTCATACAACATTTTAAAAAAACATTATGAGATAGGATTGATTTGAAAATATGCATACGACAATTTTTTTTTATTAGTGATATAATCCAACATAACAAATAATTATGTGATTCTTTTAAAATTTTAATGTTATTAGATATTCAGATGTTGTCTAAGTAGATTGCATATGATTAGACATATAAAATAATGAAGTAAGCAAAATTTTTTTGTGGAACAGCTAGATTGTTTAACTATTAATGAATTTTATTTATTGTTTTGTAAATGCAGATAGTTATTTATCGATGTAAGATGTGGAAAATCTTGAGAAATAATGTTGAGATAGTGGCTTGGAAGTACTTAGTGAACAGGAAACCAATATGATGTTTTAAGAAATAGGATGTTATAAGGAATGGAAATAATATTTAGTCTTTATGTGAATATCAGCATAGTTAACAAAGCCCTATGACTGATACACATTTTATTTGGACAGTGATTTATTTCATTAAATATTTGATGTTCTAATAAAGCTGAAGAAATAGCTTTAACATCGTCCCTGTACTAGAGGATATTAGGCAGGTAAATGACATAGCTCTTCGCACTATACCATGATTTTGAGATATGTTAAGAGTAATACTCTAGTTTTCTTCCTTAATCCTATGCATCTGTTTACGCTATCTTTATTTCATGTAACTGCATCATTTAGTAAGATATGTTTAAGAGAAATGATAAATAATTTAGAACTAAGGTTATACTATCGTTTTTGTATAAGATTAGTTTATTTGCTTATGAGGAGCAAAATATTATAACTTAAAATTGAAGATCCAAAGTATCCTAAGGAAAGAAAAGAATCATAGAATATATTTTGAATTTTGTTTCGGAAATGAAATATATATATTTTTTTTAAAATAAGGTATCTAAACAAAGATATTTTCTTTAAAGTGATAATAATTTTTTAAATGCTTTAGTATTATTTTTTTTTAAGAGAAAAATAAGTATTGCATATTTTAAAATACAATAGTACAAAGTAAATTACGTAAACAATATGAATAATATATTTTTTGTTTATTGATTAACAGACATATATTGATGATTACACTTATATCATACTAAAGTAAGGCTTAAAGAAGAATATATTATGAATAGTAAACATTGTGTGATAAATACTAAAATCTAGTACTGAATTTTGGATAATATTTTGTGTAACATCTTTGACTTTGAAAGACGAAATTTTTTTAATATTTTGAGAAGTCCATTCTCATTATAAAATTTTGTTTTCTATAGAATGTTTTTCTAAGTATGAATTTTTAAAATAAGATAGTTTAATAATATTAAGGATGAAATGCTGTTGCTAATAAAGTAGATAAATTTATTTGTAATAAGTTAACCATAATGAGAAACCAAATAGTAACTTTTTTTTTTTTAATTTTGTCCTAAATCTAAATAAAGATGTAATTAAAATATAATTTTTTTTTTATAACCCCATAGATCAAACTGTAAAGTAAAAAAGTTAAGGATATCCACTGTAAATAGTGTAAATAAATTGTTTATTTATTTGTTGTTAGTAATAAACTTTGTTAAATTTTGTTATTTCAAAAATTTTGTGTCCAAGTTATTTATTTCTCCACATCGCTGCATGAAATCACGATATATGCATAATAATCGAAACAAATATATAATTTTGCTCAAAAGATAAATAGAGAATTATTTTAAGAATTTTAAATATTTTATTAGTATTCATTATAATTAAATAATCATAATCTTACATTATTTTATTGGTCATAAATCAGTTATCACAATATTATACTAAATTATATGCTATCAGTTGCCACACATATTTTGTTTGTCAGATTATTAAAATGCTACCACATATTTATTATATCATTACATGAAGGTAAAGATTATATATAATTATTTTATTATTTTATTATGGTAATAAAATTATAGTAAAAAGAAAAGATATACAGAATTAGTTAAACAATGAAAAATATTATTACTTTTATTTATTATTATTAGTTTCAGTGTAGTAGATTATGACATAAAATCCCTTCTCATATTTTTCTACTGTATTTTTAAATTAACTTAGAATAAACTTTATGAACCTGAGATTATTTTATTGAGCTAGATTATTACAAATAGAAGATTAAGACTTAATTAATAGTTTAATCTTAGTGAGTAGAAGTTATTAAAGTTGTAAGAATACTATGAGTTTGTTATTTGAAATAGTAATAAGGTGGGATAGTGTTCTTATGCCATTGAGGTAGTATCCTGTGGGATATTGGCTCAATGTAATCTATCTTGTCACCTGTATTTTCACTTCATGTCTCATGAAAATATTAAATATGTATTTAATATATTATTATAAATTGAACCTTATTCGAATTTTAAATTTGAGCTAGTGGAATATTTTAATTTTAATGCTGAATATTTTAGTTATTAATTATTAACTGAGATAGAACCCGTGTTATTTCATATCATATATTATCTGGAAGTGAAGATGCATAATTACAGGTTAGAATATATATATATATATATATATATATATCTAACGATAATTATATATATCTCTCAGATATATATATATATATATATATATCTGAGCCAAATAAATTTTTTTTTTGTTTTTATTTGTAAGAATCTCCACTATCCTGGAAACAGTAATTAAAAAAATACTTTAAACATAAGAAAATACTTAGCTCTAATGGTTAATCAGAGCTTTATATCTTTTACTCATGAAAGTATTGATGTGTATATATATATATATATATATATATATATATATATATATATATATATATATATATATATATATATATATATATATATATATATATATATATATATATATATATATATATATATATAATTAAAATAAAAGGTTTTTTTTATATATAATCTAAAGCTGAGTGCAAATTTTGGTATAGTTCACCATAGTCAGAGCTATATGTCTAAACAAAAAGTGAGACCATTTCATGCAATAATTAGAAATATGTTTAGCAATGGTATGGCTAGGTAACTATAATTTAATTTTTGGCAACTCTAAGCTAAATTACTTTGCTCTAGCAAACAACATTAGTCTTGGATATATACTTATAATGAAGTTTATTAATTCAAACTACAAAAAATTGGGTGTAAAAAATAAATTTATAATAGTAACGCATTAAAAATGTAAAAAAAAGTACTAACCATTAGTTTGATATTATATTTTGTTTCATAATAATAGTTATTTATAAGATATATTATTATTTTATTACAATAATTATTTTATAATGAATATATATATATATATATATATATATATATATATATATATATAAAATATATTATATATCTATATATGTGTGTGTGAAAAAATAATTATACAAAATTTAATTATAAAATTTGATAATATTTATTGTATAGAGTATACTTTCAATGCTTTCATGTCATATTCATGGTCATTCTGCTGACAATAGTAATTTTTTGCTGACTTTAATGATATTAGTTCTTGTTCATTACATATTCATTTTGGGTAATGAATTATATGTCTTTTATTTTACATTTGTGATTGTATCTCTCTTCACATAACTTTAATAGCACTCAAATCACAAACCATGTCCTTTTTTTCCTTTTTGTGATAATGAAAGATGGATAAATTAAATGCTTCAGGTTTAATCTTAGATTTTTATACATTAATGAGTCATTTTAGTTTTTAAAATTTGCACTGGACTCATCATAATATACTGTACTGGATATTCCACTTCTTTTTATCACTGAGGATACTTCTAGGCCACTGTTGACATAAAAAATTTGATTTATGGTAACCAAAAAATTAATGATGATGAATATAAATGCTACTAGCTAGACCCAGGGAGAGAAAGAGATCTTAAACTTTGTACAGGATACAAACAAATATCAGCCAAAACAGAATATAATTATTAATAATTTTTACGTTTTATTAAATTCAAAAATATTAGTCATATATATATATATATATATATATATATATATATATGTCCCAAATTTCCCCACATTCTTTGTCAAATAGTGCATGTGAATATTATGATATGTCAAACACTTCAGCAGATAATTTTGTTTTATTACCTAATAATTAAAGGGAATTATCATGATCTTCTGCCAATGCTTCTTTCTGCCATTGATCTATCTACTCAACTTCCACCTCCCTTTATTAAAAATTTTAATAAATATGATTTTGGATGGCTATTAACAAACAGATGGAGTGATATTTTTTTAAGCTAATAAAAAAAACATAATGACAAAACAAGGCTGTCATATACTCCATAAACACTCATAAGACGTTGCCTTTATATGACTCTTAACTTACCACCATACAGGCAAAGGTATAATTGTTTAATCTTTAATATAATAAATAAAAAGGAAATCTCAAAATTTCTATGACTTACAAGAAAATCAGAACTATATAATGGATAAAGCTAGCCAAAAGACCTGCAGTTTGCAGGAAATGCCAATACATGATAACTAAATTAATTTCAACTAAAATAGAGAACAGGTGAGATAAAAAGACAAACTACTATTATCTTCCACCAGATCTTAAATATAAATTTTAACTAGAGCTATTCTTTATCTCTAATTAGATCTTAATTAAACTTTTAAGCAGGTCTATTTTTTAATACCCCTTTTAATTAATTAAAAATTAATCTCTGCTTTTAGAATAGATTAAAACAAACACATAAAAAACTTATCTCAATCAAAACTCTTTTAAATTAAAATACTTTTATGATTTCCATTTATAATCAAGTATGAGTGTTATGACATGTATTCTTAATATATAAAAAAATAATTTTTATCATAGAAAAAATAAAATACAAAATTTTATAATACAATTTTTTCTTCCATTTAAAATCACTATAAATATACATTTTAGTTTTTATTTTACAATGGTTGCTTTTGAAGTGGGGAAAGTATCTGGTTCAACTGTCCATTGTGCCTAAAAAAATTTATATATATATAAATTTTTATTTTGAACCCCCCTCCCCCAACGGAAACCCTGCTGAATGTTTGCTCTATCCTTTGTCTAATGAGATCAAAATTATTTTTTGATTTCCCCAATCTTACAACTGCCAAACTCTCCCTTAATTATTTCTTGAGAATCTCTCCTCATATCTTTCTACATGGTAACCTTGGTCTGATGGTTCTGTTTTTGCCAAAAGTTTAGTCTTTATTGTGGTCTAGCCTTTTAAACTTATTGACTCTTTGCATATATTACCAAAGACTATTGACATTAAAAATTCCACCAATTCCTCTATAGAATGAGTTCTGCTGTTTAACATGATCTGTTAAATGATAGGTGGTATGTTATGACATATGGTTTGTATAATTTGACCATCTGAAAGTGGAAACACAATTAATGATCTCAACTTTGCCACCTATCTAAAAAAAATTGAGTGTCTGTTTTACCACGAACAATGGGGTATGTTTCCTTAGATACTCTGTAGAATGTCCCATCTTGCGTTGCTTCACTTTAGAATGAACTTAAAAATTGCACATCTATATTCCTCAAAGGTTTGGAGTTTTGTCTGTAAGATATGCCACTAATCTGAGGCTGTTTTCCTGAGGTGGCTACTGTAACTTTTTCTTTTTGCCAATTCTGAACTTGAAATAAATTGGCTAAACTTTCATGATGGTTTAATAGGCTCCCCCCTCCCCTGCACTTTAAATGATTTGGTATGGAATTATTTTTCTAAAAACCAGCTGATTGGTCCATCCTGTCTTTATTATTCATGTCCCTATGCTCATTTTCCATAGTAACTCTTTCATATTGTTTAATCTCCATCATGGAATACTCACCTTTATTTTCTATCTCTGCTATTCTGTACTCTAAAACACAAGTTATCTCAATACATTTTCCCACTATTTCTGTCTTTAAATTATCTCTACCTTCTTCTATGTATAGATATACCTGCTCTAACTTTCCACTACATGATCTACACCCATTTATATTTCCTTCTGGATCCCTTTTTTCTGTTTTTGTGTTATGTTATTAATCTATATTTAATCCTGGCACATCTCTTCTATTTATACTAGGTGTATTTCCAACTTATATGCTTTAATGCTATCTTGTTTTAATTCATCTCTAATTTCACTCACATCTTCTTTTTCCATCTTAACTTCCTTCTATGCTTTCTGATATTTTAGACCAATTCTTCTCTATGGCTTCCTGCATTTTCTCTACTCTTTCCATTGTTTCTTGCCACATTTTTTTTCGTTTTGGCTTTAAATTCTTCCCACATCACCAGCTGACTTTGTTTCATTTTCAACAACTCCTCTCACATGTCTCTATTTTCTTTCATCAACTTCATCCATCATCTGTATCTCCATCACCTCTTTTTCATTTCAATTACATAGGACTTTCTTTCTCAAGTACTTCCCTATCATTTTCTTCATTGAAATTCATCTTCAAAAACAAGATCTAATCCCAATATTTATTTATTTCTTATCTTTTATTTTCAGTTTTACAGTTTTTTTATTTTAAAAAAATATAACTATTTAATATTTATTTATTTATCTTTTATTTTCAGTTTTACAGTTTTTTTATTTTAAAAAAATATAACTACTTAATATTTATTTATCATTCTTCCTTACATTCATTTTTTTTTTTTACAAATCAAAAAAAAACACCACTATATGATTATTTTCTTATTTATTTATATTAGAATGATAAACCCCTGCTTCAAACTGCTCCATCAACACAAACCCATACTAGTATAAACTGATCCTAACATGAAATTTTGCCTTCCTAGCCTTGAAATATTTCCCAATTGTCTGAAAAAAATCCCACATGGGTTTTAAAACTTGAAGCCTCATGTTGGTAGCATTAAAATCTTTACATACATTGTAAGGATACTCCACTTTTTTATCACTGAGGGCACCACTATGCTACATTTAAAGTAAACATGATTGATTTACCCCAAGAACAAACAAAAAACATGATTTAGAATGAAAGGAAAACAGATATTTAAATCTGGCAAATCCCCAACCAAACAAGTGGCCAAAACTAATAATAATTAAAGGTCTAGTAAATAATTAGAAAAGCAATTCTGTCTTCCCAGGCATTTCAAGAGAGTGACCTAATTATAATTACCAATAAGTCTACAAGTTCTGGGTACATGCTCTGATAAAATTTAATCACATGTAAAAAATCAAAATAAATCTAGCAAGCTAAAATATAAATGTTCCTAGATTTTTATATAAGTTAGTTTATCAGAGAATGTATATGAATAGAAAACATTAAAGCATTAAACATTTTATCAGAAAGAAACGCTCTTCCACCTGTAATTTACAAGGGGATAAATATTATCTTCCTGCTGATTTATAAAATTACCAAAAACAATGATTCCAGTTTTATATTTCAGAGACATAAGAAAAGAAAACAAAATCTTCAAATATGGAAACTAGAACAATAAACACAATAAATTGCCAGCCAAAAGATTTTTCGGTTTGCATAAGTGCAAATGTATTTTAAATCAATTAGTGGATAATAAAATAAATACAAGTGAGCTAATTTAAAATTACACAAGACTGCTAAAGCATTTATTAAAAATTAGGCATATAATTTGAAATATATTAAACATATAAAAATATACACCCACTAGACCCTCTCCAATAAATTAAACTGAAAGCAAACTTGGAATCTTAAAACTAAGATTCCAAGACACACAACAAAGTACAATAAAAAAACAAATACAGCTAATAAATATGAGGTTAAATATTGATTAAGAATAACAAATTTATGTTTAAGATTGAGCGGAGATTTAACTAAAATAATTTTGCAAGAATAAAAGAAAAATATTTGCCTTACGATAAAGCAAAGTTCGTGTAGAGTGTGCACTTTTATTTCAGGTGATTTGTAGTGACAAGTACAAGACATTCAGGATCCGGTTTTTATTAGATGTTCATGGCATGACTGAAGGAAAGTTGGAAGTTAGGAATTCATCCTTTGGTTTGAGTTAGCATGGGATATTGATGATGACAAAATGTAATATATTATATTTTGTCATCTTATAAAGCAACAAAATCCATTAACAGTTGCAAGTTTTTAAAAGGAATTAAATATCTGAACAGCTACCAAAATGCTATGAATCTCAGCAAGTTATAATCAAAGTCTAAAATGAATAATTGCTAAGAATAAAAACTATATCCCAAAATTTGCAGTGTGTTATTTATACCATGCTATATTTCTTGCAAAAACTTTTCCTGTTGTCGAATTCTATGCTTTAGGACATGGCAAATATCAATCTCCCACTCAATCTAATGAATTCTAAACAGTGATTATTTTAAACAAAAACAACAACACAAAACAAAATCTCTACTTTTTAGAATGAACTTATAAATGATTAAAATAAAAGCAACAGGAATGTAATTAACAAGCAGTGAAAGAAAACTATTTTAAGATCAATTCTATAAAAAAAAATTAAATGACCTATTTTAAATATAAAAATGGTATGTGTAAAATACATGTACTTTTATAAACATTTTTTTTTAAATAGCTTTATGCTTTTAAATCTAATAAACTCAAAAGTTAGTTCTACTTTTGTGTAGTGACCTTTGAAATGGATACCATCCAGTTCAATACATATTTTCTTTTATTAATAATTTCTAATTTATTTTTATTCTTATCTTTATTTTTACTTTTTATTTTTATTTCTTACCTCCTATATAACTTTCACTTTTTCTTCTTATGATTGCAACTGACTATTATTAATAAAAATTAGCTTCCTTTTCATATATTCCTTTAACCCTCCAGCCCTTTTTAGTGAATTATTTCATGTTTTGACCAATTCACCCCTGGTGATTTATTTTGTAAGTATTATACATTAAAATGCATGTAAAACAGTATATTTTTATAATAATTTTTTTTTGCTAAAAATGTTCTGCTAAAAAGCATGAAATTCAAAAAACCACTTTAATAGATATAAGCCCCACCCTGACATGTTCAGCCATTGTCCTTTGCCAAAGCTGTAAAATGTTTAGTGTTTTATGACATTGAAGTTTTCAATGATGCAAAACATGTTTATTTGTGAATTTATTACAGTTTTAAATATTTTTTTAAAAATAATTTACACTATATTTATTAGATATTAAGAAATATAAATTATTAATAACTTATTTTGACTTGAAATACTTTATTTTTTAAAAAATATATCATTATATTAGCAGCTAATGTAAATATGGCCTGAAGCAAATTAGAAGACTAGCTTTGATGTAAACAATCTACTTTATATTTACGAGTAAGAAAATATTGCAATTTTGCAATAAATATTCAAAAAATTAAACTTTTAAAGCAAAATTCATTAGATATAAGAGGATTAAATAATAATTCATTCAGATGTTTAAAAATAATCAGAATTAAAAAATATTTTGTTGATTTTATAAACTGAAAATCTTTTTAGAAACAATGATGTGTAAAGTCTTTGTTTTGATTGGGATTTCATTTTTTTAATATTTACAAAAACAAATGTAAACATTTAAAATTTATTTCAGTAGTAAACAGAAATATCTATCAAATGAAGTTAAGTTAATATTTTCTGATAAGTAATAAATATTTTATTATACATTTTACATTGATGTGTGAGACAAAAAAAAACATCAGAAAATATTGAAATGTAAGGGGTGTTTAGGCTGCATTTTGGAAAGATTAATGTAACTGTATTGTCAATTTTTCAAATTTTTATCCTATTTTTTACTTTTTTAATAATTGTTTTCATATATATATATATTCTTTTACATATACTTGTAATTATTAATAATAATTTTCTATAAAAATAGTGCTTTTACCTCTCCTCCATCTCTATTTAGATTTATTTTCTTGATTATAAAAAGCATATATATATATATATGAATTTATTTTCTTGATTATAAAAAGCATATATATATATATATGAAAACAGTTTTCAAATAAATAAAAAATTGGATAAAATGTTAGACAAATTGATAATAGATGGAGATATATTAAAGGGATATATAAAAAGGAGGCTAAAAATTTTTTTAAAATAATAGTCAGTTGCAATTGTAAGAAGAAAGGGTGAAAATAATATAGGAGATAAATAAAATAAATAAAAGTAAAAAGTAAAAATAAAGATAGGAATAAAAATAAAATAGAAATTATTAATAAAAGAATAGAATATATATATATATATATATATATATATATATATATATATATATATATATATATATATATATATATATATATATATATATATATATATATATATATATATATATAAAGTAATGATATAGAATAATTATAAAGAAACAATAGGAAAAATAATGAAATACATTGAGGTAATAGAAATGAAAAGTGAAATAGAAATGCATAATGATATAAAAGAATGAAAGTAGAAAGTTAGATAAATTAGAGGTAAAAATAAAAATAGTATCAGATAAAAAATAAATAAAGAATAAGTATAAATTAAAGTTTGTAAAGGTAAAATTAATTAAAACTAGATGTAATTATGAATAATAATGTAAAAAAATATGTTATAATTATGTATATAAAACAATCATTATATGATTATGTGTTTAAATGTTGTAGCTCTGATGAAGACTGCATGACAGTTGAAACTATATGGAATATAAAGGAGAAATTATATAAAAAATGCATTGAAGTGTGTATGAGGAGAGTGTATAGAAAAGTTTAATATATATGAATATATGGAGAAAGGTGCAAAGAAAATGAAAAGGAGAAAATAAATGTAATAAGGTTATAAGTTCATTATTGCTGCCCAGTAGTTGTTAGTAATAATAATATGTTGTTGTTTTTTTATGTGAGCAGGAGGAATTGTAAGGGTTAACTGGCTCATTGTTATAGTGATTACAGTTTTTAAAAAGGAGTGATAAATAAAGAGAGAAAATTCAATTTAGTTATCATAACGTTGTTATGTTCTTAAAGAATAAACATCTTATAATCTCTTATATTTATCCATTTTTAGAGTTGTAAATATTTTGATACATTCTATAATTCATATTTGTTTTTTAATGTTCAATTTTCATTATTATTTTAATTTAACCTAAAGATAATATTATTTGCATCAGTAGAAAGAATGCAACATAAATATATAAAAAAAGAAGAGGTAAATAATATGGCTATAAAAATAATGTTAATAATATGACTGTATTTGTAAGGAAGTCAGAAAATTAATTTGTAATCTGTATTTTTAATTATTTTAAATATATTTTAAAGTTTATTCAATTTAAACAATTTGCCTTATTGTTAACAATAAAAGTTGGACACTTTGCGAATAGTAACGATAGATAACTATAAATTCTATAAAAATGCTGATATAACAAAACAAAAAAAAGAATTTCAAGAGGAGATGGAAAACATATTATCAAATCTATAATTCTTTTTATGCTTCCATCTGGTTCGCAAAAAAAAATATTTTCTAATTTTTGCTTTCTTTCATTATTCAAAAAAAGAGAAAATTTATTTTTTTTAAGTATAGATAATTTATCAATGAAGCATCAATAAGAAAACAAAGTGATCTGGAGTTTCATCAAACTCTTGTTGTTATCTGCTAAATTCAATCAGGCAGAAAATTACTAATGCCAATGTATATATGAAGGAAGAATTATAGCAAACAATTATCTGTCCAAATCTCTGGAGGAGATAAACACCATAACTCCCAGTGCATTTCCGAAAACTGTTGATCACCTCCACCACCTGCTTGTCCAAATTATTTCAAAAACAAACATTTCACTGCTCGATGAGGAAACTTCAAGGAAAACTGCACATTGATCAAGCAAGATTTTTGTAAGCCATCTTAATACCCAAACTTCCAAGTTTGAAGATGAAACATAGACTGTAGCAATTATTTACAATTTTTTGTCTAATAAAAATAAAAGGCAGTAAATGAAGAGAAATATCATATCAGTTTATGACTAATATTTAGATAGACGTGTATACATTTTGTTGTTGTTGTTATTATATGTGTTTTGATTTCTTTTAGCATTCTCAATTTTAAAAAAAAGGAAAAATTGTCTTATAGAGCAGATATAAAATTTGATGTTTAAATTATATATATGTTTTCTAATACACACATACTTGTTAAGTAATAAAATATTTTAAATTTAAAAATATATTGAAATCTTACATTGACAAAGACTATTTAGATGATAAAATTACTTTATGACATTTAATATATATATATATACATTTTTATATAAGTTATGATAATTTACTTAATCTTCAGAAATACCTTCAAAGATAAAATAATTTTGTAAAGGTTTTTTTTTGTAAATTAGTGATAAATGTAAAATTCCATAGACCTAGGGAAAGTCATTTTATAAGTATGTATTTGAGAATTAGTCACTCTTAGAATTATTGTATTGTTTATTCATTGGATCCCTATTAAGTATTAACAAAGCTAAAATGTCATATATAAGTCTATATGAATATAGTAATGATTTTGGTCCTATTTATGCATTTGGCCACTAAATAAAATAAAAAGGTAGAATTTCCTCAATGGATATTTATATTTAGGTATTTATGAAGATGTTGTTTAAGGAGAATAGGTGTACTTAGATTAGATAGATTTAATTTATATTGTTGGAGAAATAGTAAGTACCTCAGAATGGATTCCTTAATCTTTTAAATTATCTGACCATCAGTGAATTAAAATAATATATTATTTATTTACACGGTATAATCTGTATTCAAATATATCAATATATGTTAACATTTATTAATTAAATATGATGTTCATGAGTTATCTTGAATGCTTCAGTATTTTTTTAAAGTCTCTACATCATTTGTAGCAATATCAAAAAAATTATAAATTCAACGTATCAACATATTTTCATGATAAAACTTTTTGGTTGTATATGGAAAATATGTTCTTGCTTTCTGAACTTGATTAAATTATTATTTCAACTTGCATTGGGACATCGAGTCATCAAAAGAAAATTTTTCTGATATATGTATAGTTATGTTTGTTTGCATGCTCCTTATGAAGAAAAAAAAACATAAATATTATTGAATAACAAAGATTTTGATTTCCAAAGATACAAAAATCAAACTAGAATGGCTAGACTAAATTTTCAGATATTATAAAGCTTCAATAATAAAAATGTATATAAATTTATGGATATTAATTGTAATGCATATCTTTATATGTAGAATCATCTATTTTAATTATCAAATATCTCTAGAAAAGTTCGCACTTTATTTATGTTTTTCCAAGTACATTCAGCTACTAAAAATAGTAATACATAGGTTCATATAAAATCCAGTATTTTGAGTTGTAAATTTCATTTTTAATGATGTTTTCTGGCATGAATTGAAATCAGATTAGGATTTTTTTTTAGAGTAAAAATAGAATATTATGCAATTCTGTGGAAGGCGCTGTACTAAAAAAATGTATATTCTTGTCTATAAGTGATCAATTGATTTTTCCATTTTTTTCTTTTTAAAAATGAGGTTAATAAATGATTTATAAATATCAGGAATAATCATACTAGTTTTGGCTTAACAATTATTTGCCATTGTTATGTGAGCAACTTTTTAAAATGTTCATTTTTTTCACTTTTTGTTTATACTCTTTTTTGATTGAGCATATATTTATTTGTATAGGCATAGTTTTCTATTTTAGACAAATATTGATTTTTTTAAAAGTCACATTAGTTTCCCTTCCAGTGGAAGCCCCACCCCCCCCAAAATTGGCCCCAAACCAGCAAAACCAAACCTAAAGATGGAGCGCATTTGCTCAAATCTAATGGCCCACGAATTGGTTTTCACGAAGAGGTTCCAGCATTGCATATGGGTGTGTGCTCGGAAGATGAATAGATATTATAAGAGACTTAAAACTCAAAAGATATAATTATAATCAATTAACATAACCTGTATGATTTTCACTCAAATGATTCATAATGGGTTTTTCAATAATAAGGCTTTCATTTGTCTTATTCCATATGGATAGTGAGATGAGTCTATGGATTAGTCAAAATCAAATTGTTTATCAACAAAAATCAAGATATGCCTCCAAAGTCTGGACACTGTCTTTAATTGTTTTTTTGTTATCAATTCTCCTTAGAATAATCATTTATAAAAGAAAATATTATGTTTATTTAAAAATTAATACATTAAACAAGTTTGAATCTCTCATATATAATAAGAGTATAAATTGTGTCAAAATAATCTAGAGATGATATAGAAATTTATAATCATATTATTGTACAATTTATTCATTTATTTATCCTTTATTAGTATGTAATCACTATTTATTGTTAATAAAATTTTTATTGAAATGAACATTAGTTTGTGTTCTTTTAATTGTTGTCTGTGCACATGTGTGTGAGTGATTAGTCATCAATACACATTTGTCCATATTCATGAACTACTATTTCCTTTAACAAATAAGCTTAATTAATTCAGTAATAATAAATCTAATGATTATTCAATTCCCAAGCCAGATCTGGGATTGCACAGATCAGTAATATCTGAAGGAAAAGAGAATAAAATTTCGGTTTCTAAACTGTTGTGTTATTACTAATAATTAAATCAATGTAAATATTTTTTAAGAACATTTAACAATTAAATTATATGAGTAGTCCAAATAAAATACTATCAATGAATAAATTACATTTCTAATTTTGATAATTAAAAAAAGCTGGCAGTTAAATGTTAAAAGTTAAACTACACAAATTTCAGTTATCAGATTCATTTTAAATTCAACTTTCGAGCGCTTGAATACGAGGCCATAAGTAATCATCAAACGCGCTAAACACGATTTAAAACATATTTATGATACACTTTCCTTACAATAACGTGCAAGCACTCGAAAGTTTGAATTTACAATTGCATAGGAAAAGTTGCTACTCTCGTGAATTACTGTTTCAATTTAATGTAAACACCATTGGGATATTACTTATAGACAAGTTTAAATTATTATAGTTGCTTAAAAAATTATATATTTTTAATAAGTACTTTATCACAAAATTACTTATTTCGTGTTTATTTAAATGAACATTAATGTCTTTAAGTGATTACATTTAAAACATGAATGAATGATTTCAAAAGCAATCAGATTGTTATTGCTCAGAAAACCTTATGATATCGGAGCATCAAAGTGAGTTGTTCGAGTTATGATGTAAAAACCTTCAGTTCTGAAAGTCGATCATATTATCACTATGCTAAAACACATAAGTTGCTAGCTATTAATAATATTTATTGGTTGTTTCATAACAGCTTGTTTGTTTGTTTTTTTTTTTAAAAAAGTATTAAAGTTTGTATTTTAAATATATTGCCGACAATAAAAGATATTCGTCTTTTATACTTTTAGTTTTTTTGTATTGTATATATATATTACTGTAAGAGTTGGTGTTAAATGTATATCCATGTTGAATTAAATGTTTATATGAATTGTTATTACATAGGAATGAGGAGATAATATTTAGAGAAATACTTTAACTTTTGATGTTACTAAGAAATTCACAATTACTACTAATAAACAATGCCTGAGACAAAGCAAGTTTTTCTCATAAACGTATAATAGCTCTTTCTATATATACACACATTCTAATATATAAAGTAGACATCTGAAAATTACTTTGAAAGTCGGGTAGAAAAAATAAATAAAGTTATGTATGATTTTAAAAAAAGTTGTGTTTAGAATTTAAATAATGATAATCATAGCCTACTTCAAGTTTGGCATAATTAGGATGTTATTCTTAGAGTCAATTTCAATAGAGCTCAAAATCAGACAAAATCCGAGAATTCAGAATTAAAAAAAAAAAAAAGAACCCCAGATGTATTTAAGATGATACATATCTTTCTTTCATCGTAAAACTTTTCTACTACAATTTTCAACTGTGTTCAAGAGCTATAATTTGTAAGTGGACAAAAAACAAGATTGATTCACATTTGATGTGCTCTTTGTCTAATGAAAGGGTTTCATTTTTTCTTTTTTTTTATTGAAGTTAAAATTTATATAGGTTTTATTAAAATTGGAAGAAAAAAGTATAAATAAAATAATGTTAAAATAGAAATTCAAAAAAATATATATTTTAATATGATTAATTTGGTGGGTCATTTAGATATAATTGTGCTACCTTTATTATAGTTAAGACAATAATAGAGTCCACTAGATGGAGCCAAGAACTCCAGATTACTCTGTTGCTGGCCCCCAATTTTGAGTCCTATTATCCTAGTTTAGGGAATAGGATTAGTTTAAAAGTATATCAAGTGCTTATAAGTGCTTTATAGAGATTTTGAACTTTCTCTTTCAGCACTTATAAAATAAAACTTGATTAGAGCTATTGGTAAGCTCCATATAGTGATCACTTAAATGCAAGCTTAAAAGCAAGTTATGAAATTTATGACTTACTTTATTAATTATTATAAGTGTACTTTTGAGGGCTTTTGCGATGTTATATTGCAGAGGCTATTATTATATGAGGAAACTGAGCTGAATTCAGACCCATATAGCTATCTGGTTTGTAAAGCTGGATTTGAAGACATTTATGTGTCTGAAAAGTACAGGCTTTCAAATTGATAGAAACATGTTTTATAAGTGCTGACTTTTGAGTTTGTATTTTAGATCTAGTTTCTAGACTCCCAGCACTCCACTGAGGTGAGTCATAAGCTCAAAACAAATGGTCTGGAGATAGGGACTTTCTGATAGAAATTTTGAATTCTTTTTTTTTCGGCACTTATAAAATAAAACTTGATTAGAGCTATTGGTAAGCTCCATCTAGTGATCTATATATATATATATATATATATATATATATATATATATATATATATATATATATATATATATATATATATATATATATATATATATATATATTTCATAAGTGCTGATCTAAATAAATACAAATTTTCAGGTTATATTTTTTTTACAGATGCATATATATAAGATATTCATATTTTGCATAAATATCTGTTTTTTTTTATCTGGAATAAACATATTTCAGAATACAATTTATCCAAACCACTTCAAACACTTTTTAGCAAAACTTTTTATTTGTGCATATACATACACCTTTGTTGCAGGTCAGTCGAAACATAGGTGTATGTATATGTACAAATAAAGAGTTTTGCTAAAAAGTGTTTAAAGTGGTTTGGATAAATTGTATTTATAGGATATTACAGCTAAATAAAGAAAAGTGTGATTTTGGTCATATTTCAGGAAATTATTACATTGTGATTCTGAAATGTTCTGCACCAAAATTTAATAGAAATTTTATTTTTACTACAACAAAGTATTACTCATTACTTCTCAATAGTTGAATGGTTCATTATAGACACCATGCTTGCTCTAAAACTGAAAAAAAAAATCAAACTTTATAAAATGAATTTTATTGAGTTAAGTGTGCACCTACGTTTTTTTTTCTAAATCTAACTGGACTGTGTGTTCCTGAATCAACAAGCAAGTCATGAAGGACTGTTAAATTTTAATTTTGATTAAACCACAACTTTCCAATCTATTTATGAACTATCTTGCTAATTACATTAAAAGTAACTATTGCCTTAAATCTTGTTTATTCATTTAATTATGCTTAAAATTGTTACATAGTGATTCTCTATATTATTATATCTCTAGTCCTAAATTAATATTTTGATAATTTTTTTTCTCCTCTTATGGAGGTTTATTTTACTAACTCTTACTTGCATTTGTTAATGATTATTAATGTCATTTAATTGTGATATGATATGCCAATAATGTTTTCAACTCGATAATGTTTTCATTTAAACTTATCTTAAGAAAATAGTTACCATATAAAGTTTTATAGCCTACTTCTTATCTATGAGAGCTAAATTAATAATAGTTCTACTAATTATTGGGTTAAAAGATTTATTTAATTATTTGATATAATTTTACCAAGAGCTAATATAAATTTTATTAGCTTAACTTATAGCCACTATGCTCCTGTCTAAGTTTATTTAATTTTAAAAAAGATTATTCACATGTGTTAATTTAAATTCATTAAGTTTGATGAAATTTTGTAAGGGAGAGAAAAATAGATCTTCTGAGTTAAGCCTAGTCTTTCAGCATTTGTGTTTGGGAAGAGCATGGTATAAGGGGTACTATTATGTTATTGGGTTTAGGCATTTGCCTGTTGTAAGTTTAACTTTAATCCTATGGATCAAGTCATCACATCAAGCATTTATATTATATAATTTGGGCTTTAACTTTAATATTATGGCAAATATATTATTTTTGTTACCAACATTGCTGTCACAAGCTATTTTTTTGATTTCTTAGGATTTGTCATTCCTGTAGTATTATTTTAATTGATTGAAATATAAAACATATGTTATTTTCTCATTTATTCATCACTTGTTTGGAACACCAAAGGTTTGTGGCTAAGTCCCTACCTGGCTTTCCTCATGTTCCACAATTATTCACATGGCAAATGTACTTGTTGAAACAAGTAGCCATTGGTCTTCTTGAATTGACAACAAAACCATTCCTTTCATTTTCATTCCAATGCTCATATCGTGCTAGTACCGTTTTCATTGATGAATTCAAATAACGGCTTGCCTTTTTTTTCCTTTGTAATTCACAACAAATTGATTCTCTTTAAAATCAAATTATGTTACATATATATGAAATTCTAAGTAATCGTATTTTGATAGATGTTAAATTGAAATCAAACCTTTGGATTTCTCATGTTTTCCATAAACTGATTTATAGAGAAGGGGGAGATAAATCTCAACTTCTTTGTTTTTTTTTTTTTTTTAAATAAATTAGAAGCGTATTTTCTTTCTAGATAAGTGTCAAATTATTAGCTAAGATACATATCTCATTTGGCAAATATGCTATACGTATTTTAATCACACATGTCTGCTTCGTTAGAGCATAGATTAACCATATATATCTATACTTTAGGTACTTATTGGCATATATAGAAAACTGCCATCAGCCTTGTATATTGTAATTTCATATTTAAGACTGGAGATAATTTATGCAAATCATCATCATCATTTATATAATCATTGCTTATATTAAATATTATATATTATACTTAATGTCTGACCCATCATTATTTATTAATTAGATTAAGTATTAATGTTTATTGTTGTTTTGTCAACCCAAGATATATATATATATATATGTTGATTTGCTCAGAGATATCCGTAAATAGTTCTATTCTGCATTATCTTAGAATCAGTTAAGTAGTTTCATTAATAATAATATCCATTGGGCTAGTTCGTGGTACATATTATCGTTGTACAGTCATTATAGGTCATACTTTGTGGTTTGATCTGGGATCTTGGGATGGAGTTTGAATCCGCACTCGTCTGAAATCGAATCTAGATCAGGATGTCTCGAAGTTATTTTAAGTATCTAGGGTTATGTTGGAGGTAGGACTTGTTTGACCAGTACAATATATACAATATGAATACACACAGCTATATAAATACTTGAGTAGTAAATGCATACCATATACATTTCACTACTAAGTATACATTTTGATATCTGCATCAAGACTTGGAACTAAATGATATGGATATGGGAAACTACTGTGCATAATAGTTGTAAAAACAAATGTTTCTGATTTTTTTTACATTTATTCTGAATTATATACTAGAATCTTAGTCATTTCAGTTTCTGTAATGTAAGACTCTGATTCTTCAGACAATACTTACTTTTTCATCCTAAGCTTATTTTTACTTTTTTGAAATAATTTTAAGACTTGAGTTTGTTGCAAATTAAATGAGAAATTTAGCTATGTGGAAAATGTATTTAATGTAATGCGAATAATTATTAATTAAGATTAAATTTGTTCAAGAGGAAAAGAAAAGAGCAAGATAAATGAACACGTGAGTAATAGGGTAATTTTTTTTAAAAGCAATTTAAGACAACACACTTATTGTTATATATTGACATATGTTTAGAATATACGTATATTTTTAAACATTTAATATAAAAAAATATATTATTATAAATAAAATATGTGTTTTTTATTCAAATAAAAGAAAATTGAATTGTTATTGAAGTTCATTTTCTGATTGCACTTTAGGTAAAGTCAAAAAATCTGCTGATATAAAGGTATTTCCTTTTTTTTTAATGATGTCAATGTGGAAGAAAATGTAATATTACTTAAAGATAAAAACATATGCTATCGGAATTTTTAATCTCACTTTTTAATATTTTGTGACTAAAAACAATTATACATACACTATTTAAATTAATATTAAATATTATTAAAAATACAAATAATATTATTTTTGCTTAAAATTTAAGCATAATATAATACTTAAAATTACTTTATCTTTTTTATTCCAAATAAAATCTTCAATGTAATTAAGCATTTTATATAAATATATATTAAATACATGGAATTATAATTTAACTCTTTTTCTCCCACACATATATTATAACTTAAAACACATTAAAACTTCTCTTTATTCCAGTGGATAGGAAAAAAGCAATACAGTTAAATTAATAGTAATAAACGATTAGCTAATTAAATATTTGTTAATAACAATAGTAGTTCTTTATTCAAAAATATCTACAGTAATCTTAAATAATCAGCTGGCAGGGCTTTGAAATTCCCACCTAATTATCATTGATTACTTAAGTTTACTATAGATGACACTAGTGTATAAAGATGCTTCTATTTTATTATATATTGTGAAAGCTAAGAAAATTAAGTGATTTGTTTTCATTAACATTTCTAGCCAAGGTAAAGAAAGTACCTAAAATTAATAAAAAATGAAGTTCTAAAATATATAATTATTGATTAAGACTTACCCAACATTAAGTTATTTTGGGGTATTACTGTTTTATCAGTAACAAAATGGAGTTGAAGTAAGAAATGTTAGATACATAGTTGCATTATTTTCAGCTTTGTTTCCCAACTATCACTGATAAAGGCAAAATCCAGAAACTAGTCACTCAGTAATATGGATTTCAATTTGTTACAATCCATTTATCATTGATTCCTTAAACGAATTGAAAATGATACTAAAGCTAAAACTGCTCTTGTTTTATAAAATTAAATTATAATACAATGCAGTTATATTTAAGATTAAAAATAATAATTTTTAATTAAGCTCATTTATATCTGAACTAGAAATGATATAAAAATTTCTATCCTAAAAAAAATATTATTATCATTTATTAATTATACTTTTCTAAAGAAAATGGCATAAAATGCTAGCATGAAAGAAATATCATCATCATCATCATCATCATCATTGCCAACCATTCATTATCATTCCACTGCAACCACAAGCCTCTCTTATTCACTTTCTTATTTCATCCATCCATCTCACATGTAGTCTCTTTCTCAGTCTTTTACAATCTATTTAAATCCAGTTTAGGATTTTAATTGTCCATCTACTATCATCTCATTTAGAAAACTCTCCAATCCATCTCCACTTTAGTCTTTTAATTATTTCAATAATGTCAGTAACACCTGTTTATTTTTTTACCCGTATATTGCATTTTCCATTTTTGCTTGTTACTCCTAACATGCATCTCTCCATACTTCTTTGAGTGGTCTGAAGTCTCTGTATTACTCTTCTATTAATCTCTTTTATGCTGATTATTTTATTGGCTGAATGAGGTAAAAGTCTAAACTTTTAATTAGTCAATTCACAAACTCAACTGTCAATTCATAAACTCAAGTGTCAAAATATATTAATCTTTTAATATTATATTCAATTTAGTTTCATTTGTAAAAAGTATATTAATAATTTGTCAGGTTATGAAAATGAACGAAAGTTTTTTCAAAAATAACTTTTTATTTGTAATTATAAAAATATTTGATAGTGGAATATGTAAAACGAATGCTATTGGCCAATGAAAACATTTTGTGACGACAGTAATTTCTTTGACAATTTTATGGGGCAGAAAAAGTAAATAATTTTTGTTAAAGTCTTAACTATTTTTCTAAAATAATTTTATTTTTAGCATGTTTTATCAAAATAATTTATAATTTGCCAAAAAATACTTTTAAACTGGTCTAAAACATTCGTTTATTATTTTTGAAATGAAACAAAAGAAATTGTAACTCTTTAGTTTTTGACAATCCATTTTCTTTGTTGTCGAAAGGTAACAGCCAATCAGAATCAAGAATGGGCAGCGCTCTTCCTTTGTTAGACCTAAAATATCAGTTTTATTGATTTTTTTACTTGTAAATTAATTCAAGAGAGGGCAGCATCTTACGGAACTTTTTTTAACCTTTAAAAAGAACACAAAATCTTAACCATAGTATTAAAAGTGCCCGATTTAGTGTCATGTAAAACCGTCATGTTTTTAGCCGCGACTAGCAACCAATGTGTTAAGTGTCCAATTTTCAGATTCATAAGTAAAAACTGGTAAAATACATTTATTAAAAACCTTCCTTTTCAAACACATAGGCATAATTCCTTTTATTAAGTTATTTATACCTAAAGCACTCCAACCAAGTTTAATTTTATGATTAATTTTACCCGTTATGCTTCCATCTGTAGTAATAATCTGACTAATGCATTTATAATTGTTAACTTCTTCTAACTCATCATAATCAATCTTTATTTTCATATTTTCAAAAAATCCATTAAATATTATTTTAGTTTTTTTAACATTTACCTTTAGTTCTAATTGTTTACTTTCATTTGATAACTCCTGCAATATTTTCTGAAACTCTAAAGCATTATTTGCAAAAACAACTACATCATCAAATGACTTAAATATTCTCCATTTACATTTATTCTGTTAGCTTTCCATTTTAATCCACAAAATACTTCTTGCAATAATGATGTAAAAATGTTTTGGAGATATAGAGATACTCTATCTTATACCCCATCTCAATATTAAAGCTCCTAGTATCATTATGTAATCTAATTGTTGCTATTGCATTTTCATAAATATTCTTTAAAATATGACAATAATCTGTGTCTATATTTTGATGATCCAATGTTTTAATCACTGAAGAAATGCTTATAGAATTAAATGCCTTTTTGTAATCTGCATATCCAAAGCATAATGGCAAAAAACTTCTCTCCATACTTGCATATAATCTACTGTACTAAAACCACTTTTAAATCCAGCTTGTTCTCTTGGTTGGTTGAAATGTAATGTTTTCTGTAGATGAGTTGTAATTATCTTGATAAAAATTTTGTATAAAACTGATAAAAAATTGATAAGTCTGTAATTTCTAATAACTTCTTTATCATCTTTTTACATATTAATATTATTACTCCATTCTTCCAATCATTTTGTACATCTTTATCATTTAGACATTAACATTGTCAAAAAAATTTCTATTTCTTCACCTGTTTCTTTTAATATATTAATTATAATTCCATCATTAACTGGACCTTTTCCTTTCTTTATTAATTTAATTGCATGTCACACTTCTTCATTTAAAATTATGGGCAATTCAAAAGATATAATAAATGTAAGAGGTACTTGCTCTTTATTACTATATAATTATTGCTAGAACTCTTCTACCCATTTTATGATGTCATCTCTCTTTTTAGTAATAGTTCTATCTTTTTTGCTTATTGCAGATATAAGTTTCCTATCAATACCAAATGTTGTTTTACACTCTTGAGACTTTTATTCTCTTCTACAGCTTTCCTTGCTGGTTCACAATTATACTTTCTTATATCACTAACAATTCTTTTTTGCATCATTTTAGAAATTTTGAGATATTCAATTTTTTTAATGCATCATTTTTATATATCTCCATATTCCATCTTTTCATTATAGATTGTCTAGTCTCAGTAGAAATTGTATTGGTTAATTGCTGCTTTTATTTACAAGTTATCCTTGTTGCAGTTTCTAAAATTGTATCAATTTTTTTCTCATTAATTTCATTCAAATATGAATCATGTTCAAAATCTACTAATACTTGAAACTGCTTTGCAAGTTCTAATTTAAATTCATTAAAATATTTCTGAAGATTAGGAATATTAACTGTAAATATTGTTTTTCTTAATAATATTTGTGTCTCTAGTTTTGCATTAACACGGTTCTTACATCTTACTTATCGATGGTCACTTCCTATGTTGAATTTATTAAGAACAATACAATAATGAAATATGTATTTTCTGTTAGTCAAAATATAATCCAATTCTGCTGTAACTTCATTTGAATGCATCCATGTCCATTTCCTTATAAAATTTTTCTCAAGAAAAGAATTCATAATATATTTTTTTTAATTTTCTGCAAACTCCACAAATCTATGTCTGTAATTTCTATTAACATAACCAAATTTATCTACAGCACTTTCATCTTTCATTTGTTTACCAAATGTAACATTAAAGTCTCACATAACAATTTTAAAATGTTGTTTAATCTGAACAAAAGCCTTTTCTACATTGACATAAAAATCTTTTATTACTTCATCTCTATAGGGACTTGTTGTTGCATAAACCTTAATTATCTGCATTTGGTATTTGCTATTAAGTTGAATAACTAATCTTGTTACTCTGTCCAATACACCATCATTCTCCACAATGTTATTCTTCCACTTTTTATTTATAATGAATCCTACTCAACTTTTACTTCCAATATTTGTGCCTTTGTAGTAGAGCACATGTCCACTTTTTCAATCAATTGTTTCTTCACATTTTCTTCTAACTTCACATGTCCAATAATGCCCCATTTTATATAAGAGAGTTTTTCTAATTCTTGAAATCTTCTTTCATTTGAAAGTGATCTGCAGTTACAAGTACCTAAATAAATATTAATAATCAAATGGCATCCTGACTCTGCAATCAGAGGCTTCTTAGCACTCTCCATCTTCTGTCACCAACTGCTTCCTTTACAGCCTCCTGGGAATTATTTATTTTGTCTGTCATGATTATATATGTCTATTAGAAAAAATGTTTCATTTACACACACATTTATTCTGCATTATTAGATAACTGAGAAAAAATGCCATGGTGTTTCTTGATCTTAAACTCAGAAATAAAAATCCAATAAACTCATCACACTGGCTAAAGCATGTTTGTGAATGGCCCATCCATGTTTGTATACTATATGAATAATCACATAGTAATAATAGCTACAACAACAAGAATGTATGGAGTGGACATTAGAAATTTGCTCCGTTTCAGTTCATTTAAGGCCTCCAAGCAGAATCAAAGGGTTTTCTTTCAGTTAACAGCAAACTCCTTTCTGCACTTGTTAATTGAACATAGCATTTTAATAATTTATTGTAGATACTTATTGATCAGAATGAGGAGATGTGAAAGGATGTTTTCAATGTCAATAGAAATGTGCTGACTTAAATGCGAAATCTTTATTAAGAATCATATAATTTTATTTTCTATATTAGAATAAACAGAATTTTAAAATATATCAAAATATAATATGAGGTATAAAATGAAAATGAATTTACATTATTATATGATATGATTGTATTTAAGATAATATTATAATATTAATTAAGTTTCAAGTTTATATCTCTTTGTAAAATGATATAATAATCTGTAGTGAATTAAATGATTAGTAATAATTATTAATATGGTTTTTTTTTAAAAATATCAAAAACGTGCAAGCAAAAAATGGCACTTATATATTAAATAGTTACTGTTTATATTTAACATCATTTTTATTATTAAATGTAGCATATAGTTTCTTCATTCTGTTTTTCTTAAATTACAATTTTGAAAAGTTTACTAGATCTTATTATTGACGACTAGGAAAGGAACAGATAATCTTAGGGATTGATAAAATAATTAAATATAACTTTTTGTGAAACTTATAGTTATTACTATAATAAACTAAAGATCAGCCTTTCAAGCTAACATACATGCGCTTTTTATGAATATTAATACTAATAAATGAATACTTTCACTTCCAACACAAGATAAAGACATAGTAAAAAGTAATTTAAAGTGAGTGGTTTATCCTCACGCTTTTATTTCAAGTACTTAAGATTTGCCCATATATAAGCATTTGGTTTGAAAGAATAGATGGATTCATTCTATTCTTTCGAAAAGACTTTATCTTGTGTTGGAAGTGAAAGTATCCATTTATTAGTATTAATATTTATAAAAAGCACATGTACGTAAGCTTGAAAGGCTGATCTTTAGTTTATTACAATTTATAAACATAGTGCTAGATAAAATAAATGCCACATTTACATAGTTATTATTATAGTAAATATTACGATTACTTAATTGTGATCATTTAATTTTCAAAATCAAGCATGGAACATTTATATTTTACCTGTCACACTAATGAATTGTAATAAGTCTTGGCTATGTAAATTGATTTCTTTTATTTTAATAGCCTTATTTTTTTTTTTTAGAAAACTGCCCTTGAGCAATTCAGATAAATCATCCAATATAGCTATTCTTACCTAGAAAGTAAAATAAAAATCAAAAATTTATTAAATCCTCACAATATAATAATCAATATTTCTGAAAACTATTGACATTTTCTTTACTAATCCATTATGAGGTATTGTTGCAAAGATCTTTTCCCTACAATGCTTTATTTAAAAGTTGTTTTACATTGCTTTCAAAACATACAAGATCAAAGCCATGATGACTTTTAACATAAAGTTTTAGGATTATATAGGTTATATTAGTTTACACATATAGTACTTATTGTATATCTACATATTATATTTTAGATTATATTGAAGATAACATGCAGATATATAAATTATTTACATAAGTTTCAGAAAGAATTCTATACAAGTAGATGTGTGTTAATTAGAATAAAAGTTGTGCTGTTAAATTTAATTTGTTTTATGAACTAGTGTTCAATTGGGTAATTGATTAATTATGCATGAATATTTAAATAATGAAGCATATATGTTTAATGTAAGATATGGGATATTAAAGCAAAAATCATATCCTACTTTTTAATAACCAGTTATGTAGGTAAGATTATTAAGCTCCATGTGTCTGATATATATATATATATATATATATATATATATATATATATATATATATATATATATATATATATATATATATATATATATATCATTAAAAACAAGTCAACACTTAGACAATATCAAAAAACATTCAAAATTTCTAACTGTTGTTAAGGCAACCTTTTTTTAACAATAAAGGTTGAATCCCATCCTTATTAATGGTGTAATATACTTAATATAAACACTGAAGATTGCAACTTGATCACAAAGATTGAAACTATTGATACAAAGAAGTTTAAATATACATATATATCTGGGAGGCAAGGGTTTAATCTCTAATTTTTATTTTATTTATTTTGTTGTAAAAATGTGATTATAGTTTGTTTTTTTTGAGATAGGATTGAAGCAGAAATGGCACATAAGAAACCAAAGAGTGAATAAAATAAAGATAATTGCTCTAATGCTTAGGAAAAGTCCTCTCTCTATGCTGTTGATGAGCATTATAAGTGAGGCTGATTGGGACTTAGTGATATATGTGACGAGAGTTCAATAAATTTGAAGTGATGGGTAATTAAAGTGAAAGTATTGAATAGTATCTTCCTCTTTGTGTCAGACCTGGCCAAGTTGAGTCTATATTGGCAGACAACATTCTTTTGCTAAGGAGTTACAGGTTGGTAATTCTTCCCAATTAATCTTAATAAAGAAATCAAGATATTTGGGTTCTAAGTAGCAGAATTTACATTTTTGGATGAACTGTTTTTGTGATGAAGAAATGATTGAAGGTTAGTGTTAATAAATTATCAGTTTAATGGGCAAAGTTATATACTTCCCAGTAAATATTTTTGTCAATAGACTATGTTTCTTGGGGATGGAGTATGTGGCAATGATTTCAAGAAGGATCTGAAAAAAATATTTTTAGAAGGAGATGGTATATCTGTTGGTGTAATGAAAATAATTTCTGGCAGGGAAATAAGTGAGAAATTTTATTATTACATTGATTTGTTGTAAGTGAATTATAGGATGTCATGGAGTAATAAACCATTGGTAGTGACATGTTTTTGCATAGTTCTGTTGCTCATTGTCACAGCTTTCTTTCCCCATATTAGTTTGGTGCATATGGAATTTATTTTTTATTTTTTGAAAGTTGTGGAGTATGGTGTGTAACATACCGTTTTGGGGAATATTTAAATATTAATGAGTGATTTGGGAATATAGTGATAAGTAGCTTTTAGATAAGAAATTGACTTTGGTTTCAATGGGTGTAAGTAGATGTATGGAATGGAGGTTCTCATGGCATTTCTAGACTTGGAAATGTGAGACTTAAAACATTATGAGGTGGTGCTGTGATATTAGAAGTTATACTATCTCCATTTATAATGTTCCATGTAGATGATTTAATGAGATTGAATTGGTGTCTGTATTGTTTTAATAGCTTTCAAGAATTGTCAATGCAGGAAGGAATTTTTTGGAATGAAGAAAGATTACTAGATCAGCCATGTAGGAAATATTCTTTATTTTTTATGTATTAATGAAATATAGATGACAGGTGTTTTGTTTTCAATTTTTAATAATAAAGGATTAATATGTTATAAATAGTAATGCACTAAGTGGGAATCATTGGGAGAAGAAATTGTGAGAGTTGGAGACAAGTAGAACTTTTCCACTAACTGTAATGTGAATTTCCCTGTTTATGAGAAGATTGGTCAGAATATATGGTATAGTTGTAGGTATGTTATGTTTTGTTAGAACCTTAATCAAAATTTTGAAATTTGGACAGATTCATAATATTCAGCTGAAAAGCTTGTGGACCAGTTTTTGTTAAGTATCTCACTTGGTTTGTAGTTGTTTTAAAAAAGAGTAACAGCTAGATTGATGGATACTCCTTTTTTTGCAAATTGAAAATCTGAAATAAATGACAGAATAATAGGTTTTCTTCTATCTTTGATGATTGATTCTATGGTTTTGAGCAAAATAGGTGTCATGGAGATGGGTGAAAGTTATTTAGAGGAGATAGAATAATATTTTCTTTTAGAAAATAACTAAGGAGATGGGATATAGTTATCCAATTTTATTGACCTGCTTTGAGAGATGATTGAGTAGGTTTAGCATTATGGGGATGGTAAAGAAACTCAAGTGAGTAAGTATACATCTGGGGATTGCATGTGGGTCAGGGTGTATGTTATCTCAAAATGAGGTTAACTTCAGTATAATATTTTTTGTAATTTTCATGAGTAAAATTATTGAATCCAAAAGGATTGGTGTCAATATAATGGAAGGGGTAAGATTGAAATTTGGCTTTAAAATGATAGAATAGTAGAAGAAACATCTGCTGACTCACTTGATTATTTTTTACTATATATGCAGTGGTAACTTTTTTTGTATGAAAGAGCCTAGTATATATTTTCTCTGGATCAGTTATGAGAGTGAGCTAATAACACTTCTGCATTTATAGTTAAGCTATAATTAGTGTGTAGTAATTGGGTTTTTGTATTGTTGTGTTAGATGAATAATAGAAAGTATAAATACAGGATTGCATGGAGTAACTTTTAGTTTTTGGTCTAACATGTCAAGATTTTTGTTTAAGACTGTGGGTGATTTGTTTTTGCTTGTATAGTGCCTACCAACTGAGTTAATACTATTGATAAAAATAAACCAAGCCTCAATGGGGTGTAGTGGGAAAATATTAATTAGTTTTTAGAGTTTTTTTGGAAGAGGGTGTATATTTCAAAAATAATTGGTTCTTGTGAAGCAATCTTTAGAAGACGTCTGTTAAAGCTAATATTTAGTTCAATATTAAAAGGTGAATGGTCAGAAAAGCTGATAGTTTGATGTGAAGGATTAATAATGAAATATTGATCCAGTGATTAATAGAATAGCTCTATAAGAGTTGAATGTTTTTGGATATAAAATAAAAAGGCATTGTTAAGTAAGAAATGGTCAGCATTCATTAACTTTGTTTGAAGAGGTGAAGATATTTAGAGATAAATTCTGAGAATGGCATGTTGATGTTTCTCAAAAGTATGGTAGAATAAAGATTTGAGGATAGTGTTGCATTTATCAAAGAGATTATTTTGTGAATAAATAAGGATTAATTATTAAGATATAGGTTGATAATATTTATGTTCAAGGAAGGGATAAAAAGAAGAGATGGTCATGTTTTGATCAAGATATAAAATTCTAAAGGAGTGTGTTGGATTATAATTACAACCCCTGCAGCAGATGTGTTGGAGGGAGAGAGTTGTAGATAACCAAATTTTCCAGGGTATTTTTGAGAGTCTATCTTGCAGTTGACTGAGTATTTAGTTTCAGAAAAGAATCAAATGTGAGGAGAGTATTGCATAATCCAGTTATTAATTGCAAATAAGCATTAAGGGGAGTTGATGCTCCATATATTAGTTTCTGTAATGTTGAGGGTCATTTTGGGAAAGGCAGGGAAGGATATTGAGCCATCCATACAGAAAGTTTGATAAAGTGTGTATGATTTGATATCTATTGTAATGTTATTTTGGGATGTGTGCAAGTGAACTTTTATTTATTATTGTAACCTACTAGACTTTTTCTCATAATATAATCACATACATTTATTTTATTAATGACCATTTTTATAAGTCTAATACTAATAATGGTGAAGAATTGTTACTTTAGCCATTTGTTATTAAGCTTCATTGTTTTTTACTGTAATTTTGTTCTTGAGAATTGTTTGCCAAGTTTGAATTTGTAGAGATTGTTTTTCTATGTTGATAATTATGGCCACTTTTATGAATCTCAATATTCATGCAAAGATTTAATTGCTCTAGAGATAGGATTGATATTCTAATCAGTATTTGCCTAATTAAATGTTTATCCTTGGTCATGTTAGAGTCTGTGTTTGTTGAATGTTAATTAAGCCTTTTAATTTTTTTTATTGGTGCAGAGGAAATTGTTGTAGACCTAGTTTTAATTGATGTTGCAAGGATTTCTATTTCTAACTTAGTGGTTTGACTGAATGTAATAGTTTTGTTGTCTTTACTTTTTTATATATGAGTTTTTTTTATGTTTTGTAATTGTTTGAAAGAAGTTTTCATCTGATGAAAATTTTAATTTTTTTCACATCCAATAAATTATAGTAAATTTGATTTTTCTACACATCATTGGATCTTATCAACAGGTACACATCCTCTCAAAGTCACTATGTTTAATTTTTTAGAAGTGACATTTCAATGGCTATGACTTATGTGATATTCACACAATCAAATTATGAAACCAATAGTTAAGAATTGTCCAGTACATACATACAATGATCTTCTGATTGGAATATCATCAGAATCATTTATGTTTCAAATAGTTAGCAGTACAAAAAATTTCATACACTAAATAAATTTGGATCCAACCAATATGTACAAGTCTTTATTATCTAAATCACATAATATATTTATAATCAGAATCTAGAATGATCATATATATATATATATATATATATATATATATATTACATATATATATGCATATATATATATATATATATATATATATATATATTGTAACCTAGTGTTATTGACACTTGGTTTATTTAGCATTATTTCCACAGGAAAACAATGCTATCCTTTTCTAGGAAATAAAAAAGTAAAATAATAATAATATTAAGTGATTAATAAAATATGCTATTTACTCACTTTAACGTGTTTTAAGCAAATAACTAATAAATTTAGTAATTTAATGTCATTTTGAAGAAGAGCATGAATAATTTAATTAAAATATTAACAATAAGAGCAATTTAATATAGTATAAAAGCACATATTATAAACAGTAATTGATTTTGGATGGGTAGAGGGGGAGAGTAGATGAGTATCTTATCATAAAACACAATAACTTCTGGTAATTTTTAAATTAATTTAGATAATAATTTATACAGAATTATACATCACTAATAAGCATTGTTAATTAAATATATTTATTAATTTTCATTATTTGTCAAATTACTTTGTAATTTATTTAAATCATACGGAAAAATATATGACTGTAATAAGTTTTTTTTTTTTCCTTTCTTTTGGTTATGTTATAATTAAATGATTATTTTTCTGTAAGAGGTTGCTAAAAGAAGACCGCCAAAATTTGAAGAAAGTTTAGTCTGACATTAGTTTTACAAGGAGGAAGCAGTACTGAAATTCGGTAACAATTTTTTTATTATTTTTTATTGCAGAAATAAATATAAGTCAAGTAAATTTTTAATAATATCATGCGTGGCTAATCCTATTTGATAAGATATTCTGTTTTCTATGGCCATCTACCTATTTTAAAGCTTTTTATACGCAAAATTGTACTATCTTATGCTAAAGTTCAAAATGACCGTATTAACTACAGCAATCACGGAAAGTTGAAATTATATTTAAATTAAGCAATATAACTAATTTCCAGGAAATAAACAATTATTTGTTAACTTTACTTTATTTAATAATCTTTTCATGGTATAAAAGAAAAATTATAATTAAAAGAAATATTATAAAAGCCAAAGAAAGTTAACGAGAAACATTGCGCGCTCTTTCTAAAAGAAATTGTCTGCATTTGAAAATAATGTAAGTTCCCCACATTAAAATATGTTTTATTCACTGAAAATTATCTAAAAATAATATTAATGATCAAGGATATTTACTTATGCACCTGTATATTTTTTAAAAAGAAAATATAAATTTTCTCAAGGCAAATATCAGAAAATTTGTATGTGTGCATTTTACGGAGAATTCCTTATTAAAGACAAATTACAATTCCTAGAGTAGGAATAAAAACTACAAACATTAGTGACTTAATTATAACTATAAAATAATATGTTATATTATACATCAATTGGAGTCGTTAAAACTTCATATCCACGTAAGTCAGCTGCAGTCATTATAATAATAGTATTTTGGAAAATTCGGCATTAGTTTTATTCTAAGCAGCTATAAAAGATAGTACGCAATAGTAAAAAAAAGAATTGTATATGTGATCGTCTATCGTCAAATATGTCAGTTAAAATATGTATTGTTTTCTTGGATCCCAAATTATACATTAATTAAGAGAATTAACATCAATTGCTATGTTTTCTTTGCTAATTTATTAATTGAAGAATGGAGGCAACTTTATATAAATGAAATAATAAAATGTGTTTCTTATTTTAAATTTGCTTGTGAACTACGAATGGATCAAGTTCTTCATCTAGATAAATTGCCCAACGGAAAAACATTTTTCCAGTGAGATAATAAGCACTTGTTAAGTAATGATTTTTTTTTACTAATTTGTAAAATTATGTGTATTTTTTTTATATCAACAGGTGAAAGGCTGTATAGTCAAGTAATATTTAAATGACCTTGTAATCTTAAAGGTATGTTTTCATGTAATTATTCTAGATTAAATTTATATTTGACATGGAAAAAAAATTTTTTTTATAAAATGTGTTTACTTATGATAGCAATTATGGGTATAAATTATATGTTAGATGGTAAAGAGAAAAATTTAGATACTTAATAGGTAAAATATCTAGTTAAAATTATAGAAGTAATTAAAGAAAGTGCTATACAGGATATTACTTATTTAAAGTTTGAAACAAATTTATACTATGTTAATTGAGGAACTTATTCCCAATTATTCTTTATTAACCATTCACTTAATTTAGTTCAAGATACTATACTACCAATTACTTGTTGAATGTTTCTTTGAAAGGTGAAAATTATTATGGTTTATTCTGTGTTATCCATTGATTTCAGACGTTGATCTAAGTATACCCCAGAACATAAATTTAGTGTAATTAGTGTATTTGTTATCTTGCCCTGATATAGCATCAGTATATGATTAATATTCGCATTAGTAATAATTGTAATGTATCTATTTTGTGGGATGGAAAATGATCTCCCCAAAGCTTTATTTTCCATGAGGGGAATAGATAAATCTAGTATTCGGGTATGTTTATAACCCAAGTGATCGCTTCTCAGAGTTAGGACGATCAGTAATTTATATCGTATTTAGTGTATTTCATTCGTTAAAATCCCAGGAGAGGATTATATTTGGTGTTTCTATTATGCCCAAGTAAGAGGCAAGGACCCACAAACTATTTTAATGTAGTAGTTAATTCTACAGACCTTCAGTGTTATTCCATATTCCTCATGAGAAAATAGAGATAATTCCACCACGGAAGGTGTTGAATATTGTGTTTTGTTTAGAAAGTTATGGCAAGATAACGGGTATAATGGAGGTTAATTCCTCACGATCCATTTAGTATAAATAGTGTGCTAGTATATATGATCAATGTCTGGATTGTGCGGTGGAATAGTGCTGGTAATCCACACGTAAGTCAATGGAGAGAGTAAGTTTAAAATTGCGTGATTTAAAAATTTTATTTGCCAATGGAGGGTTCAAATACTAAGTTTAATTCGGGTTAATGATTAATTAGCACTCACAATATAACTTATACTGAGGAATACAGTGTGTATAACAACTTCAGTTGTTATTAAGGTAAACATTAAAATAATAAGTGTAACTTCTGATATATAAGTTATCTAAATAAAAACTATCATTTAATTAAAGATATGATAATAAAAATCGTTTGTACGCATTGCCTAGAATCAGATTATTTTTGTTTTAAAACAGATCGTTAGTTAATAAATTTAAGTAGCCGTTCATATAAGATACACTAAATGGATGAGTTGATGTATCGATAATAATATTTATTTTGTTATATTCAATTTGCATAAATGTAAAAAGAAGATGAAGAAGTAGTTCAAATCCAAGTCTAAAAGTATAGACGAATTAATGTTAGTTATATTTTGTTTTATCCATATGGGATCGAACAAATTGTATATGTTTGTTTATTATGTTAATCATAAAGGATAGTTTTGTTAAACTGTAATAATAAATTATAATCTTGTTAAAATTTAATAATAAATTATAGTCTTGTTACAAGTTGTTTTGAGTCATTTTTCTTGTGTGCTAAATAAAAGTGTATTTGCATAATACTTGCAATACTTTTCTTGAGTCCAAAATCATTTATGAAATCTTAAATTCAATACACCAGATAGACAATTGTAAGCAGATCAGAATATTTCAGTATATTTTAATTTAATAAGAATTATTTATGGAATTGAAAACTTCAGACCAAGACATTTTATTTTATATGTGTGTAACATCACTTTATTCCCAAACTTCTAGTTTTAGTTGCACATTGTTAAGTACACCTTTAAGTGAAGTGTCTAAGTAATAAATTTTAGTGAAATTATTGGGTTGTCATGGATAATGGAAGGACACAAAAGCACCCTTGTCTTTTCATCATTCCGACTGAGATTCTGGATTAAAAGGGGCTGTATTATTCAAAATTATGCGTTGTTATTGAATATGGTTATCATCTCGTTAAATATTATAATAGTTGATATGTGGATGAAGACACCTTGAATTTAAATAAAGTAAATGTTTCCTATAGCCGACCAGAATGTCAGTCATATGCGACAACACAATACTGCCGAGCATTTTATTAAATATAACAGAGAACCCTGAGATTAGTGTCATTATTATAAGTGCTCTTAAATTAGGAATTGATTCATTATGATCAATATTACAAGCATGGCATGGCTTAAGAGATTGAAACGTCTGATTGTATAATAATAAAATATTGAGATCATATTGGCAAATGAATGAATGTTTTATTTTAGTCAGTAATATTAACAATGACATGAAATCATCATCATCATTGTCGAACAGTGCAATTACTTACAGCTCAGAGAATGTGTTTTGGATAGAGAAAGAATGTTAGTTTATTCTAAATTTTCTTTTTAAATTTATTTTATTAATGATATATTTTTTTTATTCTATCTCTGTCTGAACTGCATATCGCTATAGCTGAATTATTATAACTAACCAAACGTCGAGCTATATTAGGTAATAGACGGGTTTGCTACCCGAATCCTAGAAGGAAGCGTTTATGCTTTCTGAATTATTTATTTTAATAGAAGTCGTTGTTTATATTGGGTTAGAATATATATATATTATTAAGTGATTGCCTATTTGATTAAGTCTTTAAGAATATTTTTTCAAGTATTTTAGGTATTGTATATGATACTTTAAATGACATAAATATTACCATAGTATTAAAGACATGAAAGATCTGTGATAAAAAATAATATAGTTCATGAAAAAAGATGATCCAACTTACATAAATTTTACTTATGCTTTACAAAAAAGAACAGTGGAAAATGCAATACTCAGAAGCTATTCAAATGCTTGTAGGTGCTTATAGGTGATTTATCCTTAATTTCTAATAGCTAAATATCCAATATATTAACAAATAAATGGCATGACTTAAAAAAAAACAAAGGTTTTGAAAAAATTCTTAGCTGCCTAAAAATGTTCATGTTTTACCTATATTTGAATACAGATCATAGTTGTGCCGAGTAAAACTATTATGCCATAATTTTCCTATATCTACAAATGCCCTGCACATTTGTTAGGGCATCCAACTTGGGATCCCAGGATTGAGTTCTGCCTTTCACAGTTCTGGTGCCTGAACTTCTTTTGAACCACCAAACAATAAAACTATAAACCTATTTTATCTACAATTATAAATGCAAGATTATTTTGTTATTCAACACAATAAAAAAATAATAAAGTAAAAAAGTATTATAAACTTTTAATAAGTATTTGTAGCAGTTGAATTAAAACATGATTCCAAAATTTCTGGGATTATTAAGTTATGTGATAACTAATAAAAAAAAATAATTGAATAATTATTGCTTGAAAAATCATGTGATCTTCAGGCACCAAAGAGAAGGCTGAATTTTTATTCAGCACATTTATCTCTGGAAATTGTCACTTTACCATTGCACTAAACTGTACTGCACATGGATAAAGTAAAAAAAAAAAAATATGTGCACATTAAGGTTAAAAAATAATAAAGAAACAAAAACTGATTTAAAAAAACAGTTTATTATGTCACTTTTGTATGAAGCAAAAATATATTTATTTAAAAAGTTAAATAAAAATCTCTTTTTACTAATTACAAAATATAATCAATTTCTTTCGTAATTTAATCATGAAAAATGATGTATAATTTTTTCATTTCTGAATGCAAAAATAACTTATACCAAATTTTCAGAATACATAAAAAGTCCAACCTGCTTTGAAGCCTGAAATTATGTTTAAGTATATTCTATAAAACAAATGCAAGTTAAAATCCTTTTGTTAGTTGTTGGTGTTATTTATTTTTTATATAAATAAGCATCGTTGTCTTCAAAAAAATGGTATTAACAGTGGATCAGATTTGTTTTTAATAAGGCAATGCTTACTAATAAGACGAACATGTTATAAATTAGGAATAAATAAATATATGCAAGCAAAGCTAATGTTATAAAGCTCGAATTAAATTTAAAAAAATAATGATTGTGTAAAAATCAAAAGCTAATACTAGAAGAAAAAAAAAGAAATGTGTTATTAAAAATGAGATATTAAATAAAGTGTTAATATTTGGACCGTTGAATAGAACTTAATATAAAAGTTTGTTAGTCGTTTCATTTCGAAAAAAGACTTATATTGGAATGGAGAAATATGAAAATTATAAAATATGAATAGAAAAACAAAAAATAAATAATTAATAAATGGAATTTAAAAAGCGGGAAGGTCTTTTTATGCAGAGAAAAAGTTATAAAGGCTTTGATGAAAAAAACATTGATAGTTGTTTTTAATTTAAAGAAGGAGAATAATTTTCTTTGAGAATTATAAAATAAAATAAAAGTTAAAAAAGGATTCAGAAAGTTATACAAAGATTAAATAACTAGATACCTAATGGCTGATAACGGATTATATATATAGTTTCAAAGAAAATAGCTAAATTTTATTTAAACTTAAGAAGTTAGAAAATATAAAAGCCTTAAGAATTACAAAATAATCTTTTTTTTTTTATAATATTGCCTTAAAGCATTGGTGTTATCTGTTTCTTTAATTGCCTAACTTTATTATTATTTTAAGAGTAATCCAACACTTTATTTTATATGAAGATTGTTTGTTCTGCAGTCAGAGTTTAACTCTTAATCGTATTCAGATTTAACTTTCATTTATTTTATTTTTTTTTAGTTTTTTTTTTTTTAAATAAATTTTGACAAAAGTATATAAGTAATTAATTACCTTCATAATGAGCTTATTCTAATTTAACCTGTCACTGTTTTTTTTTTTTTTTAAAAAAATTAATTAGATTTGTTATGCAAATATAAATACCGTATATTAAATGAATACTAGCAGATTTAATTACTGTATTTCAAGTTTAAACTGTAGCCTACAGGTGAGAAAAATCTTTTTTTTTTTTTTACTGTTGATGCGTTTTACTTCTGTTTTGTATTCTTTAATAATTAGCTTTCTCAGATCCCTTTAAGAAATAAAGAAAATGCTATTTTAACTTTTTTTTTATTTATTTAATTCACTCAATTAATTTTTTTTTCTTTTCCTATTTTTTTGGCAAAAAAAAATAGAAGTGTGTGGGTGGAGTTTTTTTTTGTGTGTGTTTTGTTTTGTTTTATTTTAACAACTTCATAAGAGGATACATGTTTTTCAAACTGACAGTATTTATTATTTAGTCAAAACGGTTAATAAATTGTACTGGAACAATTCACACAGGATATACTAATTATAGCAGAATATTAAGGTGAGATTTAATCTTCGTTATTAAATGCTGATTGATTATTATTTAATTAATGAAGGTAATAATTGAATTATTATATATGTTTTTTATATATAGTATTAATATTTAGAGTAGATTTATTAAAAAATATATAAGTCATTTATTAAAGTTTTAAATATGTTTTGCCCAGCAAAATGCTAGATTTTATTAAAGCTTTTGCAGAAAAAAATACCTCTTCAGAATCTTTCTCCATTTGTTGAAAAATATTGATGGAGCAAACTCAACTAATCAAGCAAATAAAATTTTGATTCCATAAGAATTTTTGTGCTTTTCTTTCTTTATTTTTGCTCCAGCTGTATAGCTAGACATCCATCTAAAGACCACTATTGTATGATTTGCAGGTTTGACTCTGACATTGAGACAAAAATAATAATTCACTCAGTTGATAAAATTGAAATCACCTGAAATTTGAGCACAAGAAATGATAGAGTCAAATCGTGACCATGGGTTTTTATTTTTTACATCTGTCACTAAGCCAGTCAGGGTATTAGCGTGGTCAATTAGTGCATTAATCCTTACATACAAGTTTGAGTGATTAAATAATAAATTTTATGACAAAAGTCAGCATATTATACATTTAAAAATAATCAAATACTTATTCCTCAAGAAGGCATTTGACATCCAAGCACTCAGGTGACAGATAAAGTTTTAACCCAAAATGTTTTTGATATTGAGTTTGTTATATTATGAACAATATTTTATATTTTTAGGGGACATTTTGTATTTATCTTTGACAACATTTTCCCCATTTTTCACCTATTTTTTTTTTAAATTAATATATTGAAATCATTACTTCTTGCAGCTTTTAAATGATTGAATGTCTTTTTTTTTTTTTTTTTTACAAAATCTGATATTTCATTTAAATTGATTATTTTTTTGTTTTTCTGATTTGTATTGCAATGTAGTTGTATGTGTAGTATTCTTCCACATGTTGTTTTATCATGCATTGATTTTTTAGTATACAATTTTATAGAATTTCACATATTCAGTTTTTTAAGTAACTCATTTTAAATTAAAACTTTTCATTTTTAATTTTCTCTCATCATGCTTTTCACAAAAGCTTTACTGATTTGTAAACAAAACATTATGCCATTTCATGAAGAACAAAAGCTTAATTCACAAAAATAAATGTGGGCTCAATTTTGTTTATAATGAATAGGGATTGTTTATGAAAATTGTGCTGATATTGATTATCATTAAAAAAACCTTTGGAGATTCATTCAGAAAATAGATTCAATAGTTGCTTAATTAAATCCACTAATTCTGACACTGTAGCTATAAGGCATTCATTTTGTAGAAAATATAATTATAAAATTATACACTTTAACTCAAATTACTGTAACTATAAATATACATAAATGTATTGAGGAAAGCTTTTTTACAGTTTATTTTATTTTATGTGCTTAGCCAACTTTCAACTCCTATGAGTCATAGCACAAATTGTAAGTTAGGAGTGGGTGTAGGTATGTTCTTATTGCTCATTTATATAAAATTTAAACAAAAACTTTAATTAGGGGTAATGGGACATTATTTTGAGAGGGGCACACATGATTCTTTTTTATTGATGGAATTTTGTCACTTGATATGTAGTAAACTGATGGGCAGGTTGGTTCCTGGCATCTAATTCTATAAATGACTTGAGAGCAGAAATCAGTTGGTAAGGTAACCTTTGTGTTGTTGAGTAGCTAGTGCAGTGGGGGTGCAGTATGTAAAGCAATATGGTGGGTATGGGTAATAATTATAGTAATGTGATGGGTAAAGTTAGGTATATAGGGGAGGGACATCCAGGGGTTTAGGTCAGTAAAGAGTGGAAGGTGTTGCACTTTCTCATAAAGATTTCTAACAGTTTTTAGATGTATATAATTTATATGTCTTTAGTTTACATTTATAGTAGTTAATATTATCTTTCCTGTTCACTTCAAACTTACACAAGTGAAGATTATGATACAGGAAGACTCAAAGCCCTGCAAATTTGTGTGAGTGCAGTGTTAGAGAATCAGAATGAATAAATCCCAGAACCTGTCTGTATTGGTTTATTAATCATCTTGTAGTTTAATATGGAACAAATTCATTGAATTCCGACATCCAAGTATTTAATAGTGTTAAGATTATCTTCCTTTTTTCTTGGTGGATATGCAAAATTATAGCGTTGGGGAGGCATAGATGAAAATATCATTATCATAACAAATATATAGTAAAGAAGGATGTTTGGCATGATGTATTACAATAATTCTCTCATTCATAATATTAAGAAAAATACTGGACAAGATATCACTAACTGGTAATTCCATGGGCCATCCATCCTCCATTGTAAGAAATTTATTATTGATTGTGGCCACAATATCATTGTGGATCCACATTAAACAGTCTGTAATAAATTTTATTTTGTTAGGGTTGTAAAGTGCACATTACAGTGTTTGTTTGAGTAATTGAATGAAAATGGTATGTGGGATTGACCAATATAGTTCTGAAATGTCAATTGCAGTAATGTGGTCTTGTTGATTCAGTTGTGTATACTTAATTATTTTTGGCACATTCAAAAGAAGATCTTACAGTATACTGGCCAAAGTTGAGAGAATCAAGCAGCCATTGGTTGATCATTTTAGTTGCTTTGTAATAACATGTGCCTCCAAAATTAATAATAACATGCAAAGGAATACCATCTTTGTGTTTTATGTTCACCAATAATCTGGGTGGTAGCGACTGATGGGTAAATGCCTAAGTATTCTTGTTTAAAAAATATAGCATTGCAATATTTTTCATAGAATCAAAGACATAAATTTGTCCTTTTGCCATTTCATATTGCACATGGTTATGGGTTTAAAGTATTTGAATCTGCATTTTTGTCTTTGCCTTGTTTTGGAAAAAGAACAATACACTGACCCTCATTCTCTAATACATTTAATATTATTGTCTATAAAGTATTGTTTGGCAACAGCAATACTTTTTGACCACTCCTTGTTTTTAAACATGGCATGTCTGGAGGCAGTGATTTATGCCATCTAGTTTGTATGTGCTCATATTTTCGAAGATCAGAAACTGAAAAAAACTATTTATGAAGTAAATGAGCATAGTGGCTTTGAATTGTTCTGTATCTTTTTGGTTATTCCCTAGTTATATTTGAGGAAGATTGAATATAGCTGGCTTTATTTTTATATCTTGAAATGAACTTTATTTGGAATCTTATAAGAATTCTATATTTTATTCTATAATGTATTATTTGTAGATTCTTGATTGAACTTAATTTGAGATAAGTCTTGGGAGGTAAAACTATAACTTAAGTTAATGACAAATCTCATCTTGGTTTTTTATGCATTTTATATTATATAAATTGTCTTCTGATACTGGATAAAAAATATGTGAAAGAATGGAAGGATACTGAAAAGTAGTAGACATATGTGTACCAGTAACTTCTTATGTTACTATTAATAGATTACCCAGAAGATTAGTGCAAAAAAAATTTCTCAACATAGAGACATAATATTCACATGAAAATTATACTAATATTAAGTGTAAAATATTTGAATCATAACTCAAAATATTGAGTTTGATAAGAAAATTATTCTTAAAAATTAGTTTTGAGCTAACATTTAGTAAATGAGATAAGTTGGGTATGAATCCAAAATCACAATTAAATACAATGAGATAGGATCATATTTCAGACTGCTATTTCAAAACATTATATTCAGATTATGAGATGAATGCCTATTCTTTAAATAAACAGTTGAATCTACTCTCTTCATTGGATAAGAAATAAGATGTCAGTCTTTAAATAACTTTTAGAAAAAGATCTCTTTTGAGAAGTCATATCAATATTACCAGAAATGATTAATTTACGGCACTCTATTTTGGGATAATCACTGATGAATATATTATAAAGTAAGTGAAAGAACAGAACTCTAAGAAAAATCACTCTGTAAAATGTATCTAATACAATGATTACTTAATGTTATTTGATTTTTTTTTATTGGAAATGTGGCAGCTCTTCTATTGCCTAATCTGTAAATAGCATGCATTAGTAGATGAAACTAATGTTTTGCATAAAAATCATACTTCATCTTTATGAAATCCTGGTTTAAACATCACATTATGAAATGTAATAACAGAAAATAACAAAAAGGCATGGTTTATTTTGAATGTGACAAAAATATTATTATTCAAAGGTGTAATTTAGAATATATCTGAAAGTAAAGTTTGTATAAAATCTAACAAAAGAGTTTGATGCTATAAGTGTAATTCATAATGCCAAGAGTACATCAAAATGTTTATATAATTATTCATTCCATATAAATATATATTTATAGGTAAAATAACTGTTTTTTTTTTATAAATACCCACTGAAGTACCAATACCTATCTGATAGATCTTTAAATATAAATAGTGAAGAAGAAGATTCTAAGATTTTTGAAGATAAATAGTAAAGAAGAAGGCTCTACTTAAGATGTTTTACATTGTTGGAAGTGAGAATATGAATGGATTTTCTCCCTCATTCTTAGAATTATGAATTTACTGACCAATATTAGATATTTATCTGTTTGTTTATAGGTATACTACTTGCAAGAAAAATCCTATTTATGTTGAATAAATTTATAAGGTTACTTGCATAACAGCAGACGAATTACTTCGGTCCCAAAATACCCTTCCAACAATCATACAGAAACATATACATATAACGCACAAATGTAATTATTTTATTACACATTAATTATGCAGGCTATATTATACATATAATTGTTCCAAACTTTCTACTATATTGATAATATTTGTGCAAAAAATGTTTCTTTGACTGTCATAAAGTTGTGATTTTCTGTAACTTTCCAGTGAATGTAAAATAGTTTTAATAAATAACTATTCATACACATTTATATATATATTTGTTAAATTATTTAGTATTTGTTGTAACAATGTATTGCTTTAAATCTTTTTATTTTTTTCTTAAAAGTCAATCTGCCAAAATTAATTTGATTATATTTCAGTTTTTAATTTAAATTATTTATTTCTCAAAGTTGTAAAAAAATACATTTATAATTTATATAATTATATGTTAAATAATATTATTAGAAGTTAAAGAATGGAATTAAGCTAAACAAGATGTTTTTGTTTCAGCTTTAAGGGCAAACACCGTTTACTTCTAATTGATTTATTGCTTTTCCTGAGAGAATTATATCTAGTAAATAAGTACATTTTTCTTTTTGACTAATTTTCTAAGAGAATTTTGTAAGGTTAACATAATTGTAGAAATTTAGGTCATTAATATCTTTAAGATATAATTATTAAAATGATCTGACAAAAGTATTTTTTAAACAAATTGTCTGTTGTTGCAATCATTTAAATCTCACGCATTGTAAAATATGTATGAATATTTATCTGTTATCATGAAGGGCTTTATGGTAACATTGGTAACTCTTTCATTCTTAGCCTATATTTGAATTAAATTTGGGTTGAATAACCTTAAAAAAATTCAACAGAGTTAGTTTTTTTTTTTTCAATTATTCAGTTCATAATCAACTTAGATGACTATCCATTCTTAAATAGAAATTTGTATCTACTTAGCTAGATTATGAAATAAAATGGGGGGGGGGTGGCACAATTTCTCATCACGTGATCTTTTATTTGCCTGATGAGCAGTATCTTCTCAGTCGAGCCTTTTCTATCAGAAACTATTGGAGAGGCTTTTTATCGCATCAAATAATTTTGAAGGCTACTTTAAAATGAAATTATGTTTTATCTTATATTTATATATGCATTGATAATATAAATGTTCACACACATACATACATGATGTTTATTTTTATTACTTTTTAAATAAAAATGATTGTACTATTTTATGTTTTGCATAAATGAAAATCATTTGTAAGCAGTGTCAGGCTATGGCTGATGAAATAAATCAATGATTTCCAATCAACATTAAAATGAAGGCTCTATTGAGTCATTAAACCTACACATATAACAACATTGTAAAAAGAGTTTGTTAAACATTAAAAATTAAATTATATATATATCAATATTTCTTCTCTTATTTGTTTATTCTGTCCAAACCTTATATAGTAAGTAACTATTAGCTCTTCTTTCTATTACTACACTTATAGGCAAAGTTTCACTCTGGTATGGATAAACTTTAAAAAAAGTTATAGGTTATAATATTTTGGAATTATTTGAGATACTGGTTTATAGTCAAATTACATAATAACTTAGTATCCACGTATTAAAAAGTAAGGATTTTAGCATAATGTTTTGGTGAGTTTCTAAACTATGGCTGCTAAAACAAACAATATTACAATATGATATAACTTTCAAGAACACTGAAGAATGAGTTGAGCCTATATATATATATATATATATATATATATAGGCTCAACTCATTCTTATGTATTTATATATAAAATATATATATATATATATATATATATAATTTTATATATAAAACAAATATTTTTTGCAACATTCAGTATAGTCTTTAAAATTTTATAGTAATAAATATATTAAATCATTACAATTTAATTTAGAAGTATCAAATTTTATGAATTGATAAATTTGATACCAACCATTTCAGATAAATATATTACTGATTATTAAATTATCTCTAATACTGATTTAACTTTACCTTTAAGACAAAGATAAATACATCTGTCATTATGTAAAGACAATTTTTATTTTACTCTATATGTGTAAAATTTTTAAGATCTTTTTAAAATTTTCATTCTAGCACACATTCTTGAGTCATAAGAGTAAATACATCTGAAAAAGACAAATGATTCTTAATATGTGCATTTAATGTTGAGCCAGATCTTATCACATGTTTCAAGTTATAAAAGCAAAAAAATTAATACTTATAAATCAAATTATTAATGATTTAATAATGATAAATACTGAACAAATAATAAAGATATATGGCCCAATTGAAGAATACATGGTCTAACCCATTAAACATCACACAATCACCATTTTTTATACTTACACAAGCTGTTTATACAGAGGCTAAATTCTCCACACAGTAGCGCCACCAGTGCAAGCCAGAGTAATCAGTGGAAGCAAGAAGGTTTGTGCATAAAATCCCTATCTAGTGTCAACTCATCTACAAGATGGAAACTAGTCTGGGGATATTGGGTGAGTAGGCACTAGATAGGGATTTTATGCACAATTCTCTGGTTTGCACTGGTGTTGCTACTACATCAAGAGTTTAGCCTCTGTGAGGATGTTTGTTCTGTATGAAATGCATCTTGGGAATCATAAATCTTTTTCAGATGTCTTTATTTATACTTTTTAAAAAGATACAATGGATTATCATATAGTCGTTCACATGAGAAGATGGTTAATAATGTGAGTCTGGATAATGAAAAATAGCATTGTAATGTTCTATTAAAGGGGTTATTAAAAATATTTTATAATAAATATTTAAAAATAATATTAATATAATAGATTTTATTAGTAAAATGTGAAGGATTTAAATTTAACAAAAAAATAATATTTTGAAAATATAGAATAATGTAGTTAGTTTTATTATCAGAAAATAAAAGATTTAGAATTAGAAAACAACATATTTAAACAATGTATAATTGTATTTACTTCCGTATGTGTGTCTACTTCAAAAACAGAATAATTAAGGTCAATATATAAAAATAGTTATAAAAAAGTTGGAGATTAAAAAAAAAAGATTTTACTTTAATTTTAAAGTTTATTTTTGTGGTTGGAGACAAATAAAATGCAAATCATATTTAGGCGAATTAATCAGAATGTACATTAGACATAGTGAGTATCCTGTGTGTGCATGCATAGAAAAATATTCCAAGATATATTAAATATCCAAGAACTAGAATAAAAGATTACTCTAAATTAAAAAAAAAAACAAAAAACAAACAGTCACATAATCACTGTATGCTTAAATTAAACAGATTAAATTATTATTTTTTAATATTATCTGCATTGTTTTATACATAGATTTATACTTGTATTAATTTACATTGAAATATGATACTATGTTTGAGAACTTATTGCATAAATAAAATTATATAGATCATTGATTTACATATTTAAGTATATTCTGTATTTAAGGTTTTATAAAGAGAAGTATTTAAGGATTAATATTTTTTTTATCAGAGATTGAATCCAAAACTGATCACTTCTACGAAAGATCTAATATTAAGAATGTTACTGAAGTGAGATAAGATCTGATACTTGACTATCTCATTTAAATAAGTTTATGCTTTTCATTTTATAAAAGGTCAGACCCAAATAAAATAACCTCTTTGAATTATTATCAGTTTAAAAGAGGAGACAAGATTGTTAAATATATGTTTATCAAATTTACAATGGAAGTGTAGTTGGTAGATTGATTTTATTTTATATATATATATATATGACAGCTATAAAGCAAGAGATAATCAAATAAATGAATTCAGAATTATATTTTTGATGCACTAAAAGTAGGAGTATTTATTAATAATATTTCTATATTATATATTGTGATTATAATGTTAACTTTTTAAGAGATTAGTAATAAACCTTGGACAATTTAGAGGGTGTATGATCATTATTATTTGTGTCAGTGTTATATTTGTCTTTTTACACATGACATAAAACATTAGCTTAAAAAGAATTAGAGACTATTATAGAAAGGGCATTGCTGGTTGCAAAACTTTCATTAGATAAGGCAATACTTATAGATAAAGAATGAGTTCAATTTGTTAATAAAAACAGTTTGAAAGAGTATTAATAATGGTTTGTTGAATACATAATTTATAAATCTTTCCTAATGAAGGTATATTTAACTGTGTATTGAAAGACAAAGTTGTACTAATAAATATGTTACTACAAATTTATAAATAAATGATTTTGTTTTTTATTTAAATATTAAATAGATGCAGTTATTTTACATTAGCATTGTCAGGTTTGAATATTAAATCTATGGTCCATTATATCGAGAATAATTGATGCTGTACATGATTTGGCCTGATATTATAAATGGAGAATGATGTATTGGTCACTTTAATTATTAAATATTATGAAGAAAATCTTTTAAAGCAACTAATACAGAAATATTATATATGTCTGAAATATTTTCTGTAACATTTATCAGGTGTTGCCCAGAGTTTTATGAGATTAGAAACTTCACCCTTAAAGTTAAAGTAAGTTTATAACAATATTAAATCTTATTATGCTCACTATATATTATTAATGTGTATGATTGTAAATGCAAAATACAGATGTCTCTGTTGTACACTGCTTACACATCTTCATCTGATTTCAGCCATTGCGCATATATATATATAATTGTAAAATGGTAGTTTTTATTTATTTTTTGCAAGAAATTAATGTATATTTGCACATATACAGAGAAGTTACTATAATGAGTTGTATATATGATCAGATGGTTAATTATTTTAAATTGACATGTATAATTAAGATTAATATTTTTTAAATGTATTATTTATTATTATCTTAATAATAAATATCAATAATTTATATAAGAATTAATATTAATGTAAACATGCAAAAAAGGGTTTTAACATTACGAATTTAATTAAATTTAAATATTTTTTGCTGTGGGCTTCTAAGAAGAGCTCTTTAGATGTCACTTAATGAACCTCGAGTGATTTGCAACTATCTGAATGTGTTAAAGATAAGTAGTATTTTTTTTTTAAAAAAAATCTAATATTAAAAACATTTGGGAGTATAAAAAACAAAAACAGAAAATATAATTTTTATTAAAAAATATAGAATGTAATAATTTTAATATAAGAAACTTTTATTAATAAGCGATATTATGAAAATTATTGTTATTGTTGTGAATATATATTACTAAAGATTATTTATGCAAAGAATGGGAAAGTTCTTTGGTCAGAAAATTTACCTACAACATTTTACAAAGGGCAGAGATTGGAAATCTTTATTTTGTCAAAGTTATATATAATTAAAGTGGATTTGAACTCAGACTTCCAAGCTCCCTTCACTCATCCATTCCATCTCATACAACTCATAATAATGACCACATACATGTGGAAAAGGTAAATAATCACCAATAAACATATTTCATGCTGAACAAGCTCTCATCAGTTAGTCAGGATCATCATCACCCACATGTACATATAATCAGTGCTCAGTTTATATCAAAGTATGAAATCTTCAAACTTCAATGGCCAGGTTTCAATATTCTCCACTCTTCAGCTATCCATATCATTAAAATATGATGATACAGATGGCTGAAGAATTGGACAATGAAGAAGATTGAAGCCAGTCCATTAAAGTTTGGAGATTTGCAGCACTGATTATAGAGATGCATGTGTAGTGATGATTCGACCAACTGATTAGTGCTGCTTTAAAAAAATATGCATATTGGTGATTATTTTTTGCACATATATGCGGTCACGTGTTTAAACTGTATAAGATGGAGTGGATGACTAAAGGGAGTGGGAAAGTCTGGGTTCATATTCCCTCTAATTACATTTATCTTAAATATATATATATATACTATCCTTGTATTTAAATATTACAAAGTTATATATGTTTGTATAAATGTTCGTTAGCTAGCTTTTTTAACTAGCTAACATAATTAATTAAAGTAATATTTAATCTTTAGTATGACATCTCCCTAATTTCAATTCAGTCTATAAACTATTACATTACAAAAAAACAAAAAAACAGAATGGCATATAAATTAAAATTAATATACACATTAAAGATTTGACTTTACTTCAATTCATTTCACTTTTACAGTAATGATAAAAATGTCTGCTAGCATATGTGTGTATAAAGAAAGTAGTAACTTTTAAAATGTACTGTTATAAGAGATTACATTTTGAAAATTAATAACGCCAATAAATTATTGGGATACACAATGTAACACAAAAGCTACAGTTTACTACATACTGTATACATATATTATACCTTAAATCCATTTTTTTTGGTCTGGGTTTTTTTTTTTTTTTTGGGGGGGGGGGGGGGGGCGTAGTAATGTTTCAAAACATGAAAGCTTCATTCTATGATAGATAATAAAAATAAAACTTTAAAAAGTATTGTTGTAAAGTTAGTACTTCATTACTGGTGTAAAAGTAAGTAGTGATTTAGTAATGAATATTGCTTCAAAATATTTATTAATTGATTATAAAGTTGCTTTTTCATGATTTTTGCATAAACTGTCTAGACAGTGGATATCCAGTACTGGATATTTTATCTGGTTTTAAGGATATAAGCTTGTTAATTAAAAAGTTTATTTTTACTGTTCTTCTAATAAAATTGCTACCCATATAGTTATAGTATCAATTAAATAAAATTAATGGTAATTTAATAAAAATTAATGGTAATTTAATAATGTCTATTACTTACAAACAACCACTCAAAACGCAAACTTACTGTTTTTACTTATTTTTGGAGAATGTTATTTTTTCAATGTTTTTTTTTAAATACATCAAATGAAATTGCTTTGGTGATTTTAATTCTTTTGTCAAGCAATATATATATATATATCATTAAAATAAAAAAGGTTGATAATTTCTGCTATCATTAATGTACATCACATGATCACGATGCTTACACAAGCTGTTTACACAGAGACTAAACTATCCATATAATTGTGCCACTCAGTGCATCCATTGATTACTCTGGTTTGCACTGAGTAGCACTACTATATGGAGAGTTTATCCTCTGTGTGTCATTAATGCAGGTCATTCTAATTATTTAATTTGATTTATCAACAATAAATTACTTTTTTATTTTTTCTTTAACATGATATAGATAGCTGATCAGTCTATTAATAAAGGTGCATTTGCACAGCTTACAGTTTTTCATGGATAATTAAAAAAAATAGCTATGCTGCTGGTACTTTCTATTTTCATTATATTTCTTCTATACTAATAGAAGAAATATATTATATTAACAACATTTTATTACTACAAGCATATTGAACTATAGCAAGCATGACAGAAATTAACTTAATATGAATTTGTATACTTTTATTACAATAACCACGCATATGTTCATGAATATTTTAATTATATCATAATGACTATTATTTACATATTTATATTTTGAAAAGTTTCCTAATTTTCATAGTTTTATGGAAAAGATAGAATTAGAGTAATTAGTGTCAATATTTTTATATACTTATACAGAACAAAATTGAACTTTTTTAGGGTCTCAAGATAAATATTTTTTTCAGATATAAAACACACACACACACAGACATTTCTATACCTGAAATAAAAATACATTTATTTTTTTACAATAACAGTACAGATAGTTGCATGATCACCATTTCCTAGACTTACACAAGCTATTAAAACTGTAGCAAACTTTCCATATAGTATTGCCACCCAGTGCAATCCTTAGTATTCAATGGATGCAAGAAAGTTAAGGCATATAATCTCTAGAAATTAATTTGAGAATATTGGATGAGTAGGTATTAGATGGGAATTTATGCACACCCCTTTTTGCATGCATTGATTACTAAGGCTTGCATTGGGTGGCACTTCTGTCTGAAGAGTTTTTTTCTTTCATATGTCAAATGTGTTGAGCAGGAAGTGAACCCAGGATAACTGCTTGGTAGGCAGATATGCTAACCACTAGCCACCAATGCTTGACTACTGTCTGAAGAGTTTGCTGCAATTTTATGCAAGCAGTTAATATACTTATTTACATTTTGTACCAGCATATTTTTTATAACTATTTAATTCTTTTGTTACTTTTGTTCTGATGATATCTAGCTAATCTAATTAAATATTTTCACTTATAATTCAAAAATAAAGGTTGGGAAAAAAAAAGGTTTTAAAATAGACCCAAACTATCAATAGCTGCAAAAATATTATCATATGAGAGTAAATTGTTTTTTTTTTTTTTAAAATTATTCATTCTTGTTAGCTTCTAATACATTAATTATTCTGTTTATCTCAGTTCTGCTTGAGTTACAAAACAATAAATTGTGTTTGTTGCTGTGGTTTTCCTTTGTTACAAAGTCAGTGAGAGTGATTGAAATGCTTTTAACAGCAAAGTGGTAAAGTAACCATATGTATGACAGTACATAAAGCATATGGAAAATGCATTAATGATTAATAATTGTAAAGATAAAACAAAAATATTTTTTTGCAGTATAAAAATAAAGTTACTTATTTACTGCCAAAATATTTTTATTTTAAAATTATATGATATAGTAATCATGCACTCCTTGGCATTAAAATGTGGATAAAATTGAAAACTTTTAGATGGCTAAAAATTTTATACAAGCTTAAAACTATTTATGTAACTGCCTTAAGATCACTCTAGTTTGCTATGTTGTTATTATTTGAAAAATACATCTCAAAATAACTTAGCAATGTTATTCTAGTATGAAGAAAATTTAAAAAAAAATTGATATGTTGTCCAGTATCAGTGCTGTTGTATCTAGATTCTACTAGTAGCAATGATGTTTTCTCTACTACTTCTTAATTTTTTTGTTAGATTAGCAAAATAACATTAAAGAAATTGTTAAAATTTAAAAGAATGTTCTCAATTTTTTTAATCTAAATAATAATATATATTTTTTGTTATAAAATAAATTTTATTAATAACCAAATAAATACAAGTATTAACATATATACAGAAGAAAGAAATATTTACATGATCTGTAATACATATCTTATAAAACATAATAATTATGAGTAGTGATTGAGGGCATATGAATATCTTTCAGTTTTATGTATATAAATGTATAATTTAAATGCTTTATATCATTCTAAAGAAACATATAGCTAAAAAATATATTGTTGAACCAAATTTTTCTCATAGTACTTCTAGTAAGAGTTTTTGAGTCTATAAATATGTGTTATACCACTTTTTATGTTTTTAAAAAACATTGTACATTTTATTGGCAAAAATTGCAGACCAGTGAGCCAGTCACATGGTTCTAAGAATATAATTAAGTATTATGGCATTATAAGAATGACAATTTTTTATATTTTTCTAGAGCAATTGTTTAAGATTAATTATTTCCTTCTGAAAAGCAAAGTCTCATAAAGATGAGAAGTAAGAATAGGGTTGAAAAGGTATATCATATAAATTCTGGATGATTATTACACAAGACATATATGGGATCCTGATTTAATTTCAAATGATTTAATAAGGAAGATTTTGGTAGGAAATATGCCAAGTAATAAGTTAAACCAAAAATTTTAACTGTGATTGAGGAATGCACATATTTTGGAATCTGGTTAAAGTTTTGCAATTGAGAGTGTTAACCATAGATGTCTCTTAATTATATACATTTTTTTTTCAAATCTTTAAATTAAATACCAACTAAAGACTTGATATTATAATTATCCAGAAGATCTGCATATTCAATAGTTATGTCAGTAAAAAAGAGCAATTTTCATGTGGAAATGAAATAAGCAATGTTATAGGTGGAAGAGTAGTTCTCAGAATTGCATTTATGACTGTAATGGATATTTTAGCTATGATATAGGAGACAAATGTTTGAGGACATATTAGATTAAGGCCATCTTTCCAAACAAATACTTCTAATTGATATATGTGATAATAATTCTGAGATGTGTGATTGTATTGTGGACATGAGATTTTTAATAATAGTCATGAAAAGATGCATCGTGTACGATAGTAAATGAATATACTACTCAGCATAGCAATAACAATACAAACTTTTACTATAGGTTAAAGAAATTTTGGGCAAAAGACTTTTATTTTTGTACTAAACTTACTGTCAAGCAGGTGATTTTAATAATAACTTAATTATGGTTAAGATAAATCGATTGGAATTTTAAAAAAAGATGATTATATACTTATGAAGAATGAAGTTAGTTTACCACTTGTAACTATCTATCACATAGGTGACTTACAAATTTGTATCATAGATCCTGTTAGTGTTTCAGACATTTTCAAAATATGAAGAATGAGAGAAATGTTCTTCAAATCTTTGAAGAATATCAAGAAATAATCAACAAAAGATATCACTACAGCAGTATGCACTGATCAATTTATTTGATTTTTTTTAAAAACCATGTTTAATAATCAATAAGTGTTTTTGAATCAATTTTAAATAGTAAGACATTCTTAATTAATCTTCTTGTTTTGACATTAATATTTTTAAATAAACAACATCATAGATGATATTAATAAAAATTATTTCAAAAATGGACATCTCATTCTTTTATTATAAATTTTTGGCTTCCAAAGCTATTTCAATATTTATTTCAGATCATTTCAGAAATGTAAATTCTACTCCTCCCAACCAGATTAGTAACATTTTTAAAAAAAAAAATTTGCATATAAAAATAATCTGCATTTACGATTTAGTATCATACAGAGTATTAAGACACATTTCCATTGGTTGTCCCAAATATTATTAAATACATTAATAAATTGATTATTTATTTATATTTTATTAAACATTAATTTGTGAATGTTCATTAAAATAGATTTTATATACAAATGTACGTGCCTTGTCAAACACAGTATTAACCATGATTAAGTAACAACTTGCATAATTTGTATATCTCACTATCAATTAGTTATAAATAAATAAAAAAATATGCCTTTATACGCAGAAACATATATTTTCAGTTTAGCATATTTGGCAGATTTAGCAATTAATCTCAGTAAATATGTATCTTAAAGAGACTAGTGATGTATTTTTTTTTTGTTTTTTAGGGATAACAACTGTTATAACATTCATTATTTATTTAAAATTTAGCTGTATAGAGAATGGTAAATTTATATTAGCAGTTTTTCACAGAGATTGTTAAAAATTTTAATAGCAGAGTTTGACATTAAAATTCATTATAGTTATTTTAAGGCATAATGTTAAATTAAGTTATACATAGTTTTATACATATTTTGACTACTATTTTGACTAGATATATACATGTGTAGACTTTTAACATAACTAATAAAGTTAGATTGTAACCAAAACATATGTAGTATAAAAGATCAGTATATATATATATATATATATATATATATATATATATTGTACCGAGATACATCAGGAAGGAGTGTGCTTTCTACGGAGCTACACATAATTTTGAAAAAGAAAATATAAATTAATAAACGATTTGTGTAAATATTTGATAAAATAAAAGGTCTTGTAGAGTAAAATAAGAATAAAAGGATTTTTTTTCTCATAGATAGGTTTATCGTTAAAAGCATAAATTAGACAGTTTTATAAAATATAATTTTGAATCGTATTTAAATAAAACCTAAAGAACTAAAATTTGATTTAAGATTGCTTTAAGAAAAAAAAAAACAAGGTGGAATTCGTTTTGTCTTATAATTAAAATAAAAAAAAAGGAAAAAAATATATGTAATCAAAGGAATGTAGTGAACAATGGGAGCTAATGACGAACATAAGAAATTTCCATTAAACGGCTAGTTAGTGAAAATAACTTTAACAAAGAAATTGAAATAATTCTAACAAAAAAATTGAAATAAAGAAATTGAAATAACTCTAGCAGAGAGTACAAAGAAATTAAAATGACCAATGCAAACACCAGAAAGTCAGCACGGACCATAACTGAAACACCAGAGGATTAGTTACATATTGTAGATTGAATCCGCAAGATAAGGACCGTAAAATATAAAAGGGCGAATTTTCTATTGTATTATTAGAGATAATAAAAAATATTTTTATAGATCGAGAGCATTGAATATTAATATACGTCTCAAGCTAAACATAATGCTGCACTGTTAAACCCATCGTGTGAACAGTCGGCCGAATCCTTCCCGCAATACCAACAGCAAACAGTTCAAATGTCGATCATGGTCGCTTAAACAAGAAGGAGACGGAGTGTCCACGTGGAGCCCACAGGATCCCAACGACATCGGGAAAAGGAGTGCAAAAAGTTAGCGCTAACTGACCGAATGAAATACTATCAGAAGCAACGCTCGGAACCGTGCATAAGGGAAAAAGCTAGGTAATGTTTATTTCAATTTCTAATTCACTAATTAAAAGCCGTAATAATAAATGAAAAAATAAACTCTGAACTTTATGGTACGAACAATAATTATTAGTGTCTTTAGCTCCATGACCCCGAGATTTTCTTGTGATTGTGTGTATAATTATTTTTTTTTATGTATGTATAATATGAAATTTTGACTGTATTAAATATTATTTGAACTTGAACGAAAGTGTAATTAATTATATTATAAGACCAAACGAAGTGTAATAGCGTAAATGGAGACTTCATGGGTTAGTGATTACTTAAATTAGATTTAAATTAAATAATTAAATAAAAGAAAGAGAAAGCGAGAAATTTAGCGCAGAGAAAGATTCATAAGTTGATTTTTTTAGGTAGGCGGATTATATTTAATTGATTGTTGTAGCTGAGCTAGCGGGAGCGGGTACTAGATCATATTGGTCAGGCAGACTTGTCGACAAAGGTCGGCTGGCGCCCATTGGATTTTTTCCTTTAAATAAATAAAAAGTTTGATTGGCTAATATGTAATCTAGTAAACGAGTGCTAATGTTATTGGCAAATGTTTGCAAATGATATTGATTACTCTACCCGAGGTACCGACAGCCCCGTGATAGGATTTTGTGTAAGAGGGAGGTACAAAGTTCTGATTGAGTCGTCATTATAAACATTAAACATTTTATTGATTTATATAAATAATGTTTTTATAAAATTTACGAGATGACGTGTAAAGGGCTAGGTATAAATGGCGCGTCAACGTGGAACAAAACTAAACGTTTTGAATGGCAGAACTGATGTGAGTCATGACTGGACGTCTTAAGCGGTGTGGCCAGAGTCGTGTATGAGTGACAGAAGTGATAGCTAGTAAATAGAAGTGTGAGGGAGTGTGATAGTAGGATTAGAAAACGGTATAAGCAGCGCAACTGTAAAGGTGATTTTGCAATTATATAAGACGTGGAGGCATAGGGACACTCCGGGGAATTTTAGTATAAGAAAAAAAAAGGGGGAACTGGGAAGGTTAGGTTTTGGTTGTACATATGTAAGTTTATTATTATTATTAAAAAGGAAAAAATGGACGAAAGTGGAAACGACGGGAGGGCAACGCCAGAAGTAAGCCCGATTTTTTTTAAAAATCCGCAAATAGTGGAAGGAAGCACATTCCAAATTTTGATGAACATGATGGAAGAGATACGGAAAGACATCAAACAAAATCAACAAGAAATGAAGCAGGAAATAAATGAACTTAGGACAGAGATGAGAGAGTTGAAACAGGAATTGACAGCAAGAATGGACGCATACGAGGAAGTGATAGGAGTAGTGAAAAAGGGTGTAGAAGAAGAAAGGTACGAAATGTTAGAATTAAAAGAAAATATAGAAGCGAGGGAAGAGTCAAACAGTATAGGGAAAAGCCAGCTAGAAGAGAGAATAGTATGCGTGGAAGAGATATGTCAAGACTTAATAAGTAGCCAGGAAACGACGCGACAGGAATTAGGGAACTTAGAGAATGAAATAGAGACCGCCAAGAATATCAAAACTAAAGTAAAGGAGATAGGTAAAGACATAGTGGGGGACACAGGGCAGAAAATCAGACAGGTAGAACAGAAGTATGAGGAGTTTAAGATTGAGAGTAGACACAGTGAACAGACGAGTAGATTTATGGAGAAGCAGTTTGCCATTGCGGTATTCAAAGCAGAGGTAGGAGAAAACCCGCTGAAACACTTAGAAAGCCTGAATAATATGTTCCATAGTAAAAGTTTACCGGAAGAGGACAAGGTTGCGGTGGCCAGTAGTTACCTCCAAGAGACAGCATGTGATTGGTGGCACACCTTGGAGGAGAAACCGCAGACCTTCGGAGAATACAGATGGGCTATGTTAAGGGCATTTTGGAATGAGGCTAGGCAAGACGGAATCCTGTATAAGATATCCCACGAGAGATATTCAAGTGCGCGAGGAGAGACGTATGCGAAATTCTTGTACAGACAAGTGTCAAAACTTAAGGCATTGATGACATTCCCTATGTCAGATGGTCAGATAATCAGAACACTACGCAATAATATGCTGCCAAACATACAACAACTAATGTTAAGTAAAGACGGACGGTCAGTGGAGGAAATGGCAGAATTTCTAACACAGATTGATTATGGCAATCTAGCTAGCGAACCTCCAGATCGATATAGGAGATGGGATGGGTACAATGACCCACATGGCAAGAAGGGAGAACCACCTGATAGAGCGTAAATAAATAAAAAAAAGATGAATAAATGGGTATAACGGTACCGCAAACTTAACGAGTAACACAGACACACGAGAATAAGAGAGGACGAACTTCCATCAAAATAAATCAAGAGGAATGTATAGTAAGAATAAAGTTAAATGTTGAAACTAAAACCTTCAGATTGATATTTTAGTTTAAAAAAGGGGGGATGGAGAAATGTACCGAGATACATCAGGAAGGAGTGTGCTTTCTACGGAGCTACACATAATTTTGAAAAAAAAAAAAAAATTAATAAACGATTTGTGTAAATATTTGATAAAATAAAAGGTCTTGTAGAGTAAAATAAGATTAAAAGGATTTTTTTTCTCATAGATAGGTTTATCGTTAAAAGCATAAATTAGACAGTTTTATAAAATATAATTTTGAATCGTATTTAAATAAGACCTAAAGAACTAAAATTTGATTTAAGATTGCTTTAAGAAAAAAAAAAAACAAGGTGGAATTCGTTTTGTCTTATAATTAAAATTAAAAAAAAGAAAAAAAAATATATGTAATCAAAGGAATGTAGTGAACAATGGGAGCTAATGATGAACATAAGAAATTTCCATTAAACAGCTAGTTAGTGAAAATAACTTTAACAAAGAAATTGAAATAATTCTAACAAAGAAATTGAAATAACTTTAACAAAGAAATTGAAATAATTCTAACAAAGAAATTGAAATAAAGAAATTGAAATAACTCTAGCAGAGAGTACAAAGAAATTAAAATGACCAATGCAAACACCAGAAAGTCAGCACGGACCATAACTGAAACACCAGAGGATTAGTTACGTATTGTAGATTGAATCCGCAAGATAAAAACCATAAAATATAAAAGGGCAAATTTTCTATTGTATTATTAGAGATAATAAAAAATATTTTTATAGATCGAGAGCATTGAATATTAATATACGTCTCAAGCTAAACATAATGCTGCACTGTTAAACCCATCGTGTGAACAGCCAGCTGAATCCTTCCTGCAATACCAACAGCAAACAGTTCAAATGTTGATCATGGTCGCATAAACAAGAAGGAGACGGAGTGTCCACATGGAGCCCACAGGATCCCAATGACATCGGGAAAAGGAGTGCAAAGAGTTAGCGCTAACTGACCGAATGAAATACTATCAGAAGCAACGCTCAGAACCGTGCATAAGGGAGAAAGCTAGGTAATGTTTATTTCAATTTCTAATTCACTAATTAAAAGCCGTAATAATAAATGAAAAAATAAACTCTGAACTTTATGGTACGAACAATAATTATAAGTGTCTTTAGCTCCATGACCCCGAGATTTTCTTGTGATTGTGTGTATAATTATTTTTTTATGTATGTATAATATGAAATTTTGACTGTATTAAATATTATTTGAACTTGAACAAAAGTGTAATTAATTATATTATAAGACCAAACGAAGTGTAATAGCGTAAATGGAGACTTCATGGGTTAGTGATTACTTAAATTAGATTTAAATTAAATAATTAAATAAAAGAAAGAGAAAGTGAGAAATTTAGCGCAGAGAAAGATTCATAAGTTGATTTTTTTAGGTAGGCGGATTATATTTAATTGATTGTTGTAGCTGAGCTAGCAGGAGCGGGTACTAGATCGTATTGGTCAGGCAGACTTGTCGACAAAGGTCGGCTGGTGCCCATTGGATTTTTTCCTTTAAATAAATAAAAAGTTTGATTGGGTAATATGTAATCTAGTAAACGAGTGTTAATGTTATTGGCAAATGTTTGCAAATGATATTGATTACTCTACCCGAGGTACCGACAGCCCCGTGATAGGATTTTGTGTAAGAGGGAGGTACAAAGTTCTGATCGAGTCATCATTATAAACATTTTATTGATTTATATAAATAATGTTTTTATAAAATTTACGAGATGACGTGTAAAGGGCTAGTTATAATATATATATATATTCATTTTATGTCAAGCAACAATTAATATTATGAAACTTTTGATTCTGTGCCAGTACTTCAGATTTGCTCATATATAAATATTTGAGTCGCAGGAATAAGAGGATTCCTTTTTATTCCTGTATAAATACTATATCTTGTATTGGTCAGAAAGTATTCATTTATTATTAACATTCGCAAAGCGTTTGCACAATTAGCTTGAAAGGCTGATATTCGAATGTAATTACAATTATATATTTTCATGTAAATTTGTTGTTGGTGTAGGCAAATGTAATTTATCTCAATGACAAAATTTATTTCAGTTAGTTGATGATTCAACTTTAATTTAAAATGCTTTGATGAATGATTATTGATAATGAGATTTTAAATTCTAATTAAGGTAAGAAGATGTCAGTCACTATAGGTAAACGAAAACACATTAAAGATAGTTTAACTATTTTATACAGAGAAGTTATAGAGAAGGAAGTTTATTTTTGTGCTTGTGCAACATAGGCTTTTACTTAATTAATATAACTAGAAAAAATAGTTTATACTTTATTTATCTGTTTATTATTATTTTGTAAAATTATTAAATATTGCAAGTATGTGATGTTTATATTTAAATTGTTTTATTTTTTTTTTTTGAATATACATGTTTTGCCAAAATTTATTTAATGCTGAGAATTAAACAAAACTTTGTAAAAAGTGAATAAGAAAAGGAATAGTTTATTTTAAATATTTGATATTCATTTATTATTTCATCAGTCTTAATATTAAACTATATAGTTATGTTTTTTTTAAAAAAGAGAGATATTTTTTATGAATTAATTGATTTTGTCAGATTAATGAGTGGCTAACTTAATAATATATTATTTTCACTTGTAAGATAAAAAAGAATTTTTTTTCCATGTGTCATAGCATCGGTCAGGAAGCGAATCCACTAACCTGGGACAACTGCTGTAAGGCAGCTGTGATGACCACTCAGCCACCAATGCTTGAGGGTAAACACATCTGCAAATAGCCTTTTATAGAGACAGAATGAAAGAGAAGACAGCATTTATCAACTATGACATTTTCCAAGTAGTGAAAGCTTGAGTGCTCTTTCAGTATTGTAATACTCTTTTATTAAGAATAACTATATCGTTTTGTTATTTTTTCATTAACTATTCATAGTGATTTGGATTGACTATGAATCAACTACCTAAAAAACATTCCAAACAAATTTTCAAGTTTAGATAGCCCATAATTTTATCTCTTTGTTAATTAAACAAAATTCATTAAACATCACATTATTTTGAAATATAAAACTTCAGTAATTTTCTGATTTTTTTATATTTAGTTAAATATTTTTATTTTATAAAAATGATTTGTATATGGTAGAATAGTAGAGTTAGAAATGTTGAATCTGTTTTTTATTTTCATTTTCAAGATAATATTTTTATACATGTTTATTCCCTATGTTTATATTTTCCTTTTTAAACAAACCAAATGAAAAATAATATTTTTAAAAAATAAAATACACAATTTTATTTTATTTTATTTAGATTTTGTTTTATATATGTAATTAAGTGTATGTATAAAATAAAAGACTCAAGAAGACAAATGGATTATCTAAAAATACATTCTTTGATTCTTTAAGACCAAAGAGATCAAATAGATCCAATTTTTAATGTCTACTCCAAACATTCTTCTTATTTCAATTGCAGTTAAATGAACATTGATGTACTACTCCTCAACATGCATCAGCCAGTGTGGTGGAGTTTACTGGCATTTTATTTCTGAGTTTATGATCAAAAACTATAATTATCTGATTATTCTTAATTGAAATATTAATTGATGTTTCTTAAAAGCAGGATTATTGTGTGGGTGATATTTTTTGTTCTCTTAAAGCAATCGTGATAGCCCAAATTAAATTGAGGATGTTATTTCCAGAAGTCTCTAAAACTACTACCTATGAAACAGTTGATGACTAAAGACAGTTGGGGCTGAAAATCACCTGATTGTGGACCTAATTTGCCATTCAGTGACACCTTTTATTTAAGTATTTATAACTTCAGATCACTATCAAGTAAATCATAATTGTGTAAATTGGAATAACTGTCTATTATTAAATGGTATATTGTTTGATTTGTGAAGTTTGGAAAAAGGATGAAGTCATAATTGATTTAAAACATAGTCATGTATTTTACTACTAGGGCACAATTATTTAAAGCACTTAGTGAAGTTGAATTCATTATAAATAAGTGAAATACCAAATTATAGAAAGTGATGATATATCAAAGTAATAAAAATTATTTATTCAAATTAATGCAGATACAAAATGTTGATAATTCTGGATTATAACCAACAAGTTCTTATTGTGATGAAGGAATAAAAAATATTTAAATGGGTGTTATATAAAAGCTTTCAATCAGATCAAAGAAAATTTAAAATTAACCAACAATATATATATATATATATATATATATATATATATATATATATATATATATATATATATATATATATATATATATATATATATATATATATATATATATATATATTAACCATATCAGAGATAAGTTTTATATTGTAAAATTAGCAAAATATGCCTAGTACACTTCCAACTACTTAATCATACTAATCATAAATATGGTAGTGATGTAGAAAAGAAAATTGTGGTGTTTCTTAAAGAAATAAAACTTTATAGAGAATGTGCATATTTGAATGGCAAATAAGTTATTATATTGGCCATTTTTAAAAGGAGTACACATGATCCTTTTTTGTTGATTGCATGTTTATCTCTGGCAATGTATCAGATCTCTTTCAACTTCAATTTGGCATGCTTACATTCAAAAGAGACATCACTGGCAGATGTAGATTTAAGGGTGTGGCCAAGGTTGAATTCATGCTTGTAGAAGATTGATTTGGTGTCAGTTCAAGCTTTCACATGATTATGAAAGAATTTAGTGCTAGAAATAGTAAGGGGTTGAAAATTAAAATGTTGGTAAATTTAGTTATGATGACATAATTGAAATAGGCTCCAGACTTGTATTATTTCAGAAAAAAAAACGGTATTATCAATTCTATTTTTTTCTCGAGGAAAAATGCTCAATGGAAATACACATTTAAGTATCCAAAATAGAATTGTATTAAATTTTGACTAAAACAATGTATGTATTTTAAGATTGTAATACTTTTAATAGATTCAATATACAAAGTGATCATCAAATAGAGAGATGCAAGATGTGTGATGATGTAAAACTAGAGAGATAAAGATTATTAAGAATGATAGTATAAAGAGTTAGTAGTCTTAATTTTTAAAAACATACAAGTAATGTAAATTAGAACTCACAAATTGTTTGAAAATATTTATAAACTTTAAAGATGGTACAAATTTAAATGAAGTCAATAAAACAACTGACATACTATTAGGATCTCCAAGAAAACAACAGAATATATTTCAATATAGGAATATATAAATATTTAAAATGATCCATTAAAAAAATTTAATGTGTAGAGTTTTGTTAAATAGTATGAAGAAAAAATTAATAATGATATAAGAAATGTAATTATGAATTAATAAGGAAACTATAAATAAGAATAAAGTTCTCAAAAACATAAACAATATTTTGATATTAAAAGGAAAGTTATTTCAGTAATAAAAAAAAGATGAAACTGGTAGAAAAATGATGGTTCACATCATAAAATTTGTAGATGAGTTCTATAAAGAATTATATAATAATAAAGAACAAGATTACAATGTATTTCACACAATTATTACAACTTCTAAATTACCATGTATTTTAAAAGAAGATGTGAAACATGCTTAAGTCTATGAAAAAAAGTCTCTAAAAAATTATAGGATTGTTATTGATATCTTAAAAGTAGAAGGTGAAAAAATAAAAATAAAATGATAATAAAGCTAAATACCAAATGACTAAATGATAAAGATGTATCAGATGATATGAAAAATGCAGTTGTAATATTGATATTAAAAAAAAAAACAAGAAAAAGAAAATAGAAATTACAGACTTATAAGTTTCTATTAATTCTGTACAAAACCTTTACAAAAATAATTACAAGTCTTTTGTGGTGAACATTGGATTCTAGTGAACTGAAAGCACAAGCTGGATTTAAAACTGACTTTAGCACAATGGATCATATCTAGATTATGAGAAAGGAGCAATAAACATGGCTAATAAATTTACATTAGATTTATTAATTATAAAAAGGTATTTGATTTTGTAATGCTTCATGTTTATTAAACTGTAGTAAAAGTAGTTAGATTATAGGATGATACTGAGAAGATTAATATTAAAAAAGCTGGAGACAGGATGATTCTATGTCTTTAAATATTTTTCATGACACTTATACAAAAAGTATTTGTGAGATTAAAAGAAATCACTAGGAGAGTAAAGTAAATGGATATTATGTAAATCATTTAGATTTTGCCAATGATGTGATTGTTTTTGTTAAAAATGCTTCAGAGTTTCATGAAATTATGGAAGAGTTACCAAAGTAAGAAAGTAGAATTAAAGATAAATGCTAAAAAGGCTAAAATAAGGTTCAATAGATTATTTTAAAAATTGAAAATATAGATGTTTAATGATGAATTATAAGAAGATAATAGTTACAAATAATGTAATATATTATTAATACAAATGAAAGCATAATGAAAGAAATCAATAAATGAACTTAGTATTCAAATATATGTTTATCTGTTTGAAATGGAAGATTTTTAATGTATAACTTTAATAATTATTATTTATGGATGTTAAATATGCTGACTTAAACTCAAGAACCATTCAAATATTTTATCCATTCAAGGGTGTTTGCAGAGTTGTATATTAGGAATAGAAAAATAAAGTTTGAATACAAAATGTATGAATGAGAGAACAAATAGGTACAATACTGTACCTATTTTCAATTTAAGAAATTGAAATGGAGCTTAGATCAATATAATGTTAGAAAAAATAATAAAATTTAACAGTTGGAGTTTTAAATTGTATCACAAAGCAATTGCAAAGAAATTAGAAGGAGATCATATGTGTGATGAATGGATGGAATCATAAAGACAATCGTTAATCAAAAACTGAATTAAATATGAAAGGACTTTCATCTTGAAATAGATTGACAATCTTTGAAAATGGTGATGATATTTTTAAAAAAAATGTTAAGAGATATGCATTACCAGTTTTGAAATATGAAACTGTACCTGACTCACTCAAAAAAAGAGTAGTACAAAGACTTCAGATTATCTCATGAAATATGGAGAGATGTATGTAGAGAGTTGTAAGCAAAGACTGAATGTGAAATAACTGAGTTAGAGGGGAAAGTATGTATTATTGCTTTCATTTAAAAAGACAAAAATTTGAAATAGGCTAGGCATATTTCTAAAAGAGATAATAATGGATGATCAGTCGATGTTTCAAGCAGGATTCTAAGATATTTTAATAGATAAAAATTGTATACGAGTTGGATTATGAGATATAGAGATATTGTAATGTGATGTGGAGAAGAACTATGGATTGGAGAAATTGAATTAAACTTGGAGTAATCTTCAACCTAAATTGGATTTGTAATGGTTTAAAATGATGATGATACTAATGTACAAATATTTATGTAAAATGCATTATGGTTATGATAATTAATATAAAGGTTATATGTAACTCTATTTATATATAAAATAATTAATTACAAATCACTTTATTAAATCACTGAAATTTGTAATATATAACATTATGCACCCAAATTCCCTCTAGAAAGCTCATTGGAAATAAAATATTTAAAATAGTATAGCTAATTTATGAAATGAAAACTATAATATACTATAAAGCTTATTATTTTTTTAATTTAATATTTATATAAATGATATAATAGAATGTGAAATTGTAAAGATTGTTTTATTTTAGTTTTTACTTTTGTAAATGAATGCCTTAAAAATATCTAAATATTTTTAGTTAGGAGGTTATAAGTATTTTGAGCACTAAAAGTGACAAAGTTGAACTTTAATTCAAAGATTGTCGACTCTTGATTTCATTTCTCTACCACTACTCTAAATCACGTAAAACACTGTGGGCATTAAAAATAATTAGTTTGATGCTTAGATGGTTATATGAAATTTGCATGACTTTTAAATATAGGAAGCAACAGATTTGAGATGCTATTCATAGACTTTCAGCTTTTGAATCTATGACCTTACAATGGCTCTAAGACATGAAGAGCATTTAATATATATATATATATACACTTTTATGTAAATTGTCAATCTTCTAACAGATAATATTTAAAGAAAATAAATATTTATTTTTCATATATAATCAGATAATTTTTGTTGTGGCTTTTTATAAAATAAATATATGTTTTCTGTATATTTCGAGAGTATGACGTTCAAAGCAAGTTAAAACATTGAAAATAAATAGAATAATTAAAGCAAAATGTTAAAAAAAATCATAAAAAAATATTTGTATATTTTATTGAAATTACTTTAAAAGTTATAATGTTAAATGATAAATTTTTAATCATTGTATTAAAATTGTTTTGTGTGTTATTAGTATTGGCTTTTGTTTTTTTTATAAAAACAAAAAAGATATTGCTGTCATATATTGAAATAGTACGATTTTTTAGTATTTATCCATTAAATTTCTATTATTGAGAGAGTACTGCTAAAATTATTATTTCTGATGTTAAATAATCTAAATATTTGAATAAAGTTAAAAGTAAGAGTTTTAATATCAAAATTAACATGTCTAGATAGTAAAATTGATAGTGTGTATCATATATTTTAAATAAATGTTTGTGAATATATGTATGTATACATATTGAACTGCAATCAAGAATACTTGATTATCTTTAAAAATAAGTTGTGAGATAAATATAAATAGTATATAATAATATACAGTTGCCGGACTATTGTCAGATCTATTTAGCTAAAAAATTATCAAAATACTAAGGTGTTTTTTGATTTTATTTTAAATAATATAAAAGAAATAAAAATGATAAATGCTAATACTTTTCATTAAAAAAAGCCAATAGATGTTTCTAATCAATGTGTGTGTATGTTTCAAGTTAAAAAATCAGATATATTAATCTTTAACTGAAGGTTTAAAGTTTATATCTGTGCTAGAGATAATCTCTAGTTTAGAAAATGATTAGTAATCATCATTATTATATTTATCTGAGGTTGATGATGTCAAAGTTGTAAATGGAGTGAGTTTTACAGGTGTAAATAAAATGTAACAATTTATTATAGATAAATACTCTTCATGTAATAGAGATATATACTAGAAATGGTGATCTGGGCCAATTGATGATTGCTGGTTCAGCATGAAATGCATGTTAGGAGTCATTTGTCTTTTAATTTATCTTTATTCATATGAATTTAAAAAAATATGAGGGAGAATGGAAGTTGTTTATTAATATATCTATAAATTTAAAGAATTATTATTTCTAATACAATTGTTGAAAGTATGCAACAAAATCCCATGTCATTGGTGTTTTGTTTGACGATTGTTATGCGATAATTTGTTTGACATTTATATATATATATATATATATATATATGTGTGTGTGTGTGTGTGTACATAATATTTAATGTTATATGTTAAATAGAATTGCTTTATAATATATTTAATTTCATTATACTACTATTAAAAATATTATTACATAAAATAATAAGAAATGCAGAATATATTTATTATCAGTGTTTATTAGTTTTATTGGCTGCAATAAAGATTTGCTGTTAAGAGAATGTAAACCCTTTCATTCCTCTCTGAGGTCTAAAAAATGAGCAAGGCAAAATTCTAATGTCCATTTTATATATTTTTGTCATTACTATTGTTATTATTAGTACATGATTATTTATGCAGAAATAAACATTGATAGCATGCTCAACATAAAATATCTGCAATATTAGTGAAATTATTGGGTATTAACCTTTGAAGAAAGGGTAAATGTGTGTAAACATTATTTTTTAAAATAGATATTGACAATTATGAAATACAAAATTAAACTGTGACCATTAGAGGCTGTAAAGACACTATCCAAAGTAATATTTGATAAGCAAAGATAGAAAGTGCTAAGAATTCTCTTATTGCATACCCAAACATTTATTTGATGACAAACTTTTATTTAGGTACTTACATTGTGTATCACATTCACATGAAGGAAGATCATATAAACTAGACTGTATGAATCTAGAAGAAAAGATAAAAATAAATAAATAGTTGAAAAAATGGGCATGTATTTTAGAACAAAGCACAAATGCTGGAAGCACAAATAAAGTAATATTCAATATAAATAGAAAGTAGAAGAATAGTATTGCATAGTTTGATGATATATCAAATAGCATTACACAATTAGTTGTTCAACTTAATGAAAGTTGTCAAATAAAAATAATTCAGATTATGCTTCAACAAGTTCTCACTGTGATGAAAAAAAAAGTATTTTTATTTGTATGTATGCAGAATTGGTAAATGACTGAAAGATGAAAATGTTGTGGATAAATTTGGTTACAATGATAAAGTGGGAAATTCATATTAAAAAAAAACATGTGTATTATAAATTCTTCTTTTAAGAACATTGCTAAATGAAATTTATCATAGGGGAACACACATTCAGCAGAATTGGATTATACTTTGACTAATATATATATATATATATATATATATCATGATTGTAATGTTTTTAATAGATTCAACATAGGAAGAAACTACTAATAAGGTGTTTAGTACATGTTTATGCAAAACTAGAGACCCAAAAATGATTAAGGAAAACAGTATTCTATTTGATGTTTCTATTTTACAAAAGCACTCTAATGATTTTAAATTACAACTTGCAAATAGTGTTTTGAAAATGATACAGAATCCAATGAAATCAATAAAAAGATAATTGACACATTATTAAGAATTGCAACAAAGATAGCTAATATAAAAATAACTTGCTAATAAATTTTCTACTGAGACAAGAAATATAAAAATAAAAAAAGAAATATAAAATACAAAAAGAATAAATAATATTTTCTAAATTATAAAAAAAAGTAATAAAAATATTTAAAAATGATTCATTAAGAAACATTTAATAGTGTCATAAGAATATAATTGTGAATTAGCAAGGAAAGATATAAAAAAGAAAACCAAGTCTCAAAAATGTAAAACAACATATTGATAATGAAAGGACAATTATATCTTCAAAAAGAAGAAAAGATGAAACAATAAAAGAGAGTTGATGTCATAAAGTGTGAAAAAGAGTTTTTATAAATAATTATGTAGTAATAAAGAAAAATAAAATAAACTATTTTCAACAGTCATTACAATTTCTGAATTGCCTAGAATTTTGAATGAAGAAGCTACTCATGCAATTAAATTTATAAAAAAAGTAAAATGTTTCAACAAATGATGGAATTATAATGATTTTAAAAAAAATCTGGTGAAGAAATAAAAATATTGTTATCAAAGTTATATACTAAATGTGAAAATGACAAAGATGTATTCAATGATTGGAAGAATATAGTCATACTATGGATATATAAGAAAGGTGATGAGAAAAGTATAGAAATTAGAGATTTATTAGTTTTTAAATAATCCAAAATAAAAGATTTTACCAAAATAATTACAAATAATCTACAGAAATTTTTGGAATCTAATAAATCAAAAAAAATTATCCTGATGTAAAAGTGGTTATAAAATTGTGGATTATTCCATATACTGAGAGAAGTTATATAAAACATCAGTAAATATAAATTATTATTGCTTTGGATTTGTAAATTTTGAAAAGGCATTTAATTCTATAAACATTTCTATAGTGATTAAAGCACTGAATCATCATAATATCAATCCAGAATATGATATATTCTTCAGAATATACATCAAAATGCAATTGTAATGATTAGACTATATGGTAGAGTAACATTGAAAAAGGTGTATAATAGGGTGATTTCATATTTTCAAAAGTTTTCACAACAATTTTGAAAGTTGTATTTGTGGATTAAATAAAAAGCTACGGCAATAATAATAGTGAATGGTGATTATGTAAGTCATGTATTTTTTAAAATGGTAAGATTTTTATTTTGCAAAAAATGCTTCAAAGTTCAGGAAAATTGCTGAAGATATCAGATAAGAGTAAGAAAGTAGGATTAAAGATAAAATGACTAAACTGATAGTCAAAAAGATTTTCCTAAAAGAATAAATAAAGATTGATAATAATATATTAAAAAGATTAATAACTGCAATATTCTGATCAGATTATTACTACAAATAATTAATGATAATTAATGAGAATTAAATTTGGTTGGAGTACTTGTGATAGAAATAATAAAAGGAAATATCTATATGTGTTTGAGAAGGAAAGATTTTAATATATTTATTTTAATAGTTTTTACTTAGATCTGAGACACTTAGATCTGAGACATGGACACTTACCAGAAGAGCAATACAAATATGTCAAACTACTCAAAGAACTATGTAGATATGTATGTGACTAACAAGAAGAGATTAAAACTAAAAAATGGATGAAAAAACAAACAGATATAATATTTTTGAAAGAAGTAAAAAACAAAAATGGAATCATGATCAACATATTGCTAAAAGAAATGATAGTAAATAGATAGTTGATGTCATAAACTGGATCTGAAGAGATTATAGAACACAATAAGACTACTTTTAAAACAGATAAATGAAATAGTTGATGTGCTGTGAAGTAGAGATACTTGAAATCAGAGAAGTTTAATTGAGCTTGGAGAAAATCTTTATTTTGCATAGGAACAATGGTGTCTGAAAATGATGATGATAACTAGATTTATTACCAACAAGTAAAAATACTCTTATATGAATTTAAAAACATGTGTTCTTTTAACTTTTAAAGTTTAATTTTTTTTTTTGACAAAGTCTTTGAAATGAAATATTTTCATAATTTCAAATCTATGTGAGAAAGAATTTTATACAGAAACTATATTAATCATGTTTGTCTATTTTTTATATTAAAATTAAGTCTTGTTATATGACATTCTGGTCTGAAAAAAGTAATTGTAGGGTGTTATTCAACTAATGTCTGTAGACATGTTAATCAGACCTAACTTGAAATTACAGAAGTTTTGACTATCTTCAAATAAAAATATTTATTTATCTTATAGTCATTAATCAGAATCTCATTTACAATGCTCAAGTAAAACCCTACCACATTCAAATATAATTATTTATTTATCAATATAACTATCTACTTATATAGATATTAGCTCTAACAAGCCTTTTTAGAACATCCCTATCCCCAGACTGGTTTCTAGCTCTGGCTTTCATAAATGAGTTGCTAGATATTCAAGCATTATATTTAAAGTACAAGGTCAAGCCCAGTACTTTTTCTAATGTTTAACTATTAAGTAGAAATTCTGAAATTTTTATACATGCATATGTCTTCAAATCTAGTTATCTTACTTAAATAGCCATATGGAATTGAACTAAGCTTTAGCAATATAAAATCACCAAAGCCTTAAGAGCCATAACAAAAATTGCAAGAAAATCAAGTAATATATCACATGACTTAATTTAATAAGCTTTTATTACAAATGTTATATAATGAGCATGTCAATAGCTTTTAACAAGCTTTTCAGAACAGTGCTATCCCCAGACGAGTTTCTAGCACTGTATTTACTCAATGAGCTTATTACATTAAGTTATGTGATATATGACTTTATTTCATTGCAATATATATATATATATATGTGTGTGTATGTGTGTGTGTGTGTAATAAATTAAGTTTGATGTCTGTATTCTTTCCAAAATATATGTAATATTCAAATCAATATATATTAAAATACAGTAAAATTCACATAAATTATAGTCATTTTATTAAAAGGAATTTCCACTATACATTTTGTAGACTTTATCAACTATATAACATTGAGTAATCAAAACAATACATCCTTTCTCAATACCCATACTTCAATTTAGTTTACTTCTCCCACAATTTTGTTATTTTAACATTTGATTATTGCCAATTTATTAATATTTGACAATTTCTTGAAATCAACATAGTTTATTGTGGAAACGTTCAGTTTGCATAGTTTTTATATTTTTATAATCAAATTTAAATCCATATTGACAAGATTGTTCAATGTTATATAATTGATAAAGACTACAATATGTATAGTCGAAAGTACTTCTAATAAAATAACTATAATTTATGTGAATTTTACTGTATTTTAATATATATATACTGTGCACTTTTTATTAGTTCAGACTATTCTAAAATAGGATTTGGTTGTATAATTTTAAATTTTACAAATCCAATAATACTTACTTATTAAAAGAAGACAGTAATGACATATTAGATCATAGGATTTAAACTCGGTTTTAGCTAATGGAAATTTATAAATGATCTTAACTCATGATACACATAGATAATAACCATAAAGTAGTATATATGCAAATGGATGGACAAATAATATCATTTAGTATTTAAAATCAGTGAAGTTTAAATTGTGTTTTGTAAACAGAATGCGTTACAGATGCTAATAATTATTGTTTGTGTGCATTTAATAAAAAATAAGGAAAAATAAAAACGTTATGATAAGTTTATGGAGTGTGGAACAACTACAAAATTTAAAATTTTTCTTATAATTTAGCTGAGAGTTAAAAGAGAACTTCTTTCTAATGTTGGTATTTATATTTTTAATCTATGATTTGTTAGTATAATAGGGGGGTGGGAGAACTAAATCATTTAATAAGGAATTAATTCAAGTGTTATTTTATTAATAGTTATTAATAATTAGGTTGAGATTAAATATTATTAATCATTTAAATAAACAAATATGCTTAATATTTTAGTATGAAAGGGTATTTAAAATGATATATACATATTCCAGAGAGCAGGTTGTATTTACATGTGCTAATGGATAAACTAAAAACAATGATTTTGTTCTTATGTAAAAGATAAAAGTATTAACTTTGTTTGCTTACCAACCTCCAGAATTATGACCCTATGTTCTCACTTATTTTTTGTATTGTTACTTAATCATCAAGTACTATTATTATGTAGAGGTTGAACTAATGGACCATGAATGGAAAAAAAAGATTGTTTAATAAACTGAATGTATGATATGTAGTTCACATACATAGGGATAAATATATCAACATATAATAGGAAATTGTTAGTTTTGTTTAATAATAATACTCCAAAGATTAATTTTCTGTTGTTATTATAATATATGTGTATTATTTTGTTATAAGTTATTTTAAACTCGATATTGATGGTAATGTTTATTATCATTTGTAATGAATATTATTAAAATTATTGTTTTAAAAGTTTTATCAAATTCTAATTGCTCCATTTCTATTCTGGGCTCATTCTCACCACATCACACAACTTAAAATGTATAGTCAAAATTAAAATGAAAAGTCAATTCAATTTAAAGCAAATCTAACAGTTTAATAAGCATAAATCTGTCAGTAAAGATTTTTTACTTGTTACGTGCTGCCTTGATCCCATAGGTCATTGATGACATTGCCAATTATTAAAGTGTATTTATTAATATAAAATTAAATGATACATTAGTTATTAGTGAAAGTATTAGTGTTAATCACAGTTTAGTTAATAATATTATTTTAATATTCAGTATTAAAGAACATACATATAAAACTTGGTTATGAATTTAAATTATAAGCCTTTTTTTAATTTGTACACTGTCCCTGGAAATCTGTAAAATCCCTCTTGATATTTCATGGGTAGTATGGAGAATCAATAAATCAATGATTTTCCTGAGATCTCCTTATTTTAAAGTTATTCTTGTGAGTATTGCCAATCTTAATTTTTAAACATAATATGAATCAAAGTTTATCTATAATTATCTAACAGATTAATTTAATGAGTGATTGAATTAAAACTTAATAGTTGTAAATATAAAATAATATATTAGATATTATTGTTAGTCATGAGAGTATGCAGATACTTAATAAGTAGGAGTATCTGGGTATTATTATGCCATTGACCAAATATTTTGTATTTGTTTAATGTTAAGGGGATGTGATCTGTTTATGGGTAAACGAGTCTCACATTAATTATATTTAAAACACGTCTTATTTTAGAAATATTTACTCATGTCAAAGTAAAATAGTAATCTTATCTAAATTCAATTGTTATAGTTAAAGAAAATGGTCAGGATATAATAAGTTTGTTAATAGTACCTAACCAGAATCCAAGTAGGTCCTAATATAAGGTACTTGAAAACTCTGCTTAGGGTCGTACCACCTATAGACAGGCCACAACAATATATATATATATATATATATATATATATATATATATATATATATATATATATATATATATATATATATATATATATATTGTAATAGGACAGCCTTTTGATGGTATGCACAAAGGTGGATTTCCTCCTGATGAATAAAAGAGTATATATCTGTTGTCCATGTTCATGCATACCCCTCACACATTAAACTTACATAGGAGATGAGAGAGTAATATCTAAATAACTACTGCTTCTACCCTTACTCTACCTCATCCATATTATAGTTTACTTTTGCTATTCTGGATTTCAAACCTAGGGAGATGTTGCTTGATCCTCTGATTCAGGGTATATTTGTATCACTGAAGTCAGAATATATTTAAAATATATATATATATATATATATATATGTTAATGGAAATGGGTATGGTATATTGGACACATGCATGTAATGATCATAATATGTGTGTAAGGATATGACTAAGCAAAACTTAACCAAAGAAAAATAAATCAAGAATTATGTTTTAACATTTAAATAAATTTAATAATCATATTTATATTGATTAGTAATTTGAACAAGAAATTTTAAACCAAAATTTGGGAAAACTCATTAAGACATTTGTGGTTATTCTTTATTTATACTTTGTTTATACCAATGCCCCAACTCACGATCCCAAAAAGAATAGCCACTGATCATCCAAATTAATATGAATGATTTTTATATTCTATACGATATTTCTATACATAGTACAGTATTCATTTACTTTCTTTATCTGTTATTTAACACCATTATGGTTTAAAAGACCCTGCTATTATGTAAAATGTGTGTATGATGAAGGAGCGTTATAAGTTTATAATATAAATAATTAAAAAGAGAAGCAAAAAAATATTTAAAAAAATAAACAATTAACACAAACTTTGGAATAAACAAATAAGGAAAATGTATGTGTTGTATAAATATCAATGTTTAACTTATGTATGTATTAGGTAACGTCTTAACTTATCTCATTTATAGTGATTGGACTATTTCGTAATCTGGAATACTCCTCATAGATTTTGTTTATCGACCGTAATATTAAAAATGAAGAAATTTCTTTTTATTTTTATTTCACAAATCTTATATTAAAGCTATTTGACCCTATACTAAAATAAAGAAAATAAAATTATTATATATAGCGTACAAACAAATAAATGTAGATGACTTCAACTTTATAACTTTGCTCTATAGCTCATATAGACACTGTTCTAATTACTTGTTTCAATGATCCATAGTTGTTCCTTTATGCATAGCTGGAAATTCAAACATCTGCTGGATAGATTGACTTTACTAGACTTTGAACTGGAATTTTGAAATGAAGAGAAATCCAGGTATGGAGAGATAAGTCAATCCCATATCAATCTTGACAATGCCTCCACAATCACTGATGAGCTTCCTTCCGCAATGTTCTTCTTGCACTTAGCACTGCATATTTACTTTTGTTATTACATATATGTGTTTTCATAGTTTAAGTTGATTGGAGCAATGTCAATATTTCTTCTTCTGAAATATTACCAAAATCACTCTTTTCTTTATTTTGCTGTAATATCTTATATAAATACAATTTATCCAAACCACTTCAAACACTTTTTAGCAAAACATTTTATTTGTATATATATACCTACACCTACATTTCAACTGTCCGGCAGGACAGTTGAAACATAGGTGTATGCATATATGTATAAGTAAGTGCATGTATGTAGGTACAAATAAAAGGTTTTGCTAACAAGTATTTGAAGTGGTTTGGAAATTGTATTTTTTCTTCTGTTGCATGTTTTTATATATGGTCTAGAAATCTATAGTGGAGAATCAATGGTGGTTTTAGAGATTGGAATACTTTTTTGTTTGCAACTTATTAATTTCTGAATTCTTTGTTTAATTGTTTTACAAGCTGAATGTTCCTCCTTGCTTTCTAAAATTCTTGTAAAATATTTTTTTTAAAAGTATTACAACTTCAAATTTGTTGATATAGGTCTTCAAACTTTCCTTTCAACTCCTTTGCGTAGGAAATGGTAGATTATCCCCACAGATAAAATAATTTTTTTCTCTTTCTTGAACAAAAAAGCTCATTGTATATCTATTATATTAAACCAGTTCATGCTCATGCTTTTTACTTTATTGTTGACATCATCTCTGCTACATATTAATATAAACAACTTGTTAAAAAAAATAAAAAATAAACATTTGATTTTTCTCTACTTTAATATATATATATATATATATTTTTATATATATATATATATATATATATACTTTTTTCTTGATTACATTCACTCATCTAATCTATTGTATGTTGTTCTTTTTTTTTTTTGGCAATCATAATACATTTAATGTTAATTGTTGTAGTGGTTAGTTGTTGCTTCTATTTGACTGACTTGGTTTAAACTTTGGTTTAATGTTTATTTAGATTGGGCTTTAAGACTTAGGTTGTAATTAATGGTTTGTCATTTTATGTGCCCTAACATTACCTAATATTATTAATTAATGAGTAATGCTAATGTCACAGGTCTTGAATTAGGGTTGGGTCTCATGTTGTGTACTAGGTATTGGATGGTGTTGGAGATATCTGTAACAATATATAGTAACCTCTCTGGTATGAGTTACATATTCAACCCAATAAATAATTGTAAAAGCTATGAGATGGTTAAAATTAAGTTTTAATAATAGCTTAGCCATTTTAATATCAAAAACAAAGTATAGTTTGATTTCAAAAGTTTAACTTTGTAAAACGAAAATATAATTTAAAAAAAAGAAAGAAAAGTAAACCCTGAAAAGAATAATAGAGTTAATTTTAATAAAAATATTATCTTATCCTTTGTAATAGAAAAAAATAATTAAAATTTTAAGAAATGAAATTTTGTATCTGATTTTCTATTAAGCAGAAAGAGGTCTAAATAAAACTTTAGTTTAGTAAATTATAAACTAAAGGATTAGGAAAATAAACTAAAACAGATTTAAATTTCTGGTCCTAAATATCAGTTTTAAATTATATTTCCTTTCAGTTCTTTTGTTTAGTTAGATTATCTATACAATGTTAAGAAATCAAATTATAATTTTTGTTTCTTGTTACACTTCAAAATAAAAGCTAATTATTTTTTGGATGCCAATATAATTTAATAAACTGAAGGCAGATTATTCACAGATAATGGGAGAACTGAACGTAAAAGAGTTCATTTTTTATTGTGTTGTTCATTTGCTGTTGAAATTTTGACTGGTACTAACCAGCTACATGAAAGGTATTGCTACTGTCCTCCAATTTCACTTAAGAATTATTTCCAGTCAGATGTATTCATGTATATCTAATATAGCTGAGTAGATATCCCACAAGAGTGTTTGCCTCTTATTTCCATGGTGTAGACTGGTGATACAGTAAAATGCTTAAAAATTTCGGAAAGATATAGCTAATACCTATCATTTCCAGGCTTGTTTTCATCTCTATAATTCATTACCTGTAATTCTTGAAAACATCAGAGAAGAAATAAACCAGAAATTAGTATGTGTGCCAAGCATGAACCTAATATTCTAAATAAGCTGAAAAACACATAAAATCATGTCATGAAAATAAACTTGAGTTACTTCAACAATAGAAACATCTTGAACATTAAATTGAGATATCAAATGTCTTAAATGTTAAAAGATAAAGACTGCACCAATAATCAGCTCAACAAAATTTAGTAAGATACTTTCTATTGACTTATTTGAATCATTATTAGCTTTATTAATAAATGACAAAATTGGTTTAATTTTACAAAGAAATTTATTTTTTTCTTCTTTTCAATTTTTTTTCAACATTTCAATTGTGTCAGTAATATTAAACTAACTCTGTAGAAAAAAAAATATTTGTTTTAAGAACTATAATATTATTATTGTTATATTTAATCCTGGTGCCAAGAGATCAAACTAATTGTTGGGATTAAAGAATTTAAGTAATAAATTAAGCCAATTAAGTAAAATTAATTAATAACATGATTAATTTCACTGATCTATTCTAAAATATTTTCTTAATTGCTTATGTACATTTGTGAATATTAAGGAACTACAGGAGTTAATTTGTTTTACTAAGTTTTTTATTATTAATAATAAATGTATTCTTATTATTTAAAAAGCTTTATTTCTCATTGATTACCCAACTGAGAGACATGTATTTGGTTATGATTAAGATTTAGAATATCATGATATAACAGAGGGCTCTGATTTGACTAATTAAATCACATTTATTTGATTGACATATAAGTGTATGACTGAGTTTGTTCTTGAGACTAATGCTTGACATAGGTTTCAGTCTTACCATCATTTGTGGCTATGTCAGAATTGGATTAAGTGTTAAGTTTGTAATCACACCACCTTGTACACAATTTCCTGCCGAACATTGAATAGACAAATAATCACTCCCTAGAGTTGCAGGTATAAATTCCATTACATTTGGAGGTCAGTCCAGGATAGCTTACATCTCCTCTATTGGGCTATGAATGTGCAGAGAAGGTTCTTCTACTTGTACAGAAGTTCAAACTCAACTAATAAAGTGATTGGCAATGATTCTTTGCACCTGGCTTTCAATATATACTTTTACAGCATTCTCTGTACTCTAATAACTCAATAGTAATCAACATTTAAAACCCACTATTTTTCATTTATAGTAGAATTTGAAAACAAGATAACTTAAGTGTTTTTTTTTTTTTTTTTACATCTTGGTTAATAAAAAAAAAACAGATAACAATTTAATTATATTACTCTGTTTTTCAATTCACAAAGTAATCAATTTTTTTCTTATTTGTTAATTATAAATCGATTATGGTATTAATTCAAATCAAAGTACATTATAAAAAAGAAATATGTTTTCCAAAAATAATTTGTATTAGTTAAAACAGAAAAGTCAAAATTATTATATTTGATCTTAATTTATTGTACTTTATAACATTAAAATTATTATTCATGCATTAAACTCATTATTCCAGTGTATATATTTTAAATAAATATCTACAGTAAATTTTGTCTACGTTCATTTGTATTTTCCTTTTAAACTGCATATACATATGTAAACAAATACTGTTATGTTCTGTGCAATGAAACCAATTCTAACTTAATACATTATAACTGGAAAAAAAAATATTGGAAGCAGTTAAATTTCATGGAAGCACATACTATTTATGGTATTTATTTTTTTTTTTTTGAAATTGCATTACAAATATATTTCCCTTTTGTTTGTTGCCATAGAAACCAGAGTAAAAATTAAATCTGAAGTACATTGCATGTTTTGAATATTTTTTTTAACAATTGTTAAACAGGTACATCTTTTTTAAAAGAATATTTAAACGAATTTTAAATCAAATAAAAGAAAGTGTAATTCAATAGACTTTCAAAATGTTCCTAAGCATTTTTTTAAAATCTCACTTTAAAAATTGTTTAAAGTGAGTTTTAATAGTATTAAGTAAAATAAGGTTCAATTTGCAAATCATGTTAAATGGATATGTCCTCACTTCATATATAATTGATTTTTAACTTGTAATTGGCCCTTTTTTCCTATAATGGATGTTTCTGTGGAATTTGTTTCTATGTGATTGGCAAATGATGCAACAATATTTATCATATATGATGTATTAAAGATATTTAATGAAAAAAGTAAATGATTATTTGTTTGAGAGTTTGTGAAAGATTCAGACACCAAAAGTAGTGGGTTAAGCTTTGATCCAGGAATTTTTTGCACTCAAATCCATTGCTTTATAACTATGCTTACTGTCTTATTCATATATATATATATATATATATATGAGATATATATAATATGACTATATATATATATATATATATATATATATAGTCAAATTAATGATCTCAAATTATGATTGATATTTTAACATGATTTATTAAAATATATTAGTGTTTGTTTTCTGAATAAAATTATTGCCAGTTATTTTATGAAAAGAGCATAATAATAGATAATTATTTGATGTCAGATTTTTAAAATTTGTCGTTATTAGTGTGTAGTAATTATATTTTGGAATAATTAAATCATCTAATATTAAATGTTGAATATTTCTAGAAAAATTCATACTTTATTTAACTTTATAAATAAATTCAATAGTTAGTAATAGTTTACAGGTTAGTCCTACTGTTTTTGAGTGATATGGTTCTTCTCTCTTCTTCAAGTATTGCTAGTTCTGGACCTATAGATGCTGAATGTAGAATTTAAGGTAAAACTTAGAATATAACGTCAAAAATAAAATGTTTCTGATTTACCTCTATTGAATTTGGTTATTGTTTGACTTTATAGTCATAATTTACTACTACTACTACTACTACTACTACTACTACTACTACTACTACTACTACTACTACTACTACTACTACTACTACTACTACTACTACTACTACTACTACTACTACTACTACTACTACTACTACTACTACTACTACTACTACTACTACTACTACTACTACTACTACTACTACTACTACTACTACTACTACTACTACTACTACTACTACTACTACTACTACTACTACTACTACTACTACTACTACTACTACTACTACTACTACTACTACTACTACTACTACTACTACTACTACTACTACTACTACTACTACTACTACTACTACTACTACTACTACTACTACTACTACTACTACTACTACTACTACTACTACTACTACTACTACTACTACTACTACCACTAATAATAATAATAATAATAATAATAATAATAATAATAACAACAACAACAATAATAATAATAATAATAATAATTATTATTATTATTATTATTATTATTATTATTATTATTATTATTATTATTATTATTATTATTTTATATTAAAACTACACCCAAATTTTTTTTTTCTCTTACTGCTTACATGTAAAAATATTATTGCATTAATTCTTTCTAGAAATCGTGAGAATGTATTTTTTAGAATAATATGAACTTAGGAGGTTTATCTGATTTGAAACACTCCCTGTACAAGCATTTATAATATACTAACTTTTTTAGAATGCATTAATTGCATTATGGAATTACCAATATTTGTTGTAGAAAATAGAATGTAATAATATTTCTGATTGTGAGCTATATACAATTCACATTTATTGCTAATTTTAATATTTCTAATAAAAATTGTTTTAAATACATATATTATTTGCATAAACCTGAACCTATTCATTTATTAAATATTTTTTCGAAATACATTAAATTGTATGTCATACATAATATTAAGGTGTTAAATTACTGTTGTAAAAATATTTTATGAGAGTATACTTTTATTTAGCTATTTATAAATTATTCATTTTTATTTAATCATAAACAATTTTACAACTGTGTTAATTCTTAATAATAAATTATACGATATTTTAATTTATAGTTTTTATTAACATATTTTTATATAGAAAACTTGTAATAAATCTTAATACTAATTACTATTTTCTTATTGTACAAGTTGATTTAATTTATTTATATAAAATTTAATAGTTCAATATGATTTTACATTTATAGATGTCTGCCAATTTGAAGGTGGATTTATTTTAACATTTACAAATATTCAAAACATTTTTCAATAAATTTATAAATCATCATTAGTTTTCTTTATTAATTTAGAAAATATTTCATTCCACTTAACATTAGATATGGAATTGAAATTTAATGAAATTCAAATATATTTATAATATTCTTTATTATATTGATGTATTCATTTTTCACCTTTTTTTAAAAAAATACCACTCAAAACATTGTGTAGATTCTAATCACTGTCATATTACTAACAGTTAAATGTAATTGGAATATTTAAATAAAGTTTATATTTTTTCTAAAAACACTTGTAATTTAATGTTAGATGATGGAAATAATCCAACATATAAATACAAATAAACTTCCAACATGACAAACCTGCAGGCAAACATTTTATATATATATATATATATATATATATATATATATATATATATATATATATATATATATATATATATATATATATATATATATATATATTAGTAGATTAGTGAATCAAATCCAATCAATGCTACCACTATTTACTATTTTTATTTTAAAATCATTATTTAAATATATTAGAATAAAGAATTAAAATGATATATTATTAGCAATATGTTATATTTTATTATATAAAATTTGAAACATATATAAACCATAATAAAATTGACTTTAAGAAATGCATAATTTAAATTTTAAAAATATAACACTGATATTTATTTATAATTAATCCATAACCTAAAAGTGTAATTCCATTCTCTTATTCAAATAGATATATATATATAATAATTAAATGTAATAAAAAATCTATCTGACAAAGATTCATTTAATATTGTTGAATGTACAAATTGAAGACACTATAATCTGGTTAACACTTATTTATATAATTAATATTGGTAATCTGAATTATAAAAGTTTAATTCCAATTTTATTTTATTACATATAATATCTTATTTGATATGACATCTATATATAATTATTAGAGGTCACTTTTTTAATTAAAGAAATTTGAATCCAGATTTCAAGCTCTTTATAGTCATTCACTCTATCCAATAAAACCAATACACATGACCAGATAAATGTAAAAAAGATAAATGTTCTCCAAAATATTGGTTTAGCATGAAATACATATACTGAAGGTCATTTATCTTTTTCACATGTATGTAGTCATGTTTATTGGTTATACTGGATAGAGTGAATGACTGTAAGAAGCTTAAAAGTGTGAGTTCAAATACTTTTTAATCATGTCTAGGTTAAGTATATACATTGTAATTGTATTTCAATATTAGGTCACTTTTTTATAAATAGTATATTAAAGTGTGAACTCCTAAAAAGTATAAAAGTCTCTATCAGTCATGGCGGAAAGTCATGCAATATTTCAATTACATTTTTTTTTGTAATTAACACAGCAATGATATATTTAGCTGATCAATTTGACTTTTTTACTTTTACCTATGTGTTGTTTTGCTTTCCAAAAAAAGAAAACTTTTTTGGAGTTAAAATCTTTTGCTGAAATGATAAATATAGCAATTCTAAGATAATGATAATGCTAATACTGCCTTTACATGATCGAAGGATAAAAACATTAAATATATTCTTTTGCATTTTCTCTATTGAGCACTTTTGTCAAAAGCAACCCTTATATTCAAAATAAAATAGTTTTCCTTGTCAAAAGTGCTCAGAATTAAAGTTTTAAGACATTTGTATTTTTATTACATTTAATTGATTACATTCCAATGATTGAATTATTATTTTTTAAACACATATGACACTAAAAGACAAAGTTTTTTTTTCTTTCTATTATTATTATTATTATTGGGTTGTAGCTTCCATGTATAATTAGAATAATATATAATAAATTATAAATATTTTTCTCTTAAAGAAATTTTGTCATGAAAGTCTTTTGTTATGATTTTTATAAAACAGAAGTATTTATAATAAACAGTAGCAGTACATTTTATCATTATCACATTTCTTTTGCATTGTATATATAAATTTATTCTTTAAATAAATAACATTTTTATTGATAGCAACCTTGACAAATGTTTCAGTTTTCCTACAAATAAAATTTTAAATCATACTGACATTTTAATTGAATGTTGTCTACATATATTAACACTTCTGTTACATAGCACACAATAATATAGTGTGTATGCACAAATATATATATATATATAAAGTTGAAAGAAAAATTAAAAATAAACACAGGCAAAAATTTTGTAGAGAATTTTTTACATTTTCAGGAATAAAAAAATTCTAATAAAATGTTAAATAATTTTGGATTTAAAATAAAAAAAAAACATTATAAATTAATTATTTAAAAAGGTCTAATAAATATTTTTATCAAACTCTGATTTTGAAATTAAAAAAGCAAGCATGTCTACTGATAATTGTAAAAATTTCTATTATCTATTTTTGACATCTTTTAATTCATGCTTTCATACATTCTACTACATATTTTGAAAACTTTGTAGATTATACTTTCATAAAATTCCAAAGGATTAAAGTGAATTGAAATGAACTTTTTCCAATCAAGAGAAATAAGAAAAACAGTTTTTGATTAGAAGCAGTTTTTAATTACTGTGTTTTTGCACCTAGATGATTAATATAAAAAGTGTTGATATAAAGATTAGTTTAGTTTGGCTGGTAAATGTTTTTGAAAATTAGTTGGCTGGTAGTTTTTTGTAAGAGTTTGACTAGTAGAGTTGGCTATTAATATTTTGAGAAGTAGTTAACTAGAAGAATAATCCAAATCAGGACAGAAAGGAAGATGAATCAGATGTGGCTGATGTCAAGACAGAAGAAGGCACCTGCTATTGGTTCATTATGCTGAAGTTTTAATTCATGAAGCACAACCCAGCTTTTTGTATTCATTACTTTGCACAAATGTAGACAAAATAGTGTTCTTGCTTGATGTTTAAGTGGAACCAAATAAATGGTAATAGTTAAATTATTATATATTTCCTGATGGTGATAATTATGGACTGGCTCTCATCAAAAGAACCTCACCTTGCCAAAGAAGTATTTATATTTACACCTTTTTAAATATTTTAATTAATAATGAAACTGTTTTAAATTGAGAGTTATTTAACCTTTTATTTATGATTTTTATTAAAAATATCCACAAAAATTTGTGTTTGTGTATATTTCTACTTTTTTTTTACTTTATATAGATATGTACACACAACTATGTTGCTGTGTTCCATGTAATCCAGCCAATTACATTGCCCCACTCTGGTGAAAAAGGAAAATAAAAATGAAACTTCTATTTAGCAATATTTTACATAATATACATGTATAATCAAAAGAATGTTCATATATCAAAGTATGTACTCAATAATTTTTTAGGGATCTGATAGACATCTGACAGTGGTAGATAAAGAATTCAGTCACTGGACTATAAGTACACAATGCGCCATAAACATCAAGAGAACTACCTCAATTGAGACACTATAAACTATCACAACCCTTGCTAAAGATAATGAAAACATCTTTGCAAAGCTATCTCTTGTGGAGGAGATGGAAAGTATTAAACTATACCCTGCTTCTTTGAGTCTTATAGGCTGGAAAATATAAAGTATGCTTTGCTCTTTTTTTTGGAGACTTAGAAACTGAAATCATGGCAGGACTGCATTAACTGTTCTGTAATTAACAATATGAAATACAAAAAATGGGTTGGATCAAATAGGCAATAAAGAACATCCCATAAAATTGCATCAAAACATCGCATTTTCAAGCCAATGACAAAACCCTCCATCCATCACCAAAACTGAAAATACAGCTAAAAATTTCAACAATCAAACACCAAATCCAATCTCCAAAATAATAGATTTTCTAATTAATTCTAAACATGAACTTTTCTAAACATACATAAAAAACTATTTTATAATTTATAATCATCATCAATTATCTTGTCACCTATTTTACAGTATTTTTTAAAATGAATTCTGCATAAAATGCATACTTTTTATCTTTCTCACTTGTGGTTTGAGATCAAGTTGATAATTTTGAAGCAATGATCACCAAGATGTGATCATCATCAACCCCACATTGGGTGCTATTAAAATTTTAAAACTCACATTTTAATAATTTTAAACTAACATACCAGCTATATATATATATATATATTGTACCGGTCGAAAAGAAGCCAACACATCAACAAACCCAAACTCAAAGTCGGATTCAAACTCAGGCGGTTCAAACTGAATTCAAACCCAACTCACGAGCTCAGATCAAATCAATGGATGACATATATCGACGGTACATGACTATGCGCCAAGGAACTAGCTCAACGGATGATGATGATTAATGAGACCCCTGATCTACCTCTAATAACGTATAATAAAATAACTAACAATCTTTATAAGTCAACTCATATATATATATATATATATATATATATATATGTTCGGGTTGCCAATACAGACAGTGAGCATTAATATTAAAATAATTTGAATAAGAAAGAAAGTTTAAAAAAAACAAATGTGTTAATAAAATGTTTAATAATAATTATAATTTTGTTCAACTTTTAGATTGTGATTATATAGATTACCTCTAGTCTTTAAACGGAATTTATATTTACAACAAGAATGGCAGTCCTTATTATATGCCAATACTATTACGCAATATTATATGATAAATATATGTCTATGCCCCGGACAAGAAAATAAAGGTAGATAAAGGTATTTGGCTATGACTGAAATTATTATTCTGATTCTAAAGGAAAGAATGTGAGATTTATTTTCACATTCGCAAATCAATTCATAAAGAGCAAGATACGTATTTAGGGCACAACTTTAATATTTAATAGAAAACTTATTTAATTATAAATAAACATGAATTTGTTCGACTTTAATAAAATCAATTCATCACGATTTACGAGCATGAGAGCGGGCTTTACTGGAACTGAGAAATAAACGGTACTGACGACTTATGAGCTATAAGAATAAATGTGAAAAATAATGGCTTGTCTATGATTTGAGAAAATAGCAGGGCTGCTTGTATTTGACAAGTCTTCAATGCCCTATATGAAGGATCCATAGAACACAGGGAAAACCAGGTCGGGTCGTAGCCTCGAACCTTTGGTGTTCCAAATATAAAACGAGCAAGTGGAGGAAGTGCTTTCTTCCTAGATAATTAAACTAATAGAAATATCACTGAGGACAAGCCTATGAAACAGGAGATGGCTCGCGTCAGCAACGTTCGGAAAATGATGACTTGGTAATCATCATATTTAAATAATAAAACCCAATTTATATAAAGAGTGCTCTACGTGATGACCTGATCAAGTTAAATTAAAGTCAAAACGTGCTTTAATCAACAAATATTTAATGCAATTAGAAAATACTTTAATTATACCCTAAATCTCACGCCCTCCCTGAATATTAATAGAAAGTATAACATTTGAATTAGAATATATATTCATTTAATTCCTTTATCAACCTTTTTGCGAAACAATATATTAACGTGAATAAATAACTATTATAAATTCAGTAAAGTGGCCGGGAGCATAGGTTAAAAATTGAGCTAATAATTTGTTGTTATTAGCCATTAATAAAATAGCAAAAATTGTACAAATCATTCAACTCGATAATTAATAGAACTGTATCAAAATAGTTCTAGTGGGTAAGAATTACTGCAAAAATAAATATAATATTATTTAACAAGGCAAATGCAACGAAGGGAATTATTATCGAGTTGAAGTTAGTATTGGCATATAATAAAAAATAAACAACATTAATAAATCACACAATAATTATATATAATATAATAAATGAACCGCCATCGTAAGAAAAGAGAAAGTTAACAAATATTAAATTTAAAGACTAGAGATTAAGATAGAGAATTACTACATAATTTAAAATAGCATTAATACATTAAGGAAAGAGAAGAGCTTTTAACAGTACTTAATTTAAAGGTAGTGTAAAATAAGGTTCGAAGACCGGTGAGAAAGTAGCGGTTCATATAAGAAAGATATTACCATTTCTTCATGGTTGGCTCCTTAAATTACACACGGCAGAGTCCAGTTGGATGAGACGTAGATGCGCATTTTGGAAAATTATTTGAATGACATTTTGAAGGATTTCTTTAAGGTTTACGCAGCTTACGATTGGTATATGAATTTTTATATTACAGCCACATTGAAGATTTTCAGGGACTTCAGGAACTGTAGTCAGACTCCTCAAGTTAAGCCCCCCCCACCATGGTAGAAACACTATTTTACTTCATAATTTAACTGAGCGGCTTCTTCTCTAATGAAATATATATAGCTTCTCTTAATGAGGAATAATAGCTGCTTGGAAACTTTTTCTGGGCTCCTTATACTGTATCTGATGCCTTTAGGCTAAATCAATCTTACAAATAATAATACCCAATTTATATAAAGAGTGCTCTACGTGATGACCTGATCAAGTTAAATTAAAGTCAAACGTGCTTTAATCAAAAAGTATTTAATGCAATTAGAAATTATATTAATTATGCCCTAAATCCCATGCCCTTCCTGAATATTACTAGAAAGTATAAAATTTGAATTAGAATATATATATTCATTTAATTCCTTTATCAACCTTTTTGTGAAACAATAAATTAATGTGAATAAATAACTATTATAAATTCAGTAAAGTGGCCGGAAGCATAGGTTAAAATTGAGCTAATAATTTGTTGTTATTAGCCATTAATAAAATAGCAAAAATTGTACAAATCATTCAACTCGATAATTAATAGAACTGTATCAAAATAGTTCTAGTGGGTAAGAATTACTGTAAAAATAAATATAATATTATTTAACAAGGCAAATGCAACGAAGGAAATTATTATCGAGTTGAAGTTATTATTGGCATATAATAAAAAAAAAAACAACATTAATAAATCACCCAATACATATATATATATATATATAATATAATAAATGAACCGCCATCGTAAGAAAAGAGAAAGTTAAATATTAAATTTAAAGACTAGAGATTAAGATAGAGACTTACTACATAATTTAAAATAACATTAACAAAAAGACAATTTTACAATAGATAGCTTAAAGATGTTTTAACTTAAAGTTCAGAACTGGCCAGGTTCAAAAGGAAATATATTACCATTTCTTCATGGTTGACTTATGAGTTTCCACAAGGCAGAGTCCAGTTGGATGAAACGTATGCGCGCATTTTGAAAATTAGGTGAATAGCATTTTGATGGATTTCTCTAAGGTTTTGGCAGCTTACGATTGGTATATATATTTTTATATTGCAGCCACATTAAAGATTTTCAGGGGACTTAAGGAACCGTAGTCAGACACTTGGAGTTAAGCCCCCCCACCATGGTAGAAACACTATTTTACTTCATAATTTAACTGGGCGGCTTCTTCTCTAATGAAATATATATGGCTTCTCTTAATGAGGAATAATAGCTGCTTGGAAACTTTTCCTGGGCTCTTTATCCTGTATCTGATGCCTTTAGGCTAAATCAATCTTACAAAAAAATTACTAGTTGTTGTTAGATACATTCCTTTGATAAGGCTTTCAAACTCATTAACTTGAATTCATTTTCTAATTAGAAAATGAATTTTTAATATCAGAAAATGATTTTAATTAGGACCGTCCTAACATTTTAAAGACTTATCTATTTCTAATTAATAAAAACTTTAACCATTGTTTTGGAAAGAGAAAATCTGAAAGCTTATCGAAAGAATGTAGCTATTAATCACTAAAAATTTAACATATTATTTAAAAGTAAAATAAACATTCCCGACGCAATGAAACTTTCGAACAATTATATATATATTTAAACATTTATAAATATATATACGCACAATCCACGCAGTTATAATATATATAAATTCATGAATAATTCTAACATGAATTTATTAATAGAAATGATTAGTTTAAATCTCAAATGAATTAATTTTAACACACATTTATAATAGTTTTTCTTTAAGGAAACTAGCATGGACTGAACGCATAAAGCCCCATTGCATCGGAAATTCAAAGTTAGTACAAGGGTTTGAAGTTGGCTACATGTGAAAGATCATGAAGCTAGGATCGAACTTAGATCCGACTGCTTCAATATATATATATATATATATATATATATATATATATATGATTCTCTGCCTTTAGATACATCAGCATGCATGTAATTGCTTCTTTAGCAACTGATAGTTTCTCTTGATGGGGAGACCAGTCCAGGTGATTATAGTTCTGAAGTTGGTTCCACATAGACTAGGATTTGGTAAGTTTCAGGCCAGCAAGCTATTTGTCCTCATTTGTTCAGGTTGATGATTCAGAAGTGCCCCAACTTCATGTAAATCAAAACTTTTGTGAAAGAAAATAGTAGTAGCTCCTGCATCTACTGTCTCTCTTTTAATTATTTTATGTTTATTATCTAACTCTAGAAAAGCAATATCAGCAGTACTGCAAACTACAGCAACTCTCCTAGCTAACTGCTCCTCAAAATGTAAAGAAGACTGTTGCAGCTGGCTATTTTGCTACAGCTACCAACTACTGCAGCTGACTACTTTGTAAAAATATTTTAGCCAATTTTGCAGCCAGCTATGAACCATCTGCTTCTCAAAAATATAAACCAGTCTGTTCAAAACTGAAAACCAGACTTTGCAGCTGACCCTTAGCCAACTGTTTCTCAAAAAATACTATACACACTGCTCTTTTGAAAAACTACTACCCAGACATTACAGCTGGCCAATTTGGCCAGTTACTTTTCAAAATATTAAAGCCAGACTCTTCAAGCCAGCTAGTACAAAAAGTGCAAACCAAACTGAACTGATATTTTTTATCATTTATCTTATAGAATTATCTGAGGTGACAACAACACTAATTTAAAAACTGTGTTTTTTTCTTATCTCTTTTCATTGGAAACAATTTTAATCTCCCCAAAAGCACTTTTAATTAAAAAGCTACATTTGAAAATCTTATCAAAGATTTTATAAATAGATATTAAAAATGCATACAAGCATTAATTAAAAAATAGTTATTTTATACAAGTTTTAATTAAAAGATTTCAAAAATAAACCCTGTTTAGTTTTAAATTTCAAAATCAGAATAATATTATTTAATTAGACCTTTTTTTAAAAAAATATTTATCTTAATAATAAAATTATGTTTTAATTCATAATTATTTAATCATTTATATGATTATTATTTCAGTGAATGTAAAAAATCTAAATAATTTTGTATGTGTTTATTTCTAGTTTTCCTTTACTTTATATATATATATATATATGTGTGTGTGTGTGTGTGTGTGTGCACATACAACTATGTTACTGTCTGCCATGTAATCTGACCAGTTACAATATATATATATGTAATTTTGTTTTAAACTTCATTAATTATATATAATACATTATGCATGTGTATATTGATAAACTTTATGAAGTGACTAATTATGGTTCTCAGCAACAAAAATTCAATAAGATGAATGGAAAATCAAAAACATCAATGAAAATATAATTAAACACTTTGTAAAGGCATTTCTTAGCATACATATACAAAATTTATTATATACAATTATAAATATTAAAAAGATATTTTTTTGAAGTTTTGTATTGGGATATAAAAAATTCTAGTTATGACATTGTACAACATTAAGTTTCATAAATGTTTATTAATTTTTACACAAATTTTACAACAAATGCCTCTTCTTCCAGTCTATACTTTTCTTTCTCAAAATATCTAACATTGCTTAAAGTTTTTTCAGCATTATCAATATTGTGCAGTAATTTATACTCTTTTCACTATCTATCAATAACAGTTTTCAACAGTCCAATGATATTTCTTGTCTTTATAACATTTATCAATTTAAATTTTCTTCTGATAAAAAATACAACTAATGTATCAATAAAATTGGAGAAAGACATACAATAGCACTTTATCAGTATATTATAATATTTGCTCAAAAATTCTATGTTATTATCACTCTACTGATTTGTAGATTTTGGTAGAAAGTATTCTTTTCCATTTTATAAAAAGTGGAATCTTATCAATTACTTTGCAGTTTAATCAGAATTTTCATAACTTATTCCATCTTTAAGATCAATACATTTTACCTTTAGCTATCTATTTTTATAATTAATTAACGTAAATAATGATATTTATTTTAGATTTTATATATATATATATAATAGCTCCTCATATTCACTGTCATTAAATTCAATGTTTCCCTTTGATGTTTAAATCTGTGGATAATAGCAAACTTTATAAAATATACATTTTACATACATGTGCATTTTTATGGCATAGTTAGAAAAAATAGTTAATAATAAATAGGACAATACAGTTATAGAAGAGATTTTAATAATAGACATAAAAAAGTGCAACTACATGACTACATCAATGTGCAAAAATTAGGTATTCATGAAAAATTCACAAACTTAAATTATTATAACTTAACTTTTATGGTCTTTATTTAATATTTATTTAAAAGTATAAGAAACTAAAACCAGGCATATATGTATTATAACAGTTTGATTATGTGGCATACAACAATATAGTTGTGTGTTTGCATATATATATATATATATATATATATATAAATATATATATATATATATATATATATATATATATATATATATATATATATATATTGTACCGGTCAGAATTGTATGTTCACTTAACAAGGTTTAGAATCTAAGCAAAAGTACCCTAAATCAACCCATGCCCGAGATACACAGGTCAGGAGCAATCATGAATTCTGTCCTATTTGCTCTTCTCTAAAACTATAACATTATAAACAACACTTCTGATGATAACATGAAATTTTATTTATTCTGGTCCCAGAGACACAGCAGATAAACATGAGATCTATAAGGTAATTAATGTAAATAAATAATATCAAATCTTGGCTCAATCAAATATCTTATGTGAAAGGGCAATTTATAAATTTTAAATTAATTGCACACAGGTAGCATTGCAAAAGAAACATGAATTTTAAAATAGTATCCATCCAGAATGAGCAAGAACAGAATAACCCAGAGATAAATATATATTTGAAGTAATCAGTTATAACTTCTAAATAATATTAATATTATTATAGATATTTAATGGAATACAATGAGTGAGAGACAGTAAGACACAATGCATGAGTAATTATTAAAATATAATAATTTAATAAATATAAATTTAATTTACATTAGAAAACATTTCACAGATTTAATGCAGTTATTACTTTGCATATAAGCAACTAATTTAGTATGCTAATGAGTTATAGTATAATAATAAATTAATGTTATCAATGCGGTAATCATTACTTTAAGTAATGATAAGGACGTTTACAAATTCATCTCTAAAGAGAGGTTTACTCTTGATATGATAGTTAATAATTTATCATTTATGAGCATATTTGGGCCTGTACCAATGGGGAATGGGATAGCTTAAATTAGCTTTACTGTGACAATCCTAAAATATTTGACTAATTATAAAATGAGTGGTTTACAAACATCACTGTGCCACATCTTATAAATAATATGAGAACTACCCATAAAAGAACTTGCAGTGCTAACTATAATGACAGCATTTAAAATGGAGAAGATGTCTGTCTTTGGATTGAAAAACTTTATCACATATATGATTCGTCTTGTATTTATCACAATGCGGTATTCGAAATTATGAGTGGTAAGGATTCCATGGTACGCCCTCTGACGTGTCACATGCAGAACCCTAATACTCTAATGTTTATTTGAAGATCGGTTCTACCAAACCTCATTCCTAAACAAGTTATGTGAAGAAAATCCGGAGTTCGGATAATAAATATAATAAAGCAAAATATAAGTACTTTAAAATGCTATCGTAAGTAAGCAATGCGAATATGGCTTAAGTCTTAAATGACTAATGAAATAATTTAAGCTTAAATAAAGCAATAATATCATGCATAACACCATGATAAAATGATAACCCACTCAGCATTGTACGTATAACTTTAATAAATATAGGATGTCGACTATAAAAGAGGGAAGATTATTATTTTTCCTATTTAACAAGCCCAAGCATTCCTAAACGACAATATATTAATTAATTTAACTCTTAATGGTGTATAAGTAATAAATAGTTATTAAAGTATATTAATAATCAAATTTATTAAAAGAACATAAATTGCATTTAAATATCGATAGTGATATGATTTTTAAACAATCCGTCATTAACCATAATTTCAAAATATTTAACCGAGCGAACAGTGTTCAGTAAGAAATTTTACGTTTAACTATTTAAATATTCCAAAATATCGGAATGATGATTGAAATAATATAAGTTTGCTAGATTAGAACATTAGCACACTAAAACTAATTTAATAAGATATATATTTGAAATAAGTTTTGCCGCATGAAATAAAATAATTAGAGTGTGAAACTTAAAAAGCTAATGATAGATTTAAAATACATAATTCTGTGCTTAGCATTTCAAAGAACAAGTTTAAAACTTAAAAGAGAAAATCACAAATTTAACAATAATTACGTTTATAACCAGTTATATAATAAATAAAGATTACATTCTGATTATAATTAAGATTTAGGAAAGAAATGAAGTGAAGAGAATTAAGAGTTCATTCTTCGGCAAAACGGATTACCTTTAAAAGTTATGGTGGCCACTTATAATAATGTATACAAAGTTTAGCAAGGCACAATACTAATAAAATATTGGTAAGCATCTTCCAATATTCTTTTACAATTAAACATAACAGTTCTCAAGTAGTGATGGCATAGCAGAAGACAGGACAGAGACGATTTAAGATCAGGGAAGCAAATTGTTTTTACTCACAGTTCATATTGTTTCCACTCTCTACCCAAATACCAGAGAGAAGAGTGATTTGAACTCCTTTTGCATGTTCCTAGAACTTCTGCTCCTCCTATACTTGAAATTTGGCAATATTGGAAGATGTAAACAATACGTTCCAGAAAGCATTATTTAAATGTATTTTTTTAAATTGCAAATAACTTTAAAATATGATTTTTGGTTTGACTTGAAATAGTTAAAATGAGAATGACCTTTTTTTTAAATTGTAATAATACTTTTTAGAATTTTCTGACATTTGCTTTAGCTCTACATTAATTGTATTTATTTTTATATCTGTAGTACATATATGCACATACACAATTATCTAAGTGAAGGAAATTTACAAGCTTGAAAATAAAATATACTTAAGCTAAAATAATAATTCAACTGGTTACACATAACCATTTCTTAAATAAACGGAGTGGAAGTTATACGTGTATATGTGTGTGCTTAACATTCCTAGATGATCAAATAAACATATAAACTGGTTCAAACCCTACTTTGAAGATATGTAATGTTATCAGGCAGTGAAGTTAAACATGTACTACAGATTTACCACCTCAATATAGATATATATATAAGCATGAAAAGAAAAGTAAAAATAAACACAGACAAAATTTTTGTAGATATTTTTTACATTTCCTGGAATAATAATTAATATGTTAAATAACTCTGAATTTAAAATAGAATTTTATTATAAAATAGAACATTTAAAAAGGTCTAAATACATATTAATATTGTATTATTAGTACTCTGATTTTGAATTTAGAAACAAGCATGCCTTATTTTTGAAATCCTTTAATTAATGCTTGTATATAATTCTCTATCTATGTAAAAACATTTAGATCATATATAGCTTTTAATTAAAAGGCAAAGATTTGTAAAGATTAAAAAGATAAAACCAGTTTTTAAATTAGTGGTTTTGTCACTTCAACAATGTAGCTATAAAAGGCTGGATGAAAATATTGGAGCAGTTTTGGCTAATAGTTTTTTGGAGAAAAGTTGGCAGCAATTAGATGATCAGAAGAGTTGGCTAATAGTTTTTTGAAAAGCAGTTGGCAGTAAGAAAAGAAAAATGCAGACATGGCTAGCAGAGTTATAAAGAAAACTGCATGGAGATGTAGGAAAACAATGAAGCAACTGATCTATAGATGTACAGAGGAATTTTGATTCACCTGAAGCCAGCATTACTTCAAATAAATCATTAGCCTGCACAACATGGACAAAAACAGTTTTGTGGTCTGAAATATATCAAATTCTAAACAGAAGGGAACTGATTGAATGCCAACATACCTGATTATGCCTTTCCCAGTGCTGTTAATTTCCTGAACTATTCCTATCTCAATGATGACAAGCCAGTCTACTAGAGTGCCCAAAGAAACTATCAGTGGATAAAGAATTAATTATATGTGTGCTATTTCAGCTATATTCATAAAAGCAAAGAAAGGTCTATTTATATCAAGCACATACTGCTGGTGACTTAGTTTAAATTTCTTAAAATGACATTTTAATGTATAAGTTAAAATAAGACAAATAAATAATTTTCTTGAGTCAAACATGTAAAAAATAATCAATAGATGATTTTATATATATTTAAAAAAAATTGTTTTAACAAATCTTTAAAATGACACATACAAAATGTATAACTTAAATTGCAAGTAATACTTCTGCTTGAATTAAAATCAAAAAATAAAGAATAGACAACTCTAAAAGCCTTATAATTAATTGATAATAATCAGTTAAAGGCTGATTTTATTTTTAATAAAAAAGAACTTTTATCTAACTAACAAAAAAAAAGTTTAGTATATTTTTTAAAAAAGAAACCTAATTGATAAAGAGTAGAACTTACTATAAAATACCAAATGAAGTTTATATACTGTCCACATAGAATAATTGTGAAAATAAATGTTAATAATTTTGTGTCAAATTAAAATATGTTAATGTCAGTGTGCATATATATATATATACACACAACATATATGCTAAATCAATAATTAATTAGGTGTTATAAAAATTAATGTAATTTATTATTTTGACAAATTAAAATTTGTTATGTTAATAAATTAATATATTGTATGGGTGCAGATTATATATGTATTGTATATCGGAATATAAATGTAAATCAAAATGTAATAAACTGAATTTTGTTTTTATATTAATCAACACATATAGGTAGATTTTAATCACTTATTTATTTTGTATTACAATGGACATATATTCATGTACTGCACCTATGTGCACAAATATCAATGCATGTCAGATAGATTATTATATATAAACTTTAATCATTTTTTATTATTATCTGTCAATTCAAATGTTTATTTTATATCAAGTCATATGCCTGTGTGCTGAATGGGTTGTAGGTAAACCTAATGAAACATATATATATATATATATTGTAACGGAATAGCGTTACATAGGGTTTGAACCTAGAAAAGTTAAAGATATATATTAATGACGAAATAAATGACAGGTACAAAACTTTTTAAAAAATGATCTTGTTTTAAGAATAAACGAGAAACAGCCGTTTCTAAAGCAGATCGCAGCTATATATGAGTACCTGTCAGATTTATTGAACTAAAAATTAAAAGAGTTTTTATTTTTTTTGAGGAATTATTATAATCATTATTTGTAAGTTTGCTTTTTTTGTTATTTCGTTTTAAAAAAAAAGAATGATCGAGAACAAATTAGAATTTTTTTATTAAATCATTTTTAAACAAAAAAAGAAAGAAAAAAGATAAGTAAATTAATTAATCTGCAATAGGTTAAAAGATTCCAAGCGATCTAAGATATTTTGAATGGGGGGGGCAATTAGTAGATTAAAATTTAGAGAATTTGAAACAGTAAGCAGGATGTATGTTGGTAAAGTCTAGATAACAATCCAAATTTAGAAACAGAGGTGATAAAAAAGTGTACACTGCTATTGTACTACTTAGACTTCTGGCTCCAGCTAAAACAATACTTAAAAAAAGATGGAAAAACTAAATTAAATTCCCACGTGGTGCAAATGTCACAGAAACCATTGAATAAAGAGGACCCTTAATTAGCAAATAAGAACTGATGACTCATGAGTGCATGACAGAGATTGGAGGAAAAATTCAAGGTGTCGTGGCGGGAAAGAAGAGAAGAAAAAGGCAAGACAGAACTGGAGAGGGACATTAAATTGACAATTAATTATTGATTAAGAGTTGTGGAAGGCGAAATTAATTTGAATTTTAGCAGAAAGTATTATTATTTTTTTTTGGCAGAGCTTCTGATTAAGTACTTGGACTTCTTAACCTAAACTTTGTGTGACACCGTAGATGAAATGCGTTGCTGAATCCAAAATTCGCGGCTTGGCCGCCGAACCTTCGCACCTGGCACCGCTGATCGATCCTAGAATGCTCTCAACCTCGGAGAAAATGAACTCAAGGACCACACACGCCCTGGAAGCCTCACCAGAACTGACATGCTGAATTAAAGAAAACATCGCTCAGGATCCCATTACAGTCTTCTCATTCCACAGGTAGTTATATTTTAACATTTGCTCACACATTCATGCACCAGCTAAAATAACTTTAAAGTGGAGAACGATTTACAGACATTAAGTGTAAAATGATAAAATTACTAATGACCAAATTGAATCACTAAAGAACTCAACCAGAATCATATGTACAATTAAGATTCAGCAAATATCTGTATGAATTCATACCTAATTCCGTAATTATGTTATCTAGACTTATTAAATCATATATCTGCATGATAATTTTATTTACCCAGTTTTCTAAATAAATCATTCATTTAATTAATAATTCTTTTATTGATCGCTTGGAATTTCAAATTTATTTCAATAATGTTGAATGAGTGCGGGAGTGATCTATTTTATATAATTTGAATGGGTGCATTTAATATGTTAGTTAAGCGTTAAGTATATTTATAGCATTTATAATTGTCGTACCGTTCTTAGGTTAAGGTTAAGTTTTGGGAGATTTATTTTGGAGGATATAGGGCGGGCCTAACCATGATAAAGGCATGTCAATAGTGTGTTAAGAGTAATGAGTGATATAGTTCGGAAATAGTGGCTGTGTTCATCTCTTGCTGTCCGCTGGAGCGATGCTTGGGCATGTTCTGTGATATAGTTGAGTGAGCGTGTGCACGTGCGTGGCGAGCTTGAAAAGGTTCTCCTGGCGCCTATTACTCGGATTCAATCTGAATCTAGGTATGAAACAAATAAAACGTGCGTGTATATGTGTTTGAAACTATTTTCACAAAACATTATGTAACCCCAGACAACAGAACACAGCGGGTTTGTAAAAAGGGAATCGTCAATAGAAAAGCCAAAAGGAGAAATAGTGTCCGCAGAATTATAGAGAGTAGGCGTCCGGATTACATTTGGCGCCCAACATGGGGCGAAACTGTTGTTTCAAAGGGCAGAACCGACGTGAATATAACTGACGGTTCTAATAACGAAAGTCAATTTAAATAAAGAGACCCTGAGAAGGAAATACGTTTAGCGGCCTAAATAAGGCGGTCGGAGGACATTTTTTTAAAAAAAAAAGGAAGAGAGGGCGCTCGAAATTACAGAATGAATTATCGATGAAAGCGGGGGGGAAATTTTATAATCACTAAAAGTCAAATTATTAAACATTGCTTGAGAGAGTGGGAAGGGGATTTAGTTCTTTTATAATTATTAAAATAATCAAACATCCGAATATATCTGATATTTGTAGAAAGCTGTGGGATAGCGGGATTCCGTGGAAAAAATATCATATAGTAAAAGGAAGCAATTCATAAATTAATTTCTATACTAGTAAGTTAACCGCAAATAATTTTAATCAAAAAAATATATACATCATTAAAAGACGCATTTTAATATTATTATATTCTTGCACAAAGGAACGAACTGTAACTGGGATCTTGTAGGAGTTTGTGTGCTACTTAAAAATAAAAGGGACGTTGAGCGTAAACAACACATATATATAAATAACCACCAAAGGAAAAAAAAATAAAAGATAAGTAAAGTATAGCGTATTTACATATATAACCGATAGCTACTGAATATAAATAAAGGGGAACAGTGGGACCTGAGATATCTGAGCGATAGGAACCAAACTTGAGGGCTTACAGTGGGAGTTTTAAAAGCAAGGACCATCTGAAAATAGGACAAGACAGTCAGTGGGACCAGCGGAGTAGTAGGTGATGAGCCGTGGATTAGTATAATCACATCACAAAACAAGTAAATAACGATGGAAGAAACCCAAGATGAAAGCATGTGGGAACAGACGGGGGAGAGTCCCATACAATTTAAGAAACAATACGGAGAGCGAAGGGGACCTCAAAATATTGATAAGGATGATGACTCAAATGATGGCCGAAATGAGGGCGGATAGAGAAGAGCGTAGGAGAGATAGGGAAGAGTGGAAAGAGGAAACAAGGCAATTGCTCCGGGGAAAGGAGGTGAAGTCAGAGGAGGGCAAAGGGGAAGATAGTCGTTTAACCAAAGTTGGGGGAGAGACAGATCAGAATGGGATGGAGTTGGATAGAACGAAGTCAGACCTGAACGAGTTAAAGGAAAGGGTAGAGATCCTAACTGATGATATAGAGAGGGGAAGTAAGCACCAAGAGGGTATGAAGGAAGCAATAAGGCAGACAGAAGAGTCGTGTCACGAAATAAGACAGCGCCAGGATGAAATCCGAGAGGAACTGGGAGAGTGGGGACAGAGAATCCAAAGGATGGAAGCAGGCCAGGGACATGGGGATCTGAGTAGTCGGATGGAAGAGATGGAGAAGAGATGGGGAAAGCAGAGCTCACAGCAGGACACAAGTCGGGTATGGGCGGAGAGGCAGATGAGGATAGAAATATTTAGGGCAGGAGAGAACGAGAACCCGATGGACCACCTCGAAAGCGTCAGGAATCTGTTTGGAGAACCCATGGCGAGAGAACCTGACCGGGTAAACATCGCAAGCACCTACCTACAGGGCCCGGCGAGAGATTGGTGGAGGACACTTGAATTTAAACCCCGGTCCTATGAAGAATATAAGGAGGAGGTTTTGCGGTGTTTCTGGAGCACAGCCCGCCAAGAAGGGATTTATTTTAGGATCACCAGAGAGAAATATGGGGGGAGGCCCGGTGAGACGGCCACTCAGTTTTATTATAGGCAGGTGGCGAGCCTCCAACAATTGCCTGCGTACCCCATGACAGAAATGCAGATTATTTCAATAACAAGGCACAATATGCCAACCGCCCTCAGACACATGATGCTGGGGAGAGATCATAAAGGGATCCATGAGATGGGGGAAATGGTAGCAAAATTAGAACAAGAAGGGATAGGAGTGCAAATAGAGAGGTCTGGGAATGAACAACTCAGAAAACGAGTCCCACCGGACCGATACTAACTGAAAGGATGGAGGAAAGAAAATTGACGACCCTGGACATCACAAAGATAGACGTTGAAAAGGAACTCACCTAGGAAATAGATGCCACAAAATGGAAATGACCCGTGATATGAAATGATATTGGAAATGGAATTAATTAATAATGTAGTAAGAAAGAGGGGGGATGACTAAAATAAAGCCTAGGGTGTAACATCTGAAACAAACAAGCCAACCGATCGCGAAGCAGCCTGTAGTGTGTAGAGACTAAGAAAAAAAAAGGGGGGTAATGAGTGAATACTGCAAGAGGGGATAGAGTGCCGACCCTCCAGAGAATGTTGGTGAATTGGTTGGGGAGTACCTTGCAGGACCCGGAGAAGGCTGGCACAGGACACTGGCCCAACTTAATGGCGGAAAATCGTGCAACCCATTTTGAGAGTTCTTACCGACTCACTTCCCACGACTTCGTTATTGCTGGGCGGATCAGACTTTCCAAAATCTTAGTTAGAGATTGAGCGTATTCTGCATAGGGGACTTCAGAAAGGTCCATCCCATGCCTCCTGTCAGGGATGCATGGAACCCATTGGCCATTGACGTCAATCGTGGCATACCCTAGATGTCCGTGTAGGTATAAGCCTAATAGTTAAAGTCGAGTTCAAGTTTTTTTCCGTTCACAATTGTTTAAAGAGAAATCTGACCGCAGAGCACCTGATTCAATTTTAAGGGGAAGGTGGAGTCGCGAACAAACAGCCTGGAGAGCCACCATACTGGGGGTCCGAATCATACAAAAGGAGAAGAGGACGTGGGTCGAGTCACTGGACGATGTGCAAGGAAAGGGGACATTTAATGCGAGGGCACTGAAGAGGGCCGAATAACTTGGCTCCTTATCAGAGCTAAAATCCGCAATCCTCGGATTTTACTCTACACCAGGCGGGGAGATATGTAACGGAATAGCGTTACATAGGGTTTGAACCTAGGAAAGTTAAAGATATATATTAATGACGAAATAAATGACAGGTACAAAACTTTTTAAAAAACGATCTTGTTTTAAGAATAAACGAGAAACAGCCGTTTCTAAAGCAGATCGCAGCTATATATGAGTACCTGTCAGATTTATTGAACTAAAAATTAAAAGAGTTTTTATTTTTTTTGAGGAATTATTATAATCATTATTTGTAAGTTTGCTTTTTTTGTTATTTCGTTTTAAAAAAAAGAATGATCGAGAACAAATTAGAATTTTTTATTAAATCATTTTTAAACAAAAAAAGAAAGAAAAAAGATAAGTAAATTAATTAATCTGCAATAGGTTAAAAGATTCCAAGCGATCTAAGATATTTTGAATGGGGGGGCAATTAGTAGATTAAAATTTAGAGAATTTGAAACAATAAGCAGGATGTATGTTAGTAAAGTCTAGATAACAATCCAAATTTAGAAACAGAGGTGATAAAAAAGTGTACACTGCTATTGTACTACTTAGACTTCTGGCTCCAGCTAAAACAATACTTAAAAAAAGATGGAAAAACTAAATTAAATTCCCACGTGGTGCAAATGTCACAGAAACCATTGAATAAAGAGGACCCTTAATTAGCAAATAAGAACTGATGACTCATGAGTGCATGACAGAGATTGGAGGAAAAATTCAAGGTGTCGTGGCGGGAAAGAAGAGAAGAAAAAGGCAAGACAGAACTGGAGAGAGAGATTAAATTGACAATTAATTATTGATTAAGAGTTGTGGAAGGCGAAATTAATTTGAATTTTAGCAGAAAGTATTATTATTTTTTTTTGGCAGAGCTTCTGATTAAGTACTTGGACTTCTTAACCTAAACTTTGTGTGACACCGTAGACGAAATGCATTGCTGAATCCAAAATTCGCGGCTTGGCCGCCGAACCTTCGCACCTGGCACCGCTGATCGATCCTAGAATGCTCTCAACCTCGGAGAAAATGAACTCAAGGACCACACACGCCCTGGAAGCCTCACCAGAACTGACATGCTGAATTAAAGAAAACATCGCTCAGGATCCCATTACAGTCTTCTCGTTCCACAGGTAGTTATATTTTAACATTTGCTCACACATTCATGCACCAGCTAAAATAACTTTAAAGTGGAGAACGATTTACAGACATTAAGTGTAAAATGATAAAATTACTAATGACCAAATTGAATCACTAAAGAACTCAACCAGAATCATATGTACAATTAAGATTCAGCAAATATCTGTATGAATTCATACCTAATTCCGTAATTATGTTATCTAGACTTATTAAATCATATATCTGCATGATAATTTTATTTACCCAGTTTTCTAAATAAATCATTCATTTAATTAATAATTCTTTTATTGATCGCTTGGAATTTCAAATTTATTTCAATAATGTTGAATGAGTGCGGGAGTGATCTATTTTATATAATTTGAATGGGTGCATTTAATATGTTAGTTAAGCGTTAAGTATATTTATAGCATTTATAATTGTCGTACCGTTCTTAGGTTAAGGTTAAGTTTTGGGAGATTTATTTTGGGGGTTATAGGGTGGGCCTACCCATGATAAAGGCATGTCAATAGTGTGTTAAGAGTAATGAGTGATATAGTTCGGAAATAGTGGCTGTGTTCATCTCTTGCTGTCCGCTGGAGTGATGCTTGGGCATGTTCTGTGATATAGTTGAGTGAGCATGTGCACGTGCGTGGCGAGCTTGAAAAGGTTCTCCTGGCGCCTATTACTCGGATTCAATCTGAATCTAGGTATGAAACAAATAAAATGTGCGTGTATATGTGTTTGAAACTATTTTCACAAAACATTATGTAACCCCGGACAACAGAACACAGCGGGTTCGTAAAAAGGGAATCGTCAATAGAAAAGCCAAAAGGAGAAATAGTGTCCGCAGAATTATAGAGAGTAGGCGTCCGGATTACAATATATATATATATATAATAACTTGAATTTAATATAATAATCATTTAAAGCAATGGTACTGCATATGTCTGTGCATTGATCAGTGAGTTTCAAATAGACATGTAAAATTTAAACATTTTTGTCATTACTGAACATCAATTCAAATGCATTCATTTCTAAATTATAAAGCACATCTGTGCAGATATGTATGTGCTTATGTAAACCTGTTAAGCAGTATTGAAAATTACAATGTGATAGATTTTTTTATATGTTAATCAAAATCAGAAGGATTATAATAGTATAGTCATATTCTAGAGAACTTAATTTCATTTTTTTTTGTTGTTTGTTAATAAACTTGAATTCAATTGTTAAAATTGTATTGCATTATCAAACATTTGGTCACAGTAATAATAATAGAGCTTATGTTCTCTGAGTAGATTTGTGCATAATGGTCTGATATATATAAAAAGATTATATTAATTCTTAAGAGTTGTTATATCCTGGTTGGTGCTAAGATATTTTTAAAGCCCATGCATGGGCCAATACCAAATCCTGAGAGCATTGATGATGATCAGCATATTTTAATATTCCAGTATTATTGTTTTGTATGATTATATATTCTGATGGACTAATATTTAAGTTTGGGTATCAAATTAGTGTTAAAATAATTGCCCTAAGCTGACAAAAGCTCAATAGTTAGCCTAGTCTACAGTAGACACATTTCAAATTGAGTAACTAGATTGACTTGATTTATTGATTATTGGTCATTCATGATGATGAATGGTTATTTCTTTTGAGTAGTGCATATACTTCTTTTTACTTATTATAATGCTGGTGGATTTATAATTATACTTATAATTGCTCTAAGAAATTAACTGGCTGATCTCTCGGAGACATTTTTATGAACTCATCTACTCTTGTAATATAAAACATACTTATAGATTTTTTAATATTTCTCATTACTTTATACTATACTTTAAATCATTTCATTTTATTTGAAATATTTTGTTAACTGGAGTGGATGATGAGTTTGCCATCATCCCAAATTACCTCATGATTCCCTATCCCATTACAATATATATATATATATAAATAAACAGATAGACAAACAGACAGATAGATGGATGGATGGTGGATGATAGATAGATTGATGGATTAATGGATGGATGGATAGATATATAGTTGGATGGATGGGTGGATAGATAAATATATAGATAGACAGACAGGTAGATAGATAGATAGATAGATAGATAGATAGATAGATAGATAGATAGATAGATAGATAGATAGATAGATAGGTGATTGTGTTGGGTGATGGATGGATGGATGGATAGATAGATAGATAGATAGATAGATAGATAGATAGATAGATAGATAGATAGATAGATAGATAGATAGATAGATAGATAGATAGATAGATAGATAGATAGATAGATAGATAGATAGATAGATAGATAGATAGATAGATAGATAGATAGATAGATAGATAGATAGATAGATAGATAGATAGATAGATAGGTAGGTAGGTAGGTAGGTAGGTAGGTAGGTAGGTAGGTAGGTAGGTAGGTAGGTAGGTAGGTAGGTAGGTAGGTAGATAGATAGATAGATAGATAGATAGATAGATAGATAGATAGATAGATAGATTATTTACTATATATATAATGAATAGATAGAAATCACTCCCTCGTTTATAATTACGTAAATAAACTAAGCATATGTAAAAACAAATGCTAAAAGACAGGTTTTATTATCTGTCTTTTGGAGAGTTTATTTTCCGTGTATAATTCATTAAAAACTTCAGTTACTTTCTGTTCCATTACATACAATATCTGAGTTGTTTATTATTCACACATTCATATATATATATATTGAAATCAGTTTGGCAGTTTCATTTTAACTCTTGGGCCTTGGGTAGTTGGCTTTAATTAGCTGCTTTGCCAGATTGAATGCTTTTTAACTTAGTAATTATAAATGGTATAATTCCACATATCATATATATATATATAATGATTGTAATGTTGATATATAACTAATCAAGCAGAAATTTTATATGAATACGTTTTCTTATTATACATGCATTGTACAAATAACCTTCATTTGTAAAATAAAACAAATTTAGACTTGAACTAAGTTGTATTAAGAAAGACTAGTAATAATTTAATGAAACACAAAAGAGAAAAGTGCAATAAATGCAAGAAAGAATACAAAATAAAATGGTAAAATTATATATATATGAATACCCTTACATTCAATTCCACATAAACCTATCATTCTGTGTTTACTATTTATAGTGAAAAACTATCTCTAACGTATGTATAAAATTTGTACTTAAAATTTAACTATAATTGCAATTAAGTTCTAATTTATTGGGATTATTGCTTTAATTAAAAGTCATGCTTAAAAATACTATAATACCTGCAGAAAATGATTTTCAAAAAAATTGTCATTATAGTTAAATCTATATTTTAAAAAAATGTCAAGCGTTTGTGGTCGAGTGGTCAGGACAGCCACTTTACAAGTAGTTGTCCCGGATTCGCATCCCGGCCGATGCTCTGACATAGAAAAAAAAAAAAAAAATCAAAGAATTGATTTTAATTATTTTAATAGTTTACTTCTGTACCTAAAAAAAATATTTTTTACATTTTCTTTTCGGAAAGAATGAGTTGTTGTGTGAACTTTTAAATGTTACTGAAATAAAATTTATATTTTATGCAGTTTAAAATAAATCTCTCTTAAGAGTAAATAGTCTTCCTTAATTATTGGTATATATAATTCTTTTATTGATTTAAAAACTAATTTATATTTCCTTCTTTTAAAAATGCTAATTTTGTAATAATCTACAATAATTAACTTAAAATGTTAATAAGAATTTGTCAATCTTTTTAAGAGCTAATCACTAATTAGTATGTTAATATATAAGTTTTAAAATGTTAAGAAGTTTTATATTGTAACTAAATTTATTTAAGCATACTAATAATACTTAACATATTTTTTAACTGCACTATATATATATATAGTTGAAACGAAATATGTTCAATATCAAGACAATCCAATGACCAATATATACCCGTTTTAAGATGAGTCATACTCTTATCATTTATGTTCAACAATTGCCTGCGAAATGCTTTCAAGATGTGATGAAATGAGATGTACCATGACTTCTCCTTAAACGGAGTCAGGAATCTCTCAACAACTATGCTCAAAGAAACCTGTTAGCCACTTTACCTTCCCCTTCCATTTCCCACCCTAATCTTTCCCATAATCTGCTCCATTCCATTTCCACAACATAATCCTTGTCAACTCTATGGTCTTTATATCTAAATTCTTCTTATCTTTTTCCAAACTCAGCATAAAAACCAATAACCCACTTTCTGTATAATCATTTTGTTCATATTTATTCTCGCATAACTTTTTTATTTGTACCCTTTCTGCTTTCCTGTACATAACTTCAAATCAGCGCCACCGTTTAGAAAAAAAAAAACATTCCTCATCTGCAGAGCTCAGGAAAAAGTGCAATACTGATATTTAGCAACAGTATTTTTATGCAAAATAATTGTTTTATTATTTTTACTATTTTTTAAAAATCGAAGCTGGAATTTTTTATTATTTTTTGAGGGGAAGGGATGTAAGGAGGTGACCATTCTTATCTCAATTGGTTAAAGCATTGTCTTAGAATTCAATATCCAGGAATTTAAAAGTGTATGTTAAATTCCAATGTTAATATTATGACTGATCAAGACAGCAATTCCTGAAGAAAAGTGAAGAATAATACTATTTCAAACATTGTATAATTACTAACATATGCTGTCTATTTATGTGTTACTTATTACTAATATGTTGTTTGCATCTGAGAAAGTTAAGATAAAGTTTAAAATTTTCTATACATTCAACATATAATGATAGATGATGGAAATATTCCAACATATTATCACAAGCCTGGTATATGTACTGTGCATACCTGCATTTGGAATAATAAATGAATATTCAATAAATTAATTTTTACAACTTATTATAGCTTAGGCAGGTGAAAATACATATAGAAGAATGCTCAATAAAAGTGATTTTTTTTTTCATAAATTTTGCAATTTATATAATAAAAAAATATTAATTTTATGAAATTTACTAATTGTAATTATATACAATTTATAATTGCAATTAGATTGATGAAGATCTATTTATATAATTTATTCACAGTTGAATTTTATTTTTTTTAGCTTAATGATAATTATTTATTTATATTAAGAAACTAACTTGAATAATGAGATATTTAATTAATAATAATTATAAATAAGTTTAAATAAGAAAATTTTAAATGTGTCTTTAGTGATATATTAGGCAATAAACAGGTAGAAGGTAAACTTTCTGTCACATAAGCTACACAATTGTAATATAATGCAATCTACACTGGGAGATAGGTCCCACTCCTGTAGGCAAAAATTGACAACTTACTTATATCTTTTTATAAAATTAATGTTTTCCAATAATTTTAACATTTCCACATAAAAAAACAATAATTTGTTTTCATTTTAATTATATAATTCATAATAAAATAAATGCAAAAAATTAAAATTATTTTAGTATTAAAAATTTCATATATTAAATTGCTAATTATTTCAAGTTAAATTATATATATATATATATATATATATATAATTTAACTGTGAATATCTTATATATATATATATATATATATATATATATAAGATATTCACAGGTTATATAAATATATAAATGATATATTTTGTGGGGTATACCAATTTTAGATGGATAACACAAGTCATCAACTGGATGATGAATACAATACTATGAAGATTGTTGTAAAGATGCTGCAAGCAATGATTTAAAACAATGTTAAAGTTCCACCAATAGAAAAAAGTTTATATTTAGAAAATTATTCACACACAGATAAAACCATAAAATATCATTGATATATAAATATAAACTGTTATTGGCTCAATCTACAAATATGCCACTATAAACAGATTCAGTAAAGATATTTCATATATATATATATATATATTTAAAAAAAAAAAGAAAACTTTCAAATTTCAATAAATATATGATGTTAGATTCATAATTTCTGAAGATTTTCATAAATTTATAGAATAGTAATGATAGCAAATACTCTTAACACTTTATATATATATATATATATATATATATATATATATATATATATATATATATATATATATATATATATATATATATATATATATATATATATATATATATATAAAGCAATCCACTAGATTAAAACTACAAAATTTTAAAAAAGCCTATATAAAATTGAAGATTAATATTCTCTACTATAGCCAACTACGGCATATTCCAGCATCTTAAGTATATATAAAAATATCTCAGTGCATATCACTAGCTGAAAATTCAAAAATAAATGTTCAAATCATTCTCCCAATGTTATATTTTTTCAACACCCACTGTGAATAAGTATAATAAATGACAGCATGACTCAAAATGATATTCTTTTGAGTTATTCTGTATAATGTTTAGTTATTGTAAGTATACATAGAAGTTACTGCTAAGGGTATAGAAACCATTAATATGTGACAAGAAAATATACATTATTGGGTCTTTTATTTGCAGATGATGTATTCTTGTGCACAGAAAGTAGGGAAGATATAAAAGTTATGCTGAAGACATGTGCAAAGCTGGGTAAAGAGATAGGGATTACATTTAGTGAAGAAAATCAAAGATAATGATGATTAATACTGGGGAAATGGAAGACAAAGAATTTATATTGGCTGATATAAATTAAAGTGTGGTAAATAAGTATAACTATTTGGGAATTGTCTTATGTTATCAGAAAAAATGCTTGGATGAGTGCAAAAAAAAAGATAAATAAAGCAAAGAAAAGAAAAGAATTGATAAAGAAATTAATAGTGTTTTCATATAATAAATATGATGTAGCTAGAATTGTATAGAAGGGAGTGGCAGTAATAGGGTTAACATATGGTTATGATGCATTATGTGTTAGTAAAGGCACATTAGATTACCTAGAAAAATTACAAAGAGAAGTATGAAAACATGCATAAGATAGAGATGTGTGGAGAGGAAAGGAGGCAAGTCAAGGAGAAATGGGATGATCATGTTTTTATATGAGAGATGCAAAAAGAAAAATAACATTCTTTAGTAGATTACACTTTATGGATAGTAAGAGAATAGCCAAAATAGTTATTTAATTGGGTTATGAGTAAAGGACAGGCAATAAGATGGGTGAGAAAGGTAGTATGGTATGAAGAAGATTTGGATAAAGAATTTATATTAGTATATTTATACAAAAGGTAAAATGATTGTGTTAGTAGAATTGTTGAGTATTATATTGTCAAGGAATGAGATAGAAGAATAGATGCATTAATAAAAAATAGGAAATTGGAAAGATCAAGAACTAGTATAAAAGGTAAAATAAATTTAAATATTTATAGAAATAAACAGAATAAGTTAATTTATGATAATATCAAGGAGGGTAGTTTACTGTTTAAGGTTCGAATAAGATCTTTAGCAACAAGCAAATATACACATAAATAAAAAAATGTGGGTGATTTTGTCTGCAACTTGTATAAGAAAGACATAGAAAATATTAGGCATTTGTTAATTAAATGCAAATGTCTGCAAGCAGAAAGGTACAAATAATGAAATTGTGGAAGAATAAATATAAACAGAATGTGGGCTTTTGTGCTGAGTTTGATAAAATATAAGGGGGATTTAGGTATAAAGGCCATGGAACTGGCAAAGATTATGTTGTGGAAATGGGATGGAGCAGGATAGAGAAGAATATGGGAAAAATCTTAGGGTGGGAAATGGAAAAGGGGGTAGGGTGACTAAAAAGTTTCTCTAGGTATAGTGGCTGAGAGATTTTTGACTCTGATAAGGTGGGGGGAGCCACAGTGCATTGCATTGCATAAATTTAGTGAAGAAAAATCCAAACATAATGATGATTAATAATGGGAAAAGAGAAGATGTAGAACTTTTATTGGGGGATATAAAGTTAAGTGTGGTGGATAGATATAGTTATTTAGGAATCATCTTAAGTAATCAGAAAAATTGCTTAGTTGAATGGGAGACAAAATTGGTAAATGAAGCAAAGAAAAGAAAGGGTTTAATAAAGAAATTAACAGTGTTTTCATATAATAAATGTGATGTAGCTAGAATTGTATGGAAGGAAATTGTAGTAGCAGGATTAACGTGTGGTAATGATGCATTATGTGTTAGTAAAAGGATATTAGATTACTTAGAGAAAGTGCAAAGGGAAATAGGAAGACATGCAATGGAGGCAATTCAAAAAGAAATGGGATGGTCAAATTTTTATATGAGAGATGCAAAAAGTATAATGAAAATGTTTGTTAGGTTGCAGTTTATGAATGATAAAAGAATAGCCAAAATAGTATTTAATTGAGTTATGAGTAAAAGGCAGACAACAAGATGGGTGAGAAAAGTAATGCAGTATGCAAAAGATTTGGATAAATAATTTATATCAGTATACTAAAACGTGGGATGATTGTGTTAGGAGGATTGTTGAGTGTTATAGTGGTAAGGAATGGGATAAATGAATAGATGCATTAATAAAGAATAGGGAGTTGGAGAAATGGAGAACTAGTAAGGAGAGTAAAAAGAGTTTAAATATATATAGAAGTAAACGGAACATTGGGTGCGAGTTAATTTATGATAATAGTAAGGAAAGTAGTTTATTGTTTAAGGCTCGAATGGGATCTTTAGCAACAAGAGAATATACATGTAAATAGAAAAATATGGGTGATTTAGTTGCAAATTGTTTAAGGAAGATATAGGAAAATATTAGGCATCTGTTGATTGAATGTAAATGTTTGAAAGCAGAAAGGATACAAATAAAGAAGTTATGGGAGAATAAATATGAATAAAATTATTATACAGAAAGTGGGTTATTGGTTTTTATGCTGGGTTTGGGAAAAGATAAGGGGGATTTAGATATAAAGGCCATAGAATTGACAAAGATTATGTTGTGGAAATGGGATGGAGCAGATTATGGAAAATTTTAGGGTGGGGAATGGAAGGGGAAGGTAAAGTTGCTAACAGGTTTCTTTGGACATAGTTGCTGAGAGATTCCTGACTCCATTTAAGGAGAAGTCACGTTACATCACATCACATGAAAAGATAATTTGAACATTTCATATACATATATATATATATATATATATATATGAAATGTTCAAATTATATATATCAATATATAGTCTGTATATATATATATATATATATATATATATATATATATATATACAGACTAATATTGATTAACAATCTAGATTCAAAGTTGATTCTGGATTCAAAAATTTTTTAGAAAGGCATCATTCACTCAAATATGAACCTGTCATTATAGTGGCAAAATGGGAATCTGTTTAAAAATAAAACATAAATTTGCTAAAATAAATGTAACCTATTAACAAGTTTTTTTTTAATGTATAAAATAAATAAATGTACATTATTATTTAGATTTATTTGATTATTTAAAAAAAAAAAATATGTAGGTAAGTAGAAAAAATTGAATACTATATTATACTAAAAATTGCAGTATTTTTAAATATTGTAAAAAGAATAATACTTACAATGCTTAATTTATTAGTAAACAACCATTCTACTTTTAAAAGATAATTATGCAAACTATATATATATAAATATATATATATATATATATATATATATATATATATATATATATATATATATATAAATGTATTAGTATTATTTATTTATATATATTTAAAAGTTTAGCTTCTTTGTACAATTTTTTTTCGAAAACTACAATATTTTGATTTCAGCTATTAGAATTGGAATAAATACATATTTATATACTCAATGGATAAATTAAAATTCATTATAAGAATATGATAATATTATTTGACTAAAATATCAAGTGATTGATATAAGGTTGCAAATATATTTTGTCAACCTTTTAATCTGATTAATTTTTGATACTTTACAATTTATTTATTTTTTTGCTTTTATTAATTACTGTATAGAAACATAATGTTTTCAAGCATCTTATAGGTAATTTACTTTCCAAAATGTGTGTGTGGAACAATAAGATACTATAAACTCACTTTATAAAATTTATCAATTTCATTTAGTACAGAAAATAAACTTTAAAATGTAATCATCTTAAGAAATAATTTATTTTATTTATTTATAAAAGTGAATTATAGAGAGAAAACTCACTATAAAAAATATAATTTTGATATCAATTAAAACAATAATAATTTGATATTAGAAACTAATACCATATTTTATTTTTCATTTGTTACTGAAATTAAATGTATAGCATGGAATCATAATTTAATTATTTCTGGATTACACAGACTATTGGAAAATTTTATATAGCAACCTGAACACATAATCTCCCCTTTTTATAAATGGATATTATAAGCTGCTGTATTTTTTAATTTTATTTCTAAATTAATGGAAATAAATTTTTAATACTGAATTGATGGGTACAGTTGAGAATATATATAGATATATGTTTTTATGTAAAATTTAAAAATTTCACTTTTTCATTAATGTATGAACTGCAGAATTTAAAGAATATATATATCTTTGTGATTTCATGTTCCACTGACTAAAAATCTTTGTAAAAATGATTTGAATTTATGCAGTTTACATTAATAATACTAATGTAAACTATATTCTTGTAATCAGTAATTTAGATTGCGCTTTACGCAAAAAAGTGAAGCTTGTCTCAATTACTTACTACTCAAAGGTGAAGTAGAAAACTAGTATTTTATTCTTGTAATCAGTAACTCATCTGCTGAAAAAGTCACACCGTTAACAAAAACTATGGATGCTAATTATATATAAATATGTGTACATAAATAATATATAAGTAAAACAACAATAAGTTTTTATATATATAAAACTTATTGTTAAAGAATAAAAGTTTGATTTTCACATTGAAAAAAAGTTTGTAGTTTATATGATTATAAATTTCGTCAAATTAAAAAGAAACAGCTAATTTTTTTAGAACTGATTGGTTTCATTGCCAAGACAGACTTCTCAAATACAAAGGAACCAAAACACAACAAAAATATATCCTAAATAAAGTTACCATAATTCTCAATTATATCTAATTTCCTATAATATCAAGATAACTCTTTAAAATATAATAAATTGACTATAATAAATTTTTAACAAAAAAGATTATTTTCTTTTTTTCTCTATTTAATTCCGTTCAAAAAATTACAACCCTAACATTCTCAAATATAATCAAATGATCTGCATACTTTCCATGGATGTGCAATGCAGAACTAAGATATTTATTTTTTACTCCATTTTTACAAACCCGTATTTTTTAAAAATTCTACTAATCTCAACTGTATATAACTTTTTATAATAAAAAAAAAACAAGGAATAATAATAATAATACAAAGTTGGCACTTGAAAAGAGTACCATTCCTGGAGCAGTTTCTATTTGTCTTTGTTTATGTAAGAACTTATATATACACCAAGAAGGATAAGGTTAAATGAAAGAGAAATTCATAAAAGTAGAGGAGAAAATAAATACCTTAGTTCTACATTATTTATTCAGAAAGAAATACAAGTAATTTTAGTTAAAAAGAGTGAAGTAAAGATAAATAAATCTCTATAATTCAAAGTTTATTGTGCAGAAGTTAACTTATTTAAAAGTTATTTTGATATTTCTAGGTAATTAGAATGCAATTGAAGGTAAATATTTGTGTCGTGTTTTTTTACATTTAAAATAGCTTCCTGGCAGTTTTTTTATTTTAAATTTTGGCTATTTTTTTATTTTCTAATTTGGTGTATATATATATATTAGTTTAGATTTTAGCTTTTGATGATTTAATGCTTTAAAAATGTCTAATATATAAAGATGGGGAAAATTGATACTTGGTAAAATAAGAATTAACACAATATTTGAAAAGAACTGGTATTATGGAAATTAGAGATTAATGTTTTGAAAAATAATGCAAACCTATGAAATTTTTTATTATGTTTAATAAATATTTTTTTCTAAATGCAATGTTTTAGTGCAAGGTTTCAAAGGACTTGTTTTTACACTCAAGATCCAAGAATTCTGGCTTTAGATTTGAGACTTCATTATCAACTTCTTAGAATTCATGAGAAATATGTCATTCACTGTTGTTTTTTTTTTTTTTTTTTTGCAAACATGATTTAGTGTAGTGATAGAGAAACAGACTTTAGAGCTAAAGTCTATGAACCAAAGCTCAGTTTTTCATTTATAATTGTCAAATGTCATATGATTTTTTGAGCAAAGAACATTCAGTCACTTTCTTTTTAATATTACACACATACATGCATATATATATATATATATATATATAGAGAGAGAGAGAGATAGATAGATAGATAGATAGATAGATAGATAGATAGATAGATAGATAGATAGATAGATAGATAGATAGATAGATAGATAGATAGATAGATAGATAGATAGATAGATAGATAGATAGATAGATAGATAGATAGATAGATAGATAGATAGATAGATAGATAGATAGATAGATAGATAGATAGATAGATAGATAGATGGATGGATGGATGGATGGATGGATGGATGGATGGATGGATGGATGGATGGATGGATGGATGGATGGATGGATGGATAGATAGATAGATAGATAGATAGATAGATAGATAGATAGATAGATAGATAGATAGATAGATAGATAGATAGATAGATAGATAGATAGATAGATAGATAGATAGATAGATAGATAGATAGATAGATAGATAGATAGATAGATAGATAGATAGATAGATAGATAGATAGAAATAAATTATTTTAAAAAGCATCTTGCAGTAAGAATATGACTCCAGATTTCTGCACATAAGAATAGTAAAAGACAACATAATATTTATTATGCTAATTTTTTTTTGTGTGGAGGATTTATAGTCTTTTAGAGCTTTACTCACTAATTAATAATAATTAAATACTCATTTATTAAACAAAAATTGATTACATAAAGAATAGCAAGCAATAGTAAACTAACAGAGATGGTCAGTAAAAATATCATTGATTAAGACATAGTGCTCTGTTTTGTTAATTGATAAATGTATGTTATGATTATAAGTAAATTCATGAAAACAAAGAATCATGACTAAATTTCTGACAATAATCTTATTATTAGTGAATTCATTAAAAACATTTTTTATGCTTTATAAAATAATAGAATAAATGTGAACTTCATTACAAGTATAAAAATCTGAAGTCATACATTCACTGACTGACAAATTATTGGTGGATTAAAGCTGCAAAAAAGATATAGATGCTTGCTGATTGCGTTCATTCAAGATCATTTTGGTGCATTGAAATATATATATATATATATATATATATATATATATATATATATATATATATATATATATATATATATATATATATATATATATATGGTATATCCTTTTTATATGCACATTTAGATTGGGATGAAGATATCCATCTTAAGTGGGAAGTCAAAACAGCTCTTTGTAATTTTAAAAATGAAATACCTGGAGAAATTTTAAAATAAGATATAAATGCAAAATAATCAGAACCTTGCATAGGAAAATTATTAACATCTGATCTTAGGGATTGTGCTGATAAAATATTAGCAGATTTGCTAAGCTAAAAACAACAAAGACATTATACTTTAGTGTAATAATTGCTTTCAAGTCATTTCTATGATCCATATATTTTTATAAAAAAAATTATAACTGTT
>JAQFVV010000676.1:166652-283286 GCA_028023455.1 Epiperipatus broadwayi | reverse complement strand
GAGTTGAAAAATTATTGTTTAAAGTTTTTTATCTTACATAATTAAAGACGAGATAAATTTGCACTATTGGACGTAATATTCACATTTTCTTGAAATAAAAACAAAACAATTATTTTATAATATTTTAAATAAATTTCAACTACTTATTTTGAGAGTTTAATAAATATAATTTTCCAAATATATCAAACTATTTAATATTTCTTCAATGGAAGAAGTCCAGAGATGTTTGTTGATGTTTTACGAGGCAGCATTCCAACAGTAAATTTATCCATTTTCCCCGACAGATTTGTGTAATAAATAAGATTTCTTGAAATAAAAAAAATAATGAATTAATTAGTGGTGGTTCTGTGGTTTATTTATTGTTCATTTTTTTCCCTACAATGATAAGAAAGTGTGTCATTTACATAGAAAAGCAAATACCTAGCTATTTAATCTAACCATCTGATAATATAGACAGCAATCAAGATGGCTATTTTAAAATTTGGTTCTGAATGCAATTAAAATTTGTGAAGACTGGATTTTTTCAAACTTCCCCTTTTTTATCATTTATCACATGATGACTTACAGAATATTCTCCATCATGCACTGGGGCTTCTTGGTTTGTCCAGGAAATATTGGAAAGATGTTCTCATGGTTATTGTGAAAATAATGTTAAGAGTTAAAATTTTTTTTAAAAATCAACTTGCGGTAAAATGTTAGAAATACCCTTTAAAAATGAAGAAAAAAAAATTATTTCAGTCTTTTCCAATCATTTCACTTTCATTTCCGGGTTTTAAAATAATTCTACCACTTATTTAAAATAAACAAATCATATAAATATTTGAGAACTATTAAGATACTGCTGATTTGTTTTATTTTAAATAAATTAACTTTTAATGCATATCTTTAAATAAATATTTTAGCAAACTAAATCATTTTTTGCTGAATAAAATATTTAAAAACGTAAGGACATACACACAAAATGTAAAAATTAAACAGGCAAAACTCTCCATACAGTAGTGCCACCCTATGCCAACCAGAGTAATCAGTGGATGCCAGAAGGATTATGCATGGAAATACTCCATCTAGTGCCTACTCATTCAATATTCACAGACTAGTTTCTGGCTTGTGGCCTTCATCAGTGAAGAGTCTTGGATCTGAGAGCCCTGCATCTAGATCTTAGGATCTAATGCAACCCTCCAACAGCCACCTTTATCTTGTACTTAACTACAAAACTATTAGAAGTGAGTTCAGACTCATATGACTCTATATGCTATTGAACTTAGATTGAATATATTATTGTGTTTTCAATTTCATTCTCATAAATTTTGTAGTTAAGTAGAGATAAAAGGTGCTGCTGGTGAGTTGAATTAGACCCTAAAATCTAGGTGCAGTGCTCTCATATCCAAGGCTCTTCACTGATGTATGCCACAAGCCAAAACTAGTTTGGTAATATTGAATGAATAGGCACTAGATGGAGATTTTATGCACAAGCCTTCTGGCATCCATTGATTATTCTGGTTGGCACAGGGTGGACCTACTGTATGAAGAGTTTTGCCTGTTTAATAACAGTTATGTGCTAGCATAAGAGATGGCGATTATGTGATGTTTAGTGATTTAAAATGTAAAAATGTAAGATTTATTCTGCACATAAATAGAAATGTAATATAAATATAATTGCTTTATCTCAAAATAATTTAGTGTGGTAATGTTAAATTTATAATTCTTTATTTCTGTATCAAATTAGTTGTTTTATAGTTGTGATAATTTCTATCTGTTTATGCTATTTGACATCTTCGTGCCTTAATAAGAATGAATGACAAAATATATGCATACACATTTTATACAATCATTGATAATAAAATCTGCTTGGAAAGCCATTCAAAAATCTTTATGAAATTATATATTTTCTCCGAAACATTAGTATGCTAGACTATTACGCATGATATTGATTAAGATGCTATACAACCAATGACAGTGATGTATATATTTGTTTAACTATAGAAATGAAACCAATCACATTTTTACAGTTTTTTTAAAAATAAAAAGCCAATTTACAGTAATAAAACCATCAAAAATCACATGATTATCATATCATATGTTTACACGAGTTGTTAATAAAAGTACCAAACTCCCCATACAATAGCTTTTGTAATTAATAGATGCAGGAAGGTTTGTCTATAAAATTCCTATCAAGGGTTTATTTATCCAACATCTCCACACTAGATACTAGCTTGTGGTTTTCATCACTAAGGATCCATGGATTTGAGAGCACTGTATCTAAACCTTAGATTCTAATGCAAACCTCCAGCAGCCATTTTTTACCTATTTGATTAACTATACAGCTAGGAAACCAAAATAAAAACACCACAATATTTCCAACCCAAGCTCATTCACTTGTGTAATCATGTAAATTTGAACTCAGTTCAGCATCCATACATTTTTTAACTTTAGTTTTTCAAAAACCACAATCACCATTATCCTTCCCACATCCATTAAATGCAAAGGCTTGCACTTGGAGGCAATACTATATTGAGAGGTTAATACTCTTATTGACAGAAGGTGTAAGCACATGAAATGATGGTTATGTGATGTTTTGATAGTTTTATATTTATCTTGCTCATCAAATCTAAATATTATTAAAAAGATTACCTTTTCTGTGTGTATTTTTATTTTACCAGATATTATGTTTGCTCAGAGAAGAAGAAAATGAGTAAAACTTGATATTATAGTATTAAATAAACATCACATTTTAAAATTTAGGAATAAAATCTGAATACATTGAACTGGTATGAATCCCACTATTCAAATTCCTCATTTATCTAAATAGAATAGAATGATGTCTGAAATGTATATATAGTTTTTAGCAGCTGATTTGAATTTTTACAATGTATAGTAGTTTTATATCATATGTATTAAAAATATGGACTGCACTACAGATCCAATAATCTGGTTGGATTACTGTTATATGGCAAATTCAATTTATGGAATAGTCCAGATTTCACCCTATCTCGATCAGATTGAGAATTCATCACCATGCACAAATAGATATATGAATAGATAACATATAACCGATAGAAAAAATAGGCCAATGGGTGCTGATACTCAGTGGAGAATCAGGGAGGAACCTCATAGATAAGTACAATTTTTACTGACTGTTGCCTTTGGCAGGATGACTCTGTTGGTTAGATCAATAATCAAGAATCTAAGGACCCAGGTTCGAAGCCCCTGCTAGTTCAGGCCAGCAACACCTGAAGAAGAGAGGAAAATAATACTTCTCAAAATGTTGTGCATATACTAACTTGTTTGTTGTGATATTACTAATGATTGAATGTATTTGGAATATTTAAATAAAGTTAAATTTTTCTAAAGACATTAAATATGCATATTAGATGATGGAAATAGTACAATATAAAAATACAACTAGAACACCATAATCACATACCTTCAGGACAACACAGTGAATTTGATTGTTTTTATTATGAACAGTTAGTCCAGTTGAAGATAGAGAAGAAAACAATAGTATAACTGTTAAGTATACATGTTGTTCACTACAGGGCCAAAGCAGTGCAGCCAATTTATGTTAGAACTGGAAGTTTCTAGAAGTTAGATCAAAGCACAATGTTACAGTACATCCGGAAGTGTCAACCATACCTATTCACGAAGGAAGTTGTCATGGTACAGCTGGAAATGATAGATAAATCTAGAGGATACAAGCTATTGGTATCTGATGAAGGTATAACCATTTAGATGTTGCAAATGTGCATTTGTGTATTTTTTTAAATTAATAAATATTTAATTGCAAATTTTATGAGTTTGTGTTTATTATAATTATGCAATAAGCACAACTGTTAGTGCAATCATGTCAGGATTTTGACAGCTAATGTTATTAGAGTATCAATAAATAATTAAATGATCAAAAGCGAATGGTTATTCAGTAACTATAAAGACAGGATCTTCTTACTGTGGGTTATTTAATTCTGCAGTTAATAAAAATTGACAACTAACATTATTAGCACATCACTTAAAAAGATTAAACATGGAGGTACTTGTTAAATTTTTTTTTTCTCATGGGAAAATAAGACAAATAAAAATAAAAATGGCTAAATTGGCCCACTAAAAGAGTTTGATCCAGCACATTCTGAAAATTAACCATCCTACATAAATTGAGTGCCTGAATTAAAAGTGCATATATGTGGATCTCAGACCTATGAGACATTACTTGCACAAATAGTGTCCATACTGCCAGCTGAACTTGAATTTGAAAAAGCATTTATTTCTACTGTCAAACTTTTTCTGCCCAAAATCCTTATTGATAATGCAATAACTTCAATCTCTATACACGAAGGGTGGGAGAGAAAGTGAGAAATGTTTCTCTTAAACACCAAAAGCTAAGCTCTTAACAGCAACTTTAATGACTTCATCAATAAAGCCTTAAGAGATGTTTCATTTTGGAATGAAAGACCACAATCTTAGAGTTCAAGTTATTGATGGAACTTGATATGACATTTGATTCAGCTAATTTTAAGGCAACTCTAGTAGAAACCACTGTGATTTGGACTGCTCCATTAAAAGAAAGTAGTCCTAGAATTAAAGCTGTAAATTGGAAAGTCAGGTCATTTGAAGATTTTACTGATTAGGACAATCTGATGGGATGTACTATTTATAATAACACTAAACTTTGTATAAAATGAGATAAAGCAAAAGACACACATCAAATGTCCACAGTGGTATAAAATGTGTAGATACTGCAAAAACAAGACAAACAGAAAAAAGAAATGTCTTTTCCAAAGTGTCAGAAGGGTAATATAAAATCATATAATATCAATGCCTGTATTAATAATGTGATACATTGGTTTAGTTCTCACAAACAGGATTATTATTAATAATACTGTAATGACATTGTATCAAAAATATGTGGATTTTTATTAATGAAAAGAATTATCATCATCTGCATCCTAGTAGGAGAGGTATTATTGACTATCAATGCAATCATATATCATTCTTGGGTCAAACAAGAGTTAAAGTTACTATACCTAATAAAATTATATATCTGCTTCTTCTGCATCTGCTGGTGGGCATAGCAATTTATTAGGCTGTGAGTAGTTCAGTCATTTGGGTTTTACAGTGATTAAAGTGAACTATATAACAAAAATAAAATCTAGAAGGGTCTACTCATAACTTGTTGATAATAAAGTGAGTTTGAACTATATAAAATACCATTAAAAGTGCTAAAATGCATATAGGTACTCAATTCCTATGCAATATGTTTAACGAAATCACCAAATGCTTTCCAGGGGTTGTAATGAAATTAAAAGAATTTCAAACAGCAGTTGTTCAAACACTGATGAACAGCAATGCCACAGACACAGAAACCAGATAATATTAAACTATACATCACCAGTCAACAGTAAAGAGTCATCATTCAATAGTGAAGAGTCATCAGCCATAGTGAATAACCACTAGCTGAGAGTGATGAATCAACAGCATTCAAAGTTATCAGATCTACAAATTAAAACTCCAGACCTGCTGATGAAGTTACCAAACCTGATGAAAACAAAAAAAGACATTCATCAAACTTCTGAATGACTACACTTTCAGAGCTAATTTCATCTAGAGGACAGAATGTTCTATCTCATATTCAATTTATGGATTAGTCCTGACTCCATCTAATCTCATCACAAATCAATAGATATATAAATAGATAACATATATCCAATAACAGAAACAACCCAATGGGTAATGATGCTCAGTGAATACAATAGTTTTTGTTACAGAAAGGGGATCTGGCTATAACAAGTCAATCCAGTTGGTGGTAAAAGGAGGCAATGATGGTCTATTGTCAAACCTAAATCACAATAGGTATGTTCTCCACTGCAAGGTTTAAGCAGTGAAGTGAGTTCACCTTACAACTGGAATCAGATAAAAACTAGTTCTGTCTGAGGCAAGCTATCATGGTGCAACATAAAGTGTCATCATACCTACACATGTAGCAACCTTTCACAGAAATGCTGAAAATGTCAATTAGGATTTTTATTTTCAGTTGTATAGTGACACCTTGTCTCATATTTGATCTAGGTTCTACTGTTTCCAGTTCTAACACAAACTTTCTTCACTGTTTCAATAATATACTGTACAACATGTCTACTGCCATTCATATTCAACAGTAGATCATTGTTTTATCCTTTACCTTCAACTGAACTGACCATTTATAGCCAGATCTTCTTTTATCATGAAAATAATTGCATTCACTGAACATGTTCACCCATTCTACTGTTGGATATATGTTATCTTGTCCATAGTGATGAAAGCTCACTTCCGAGATAAAATGGACCTAGACTAAATAAGTTGCTTACAAACGCACATACATATAATAAGACATACCCAACAAAAGATGTTTAAATATTCCAGTATAAAGACTAAACAAGAAAATTTTAGTCGTTTTTTATTGTCTAAGGGAGAAAATTTTATAAAATATAAGTTAATTTATATTAAAAATGATTTATTTTTTTAGTAATAAAATTTAAACAGAAGACTATTATGGTTTTTTTAAGATTAAAAAGATAATGAGGGATATGAATAAGAAATATGGTAAGGAATGTGGTTTATTGTTGAAACCAGTATATAAAAGGAAATGTAATTTAGGTAATATGATAAGAAATAGGAATGTTGAAAACATGAATGGTATTTATAAAATAGAATGTTTGGATTGTAAACAAGAGAATAAAGATGTATCATATATTGGTACAACAAAGAACAAATTAGAGACAAGATTGAAACAGCATTTGAGAGATAGGAATTCTAATGTAAATATACATAGTAAGGAAATGGGACATATAGATTTTAAGATTAAAATGTTGGAGGGGGTTAGATTGTATAAAGAAAGAATGGTAAAAGAGAGTTTATATATAAAAAGATATAAACCTGTTTTAAATAGAATTGGATAAGACATGAATAAAGAATTATTTTTGGAAATAAATTCATTTTTGAAGTATATAAGAAAGAAAAAGGAAATAAGTTTTTTTATTGTAACAATTGGTTTTTTGGATAAAAAATGTAAAAAAGGGAAAGTTTTTTGAGAAGGGAGTCAAGTAAGTATGGTGTATGTTTTGTGTTTTTAATTTAATTGATTTTAATGTATTTTATTTATTTTTAAATTTTATGGGGTTTATATGCTTTATATTGTTTTTGATTATTTTTGTTTTTATTATGTGAAGTTTGTTTATAATGTAATGTTTTTTCTAGATCCTTGAAAATGACTATAGAGTAAAGATAGTCGAAACGTTGGAAATAAGTGGATATATATATATACATCAAATAAAGTTTTTGAAAAGAAAAGAAGTGATTTTTAATTATAGAATTATATGGCTATATGTACTGTATATTTTTGAAAAGAAAAAAGGATTGAGTCGTGATTAGAAACAGAAGTAAATGGATTTATATAATTACTTTGTTGAGGAAACAAAAGAAAAAAAATCATTTAAATAATACGAATTATAATTTTTAATCAAATAATATTGACAAAAACAAGTTATCGTAATATTTTGGAAGAACTTTTATTAATAATAAATTCTGATTTCCAATATTGGATTTGAAATGATAACGTTTTCAAGTCTACTGATTATAAATTTCTGCGATAATCTGAATTTATATGGTAAAAGCCACGTTAGTTTCTGTCTGCAAGATTTTTGCATTAATAAAAATAAATATTAATTTTCGAATATACATTAAATTAATACAAAACTTCACTCCCAAAGAAACTTCTTAACATATAATCATCTGATATAAATTCAAATTTCTATAAATTAATACTACAATTATAAATAAATAGTAAGAATTATACACACTAAGATCTGGTATAAGAATTTGGGTTGTTAATTGTAACTAACATTACAATGTATATTCATATATTTAGGTTTAGTCATTTCAGAAATTACAATCTAAACAAGCATTTAAATATGAAAAATATATGTATATATAAAATTTAATGCTCGTATTGTATAGTTCAATTCTAGTAAATATTAAAATAAAACTTACAAAAGCATAATGCTAAAACATAAATAATAAAAAGTTGCAGTTGTTTATTTAAGCTATAACATTTATCCTAATATTTTCTTCTTTGTTTGATAATTATTATTATTTTTTTTTGATTTTACATTCTAGCTCTATTTTCTACTCACACTAAAAATTAAAGTTGATCTGAAAGGAAAAACAAATTTATGCTAATAAAAGTTGTTTTACTTTTATATTTTCATTCAGACTTTTTTCAGTTCCTGAAAAGGATCCTGAAATGCATTATGCATGCATAACTATTGTCAACTAATAGTGTTTGACAGAACGATTTTGTTCATTGACAACTTTGCTGCATTTTTGGTTTAAATTTTATTTTGGCATTACTTTTAATTCTGTTTTTGTCTCATAATAAAAATTAAAATTGATCTTCAAAAAAAATCTAAAAAAATTCACTTTAGATAAATTGTTTTGGTAGTGTTAACCTGCTTTTTAGTAAAACTCTGAAATGCCATGTTAATGCATATTCTATATTAACTAATCTTGCTTATCATAACATATTCATTTTTTAATAGTTTTAAGGCTTTTTTGTTTGAAAAAAAAATACTGACAGTGCTAATCAGTTTTCTAACATATTTTTAGACTTATAGTTAAATTTATATATATAATATAAAAAGCATGCCAATAGATCTAAACAAGCTTATTTTTTATGATAAATGCTTCAAGAGAAAGCATTCAAATCATCTTTATCTAGGATTGTCCCCATCACAGACTGGTTTTGAGCTATGACTCTCTTCAGTGATGAGCTAGAACACCAGATTCAAAAAACTAATTTAAGATAAGGACCTATCTAAAAGATAGCTCTTAAGAAGTTCTAAAATTTTAGACATCAAAAGTCTTTAAATTCAGCTCTCCAACTGAAATAATCATATGGGTCCTAACTTAATTCAGAAATCCCATATATATATATATATGCAGGTGAGTAATTTAAAAATACTAATTATAGTATAATTTCACTACTAATGGTGTAAATAACCAAACCAAACTAATGTAACTTAAACATTATATCACATGATATTATAAATGTTTTCATATATTTCTCTTCAGTATTATCATCTGCAGCCATTCTCAAACAGGTACTGCCAATTCAACTCCAAAAGAAAAAAGATAAAATCAATCCATAAAACACTGCACATCGAATAATAAAATATACTAACCTATTATTCTAATTATTTATTATTTGCTGCCTTTTAACATTGTCTGCAGGAATCATTTTTTCTAAAGGTCTTTCAAAGCATAAAGAGGACATCATATAATTTGTTCACAGCAGAAGCCTTCCTCATAGCATATGAATTCTATGTAATGTAACAATAATTAATGGTAGCATTATAGAATGAAAGATCTTAGTAAAAAACATAATGATTTGCCATTTTCTATTTACACTGTTATGGAATTACTGTTATTTCATATAAAAATGTACAGTAAGGCAAGGACCAATATCCTACCCCTCTGCTTAGTTCATTCATAAGGGAATTTGTCATAAATATACATTGGATTTTACTAAGAAATACTAATTCAAAGCATTATAAATATTTATAAACAATCAGCAAATCATAAAATCTTGATATATTTGATTATCTTGGGATAGATTGAATACATTGGTCTCATTTAGTTGATAAAAATTGACGTTTTTTTTTTACTTTGATGAACTAAGAATTATAGAAAGTTTTAGCTTTTAAGTCAATTCCTCTACTATTGCCTTGTATCTCAGAGAACAAACATATAATAATATAATACCAATAAAACAGTGCAATACATGTTGCTTATAGAATAAAATGCTAAGAATTTTAAATATATATATATAATAAAACAAGTTATAAATTTCATAACTTGCTTTTAAGCTTGCATTTAAATGATCACTAGATGGAGCTTACCAATAGCTCTAAACAAGCTTTATTTTTATAAGTGCTGACAGAGAAAGAATTCAAAATCTCTATCATTAACCATACCTCCAGACCTATTGGTTTCAAGCTTATGGCTCATCTCAGTGAATGGATGGGTCTTATATAAACTAGATGTATATAATATTCTTTTTTGTTTCTAAATAAACTCACCAAAAGTTGTTATTGGAAACTGAAGTTATTTAATTTGGGAATGTCAATTTTTTAGTGGCTACCTAGCAACATTATTGTTAATGCCTATTTCTTTAGTTACTTACAATATAATTCATTTACATTTTGATTAATCCATGAAGATATTTAATTTAACATACCATCCCTAATTTAATAGATTAATCAATAATGCCAAAGATAAATTACAAAAAAGGAATGCAAACTGTATACAAACTCTCACGCAGCAACTCAAACTACCCTGCTGTATACTGCATGAAATCTAAAGCTAATATCTCCTCTAGATTAGAGTAGCACAAATACTTATAAAGGCATGCTAAAAAGAACTTTGAAAACAAGTTCTTATTTTGGGACAATAAACAACAATTCAACCACATTCTTTACCTACAGATCATCAATCTAGTGAGCATGTGATGACAAAAAAAGAGAAAATTAGTAGTGATTCATAGCCAACAATAAAAATGCCACTGACAAGAGAGAAACAGCATTCATTTATCTAATAAAAAAAATATTTAAATAACTAATTTCAATAAAATGCATACATTAGCACCTGACTGCGTAGTAAATAAAGCAACGTACATTATTTATCTGTGAGAGCTATGATTCTGTTGAGCTTTACTGAAAATGCACTCAGATAATTCTATATCATAAAGAAAAAATACAAAAATCCTTTGTTACAAAATGTTAAAATGTTTTTGCAATTTTTAAAATTATAAACACAAATGAAAGGAAAATCAATATTACCTATGGTTAACACATATATCTTCATTTTGTTATTTCTATGGTTTATAAATTGCTAAATAAAGAGAACAATTCAAGGCCAAATATTTAATAAAATATGTTTTTGAATAAATTCACACTAAATTAATCATTTATTTATTAAAATTAAAGATAATATTTTTTGTTTAAATTATTGCCTAATGACAACAATGCTTAATTGAAATTTGAAAAAAGAAATCACATGTTCAAAAAAGCTAGTGTTTAAAAATTTAGACAGTGTTGTTTATGTTAATATAGAGACAAAAATAATTTTCAGAAGAAATATAGTTTTTTCTTTTAAAAATGTTGTATTTAAACTTATTTTATTTTATAAATAGATTTTAGACTAGCAGTAAACAAAATGGATTGTGAGTAGAAAGTGTAGAGGGGGAAGGTATAAATATATATGTATATACTTTTTGTACTAATGTTGGAAGGAAGTTGGAAAGTTAAGACATTAAATGGTTAACTCCATTTCAAAGTCTCATGCAAGAGGGGGGGGGACTATTGTGATAGGCACTCTTGGAGTGGCATGCTTAAGGTGATTAGCTAAAGCTACAACCATTCACATATATATATGTTTATGTCCATTATTCTAAAAAATCAAATACCAATTAGATAATCATACTGTAAAAGGAATAGTGGTCTGTGCATATATTTTGTCTACACACAGGCATAACTATTTTTATTTTTAACTATCGCAAATTTTTCCAATTTCCATTTCTTTAAACTGTTTACATGTTAGAACATATATATAGAAAAGGATAATTAAAATGATTGTACATATTCTATTTGTCTATTCTTTTAATGTTTATCAGATATTTTTTCTGCTAATGAGTTAAGAGAAGGGCAGGTTGTAATTGTTTGACGAAATGTTAATTTCCACTAATGAATTGGGATGGTCATCCTGCACTTTCTATTTTATTTTTAAAAAATAAGAAAATCTAAAGTAGTTTAATGCCAATATTGACAGAGAAATATCTAGAATGAATCTATTTTTGAATTATTTGTTTCAATTTTTTTGTAAGAGGGAAAAGTGAAAAAACTTTTCCATTGCTTCAAAATTTAGAAAAGTGATAAAATGAAATCCTTGATCTATCTATTAAGGTGGTCTGAGTAAAAATTGAAGATAAAATTAGAAGAATAAGATATAAAAACTTTACTCATTGTAATCCATTAGCCTAAAAATTAGAGGCAGTTGATGCAATAGTAATAGGGGCATACTTAAATTCATATTCTAATGAGTGTGCTATATAAAGTATTCAACAGATGCTAGAAGAGGATAGAGAGATCACTTGTTCTCAGATTGTTTTAATCTGCCATGAAATATTGTGGTTGCTGTCTTGCATTTTTTAGACTGCCATGTTGGTTTCTGCCACTGAAGTATTTGACCACAGGTCTAGAAAGACTGCCTGAATGATGGTATTTATTAGTTATAAGCTGCTGAAGCCATTTTATTAAGGCCATACTTGAGAATTTATTTAAAGAATTAAGAAGACACCAATTCCCTAATGTTAAATTAGGAAAACAAGGATCAGAGCTGAACTTGGCTACTTATAAAAGTTCCTCCAAAGTTGTGCAAATAATTAGCAGGTTGCTGAGGCTGTCATAAAAAAATATTAGTTGAAACCTGAAGAAAGAGGACAATGTCTAAAGTAGTGAGTTTGATAAAAATGGAGCAAACTTCTTCTACATCACTGCCATGTAGCCACCAATACCAGCTGATGTTGATGAACACCTTAATTCCTACATTCTGCTGAAATGAAGAAAAGTCATCACTGCCCTGTTTTCATGTTTTGTAGTGCACTCAGAACCCCCTAAGGCCCGATGAAGAAACCTAAAAACCTCGGATGGTATAATTTTTTTTAATATATTGTACTTTATTATTAATAGTATACTTTGACAAGATGAATTTTATATATATATGTATGCCGAATTGTTTATCCACCACGTGTTAGATTTTTCTATTTTAAATCATCCTGCCACATTAATATTAGAAAGCGTAGATGTATCTACATATATGTGTGTGTTTTATTTTCATTTTTGTTATTGCTTGTTACAGGTGTGTGTATAGTATAAAAAAACTTAAATTGTATGAAATTATATTATTTGATTTTGTCTCCATGTGCATTTGATTTATATAAAATGCACACTTATAAAATGTTTAATAAAGAAACGAGTAAGATGCATAGATAGACATATATGTATAAATTTTTTTGGTTGTATTCTCATTTTTGGTGTTTGCCTTAAGATGGCATTGATGCTAATCAAAAACATATACATATAATGGTTCCAGGCCGGACCTAAATGATCGATTTGATCTAAAAATATCTGATTTCTTAGATTTGTAATAAAATATTCTACTAACTAATACTATTATATGATATTAGTTTTTTTCATTTTTGTAAATGTTTATTAATCTTATCTTGTTTTTGACTTTGTGTGTGTGTGTCTTTAAAGTTACGGTGTTTTTCTAATTTTTTTTTTTTTTGACTTTACGTGTGTCTTTTTAAAGTTATGGTCTTTTTTTTTTTTTTTTTGCAAGAATAAATCAATAATTTTATTCAAAAGCAAGATGTAATAAGTAAATGTTTATTAATCTTATCTTGTTTTTGAGTTTGTGTGTGTGTCTTTAAAGTTATGGGGCTTTTTCTCATTTTTTTTTTGGACTTTACGTGTGTCTTTTTTTAAAGTTACGGTATTTTTGGTCAAGAGTAAATCAATCATTTTACTAAAAAAGCAAGACGTAATTCTAAATCTATCAAAAGTAATGTAATTTATATACTACAATTTAGAATTGATACCCGACTACTATTAGTAAGGACCATCATTAAAAGACTCGATTGAAAAATGATACCCGACTAATTTTCGTTTTCTTTTTTTTTGAGGGGGGGGGGACAGTAATGAATCAGAAAGTGGGTTGTTTTTGTTAAGTCTGTCTATATAAAAAGGGTACCATTATTGAAATACTAAATTTAAAAATGATAGTTGACTAATTTGCATTTCTTTTGACAGTAATTAATCAGAAAGTGGGGGGGGGGGTTTGGTAAATCTTGTGTATATAAAAAAACAACCGTAATTCAAAGACTCCATTGAAAAAAATCAAACCCCGCTGAATTTTTTTTTTTTTTTTTAGTATGTAGATATAAAAACTAATCTTATTTTGAAATAATAAATGTAACAAAACAAAAAAAAAATAATACCTGACTAATTTTATTTTTCGGACAAGTAATTCCTAATAATTAGACAATGGGTTGATTTTGGTTGTGTGTATATATATAGCAAAAGTAACTGGTCATGGACGAATTCTCGTGAAAACGGTACTTTTCGCATGATTCTTTAATTTTTTTCCCTTTCACACCCTTAAAACAATTTTTGAGGGGTATCCCTTCATAATGGAATCTTCAGGGCATTATTACTAAACTTACAACAGTAAAGTAAGTTACAATACATTAAAAAAATAGACGTCTTATCAACTACAACTGCTTCAAATACACACACTCTCACCAAAAACTACAGAGAAAATAGATATTTTACTATTACGAGAAAATGAACAAAATCGACTACTATGGCTCTTTCTCTTTGCTTTTAGCATAGAAAAAAGCCATAACAAGCAGCCATCAGGAACTCTTTCTGTGTTTTATCATAGAAAGAAGTCTCTTTGTGTTGGCTTCTGTCACTGCCTCCTCCTTCCAACATAACATGAGGACTTTTCTGCATTTATAGCATAGAAAAATTCCTCTTTGGTTGGGTGAAGGCTGGTGAAATGGTATATTTCTAGGAATTTACCTAGAAGTAGTGACATCTTAAGGCGAACGCTAAGGATGAGAAAAAAACCTTTTTTTTAATATTATATAAAACAAAAGTACTACTTAAGCTGTGTGTGTGTGGGTAGAAACTCAGACCATGTTATTCAAGCGCATTTAGATGAAAATAGGGAGGGGGGTTTCATAGGTAAATTAAATCAGTATTACTCATAGATCTGTTTTATTGTAATGCTTATTTTAATAAAATGTGTTTTATTCATTGTGTACAAAGGGTGATGGGTTTATTTGGGGAAAATAAATATTTTTTTTAATTTTAAATTATTTAATTACGAGTGTTTCATTTATTTTTCTCTATCTCCTACAAGACTATATAAATTTTCCTGTCATAGCATAATCCACTATTTACCTGAATAAAGAGATGATTGAGCAAAGCCTATGGGATACTACTAAATCGGGTTATTAAAAAGGTTTTTGTCATGCTGATATCTTTTCTTTACTCATTTGTTTTATATGTTTTGTTGGTAGTTGTATATGCTTTTGGGAGGAGTTTTCTTTTTCCCAAAGTGGCAGTAAAGGCAAAATTTATTTGCCTTTCAAAGGTATGCTACGGCCAGCACCATGATATCATTAAGCATGGCAATAGAGTTTTGATAAGGGAGAGATCAAGAAATATAAGCAGCTTTCATTTGATCTCTCTCATTTAAAAATTCAATTAATTTAACTTTATGTCATTGGATGTAGAGTTTAATATTGAGTTTATTAGGATGCTGTATTCTGATGTGCGACAGTAAACTCATGATCGATTCTGTGCACAGCGTATGAATCCACAGGATAGGTGTCGACCAGTACAATATACATAAAATAGTATAATAATGGTAAATAATAAATGGTAATAATATATAAATTAAGCAAAAATACTTTTAATTATGTTATAACTATTATTAACTGAATTTATGCAAGCAAAAGAGCAGGTGTCATATGATTTTCCAAGAACTATATATTTTACTAATTTTGTTGTTACTCTGATGTGGCATCAAAATAGGTGAAAGTTTATTTTATGTGAATGTATTAATTGATGTACATTTAATCTTTTTAAAAATAATGTGCAAACCCAAAAATGTCAAAAGCTATACTTTTCATTATATATAAATTGTTATATACCCATCTCAACATCTTCAAGTAAAAGCATCACAAACTGTTATTGCAACATTATATATAAGATGAATTTTTCTGCCTATACATAATAATGTCTTGGCAACATTTTGAAAAAGAGATATTTGAGACATTATCATCTGGATGTGTGGAATAATATATAACTGTAGTAAACTCTCCATACAGTAGTGTCAAAAAGTGCAAGTAATAATCCATGGATACAATTTTTTTTCTCATGTGTCATAGCATGAGCTGAGAAGTGAACCCACTAACCTGAGACAACTACTTGTAAAGCAGCTGTTGCTTTTCCAATATCTCCACAGTAGATTCTAGGTTGTGGCCTTCATCGGGGAGAAGCTTTAGATTTGAAAGCACTGCACCTAGATCTTAGGATCTAATGCAATTCTCCAGCCAGTCTTGCAGCATGACTAAGAATTGCCTTTGTACAAGATAAATTTTAGTGCCCGCCTTATTCTATGAAATAAAATTTGTAAATTTAAAGACATTTTTTCCAGAACTTTTACAAGAAAAACTTGAAAATATAGCTTTAGTCATTTAACATGGTCAGTAAATACCATACATGCTTTATCATTTATTTCTATAAAATAAACATGAAGAATCAAACAATTACTAAAATAAAACATATTAATGTTTAAATAATTTTTGAAACAAAAACTGACTAATATCTTAAAACAAAAATATTTGGTTAATTAATATATTCATTCACTGTACTAAATGTTTTCTATATAAGTAACTAGCAGGGTTTGAACTTAGAATTTTTCAGTCTATATTTGTCATCTACTTCATTACAAATAACTGACCCACATGATGTATGTGATAATCTATGTGGGTTGCTTGGGATAGAGCAGAGGACAAATATAGACTAAAAAATCATAAGTTCAGATCTCCCTAGTTATTTAAATATTTATTTACTAAATTTGAAATTTTTTTTCTTCAAAAGTTTTTATATTATTTTATTGGACAATCCTGCAAAAAATGCTCATACAGATAGAAAATATCAGCATATAAGACAATTTTGCATTGCTCCTTTCCCATTATTAGGCCAGCTCTGATATTACATAAGTAATTAATAAAGTCAGATATTCTATGATGATATGGCCACACAAACTCAAATATATATTATTATTCTAATTATTTATTTCTTAAGCGCTTTTCAAAGGAGCTATGCCTTCATTTTCAAAGCTATAGATAGATAGCGATGTTCAATTTATTTAAACCAACAGATGCAAATTATTTAAATTAGGTCTGCCATTTCTTCGAGGTTGCGTAGAATGTGTCTTTTTTGTTTAACGAGTTTTCATCCAAGTTAATGAAATAGGCCTCCTTGATTTTCATTCTACATCCAGAATATGATTCTTTGAAATGCTTCACTTTTAAGTTCTATTTATCTCACTTGCTAGTCAGTAATTTATTAAAACTTAATCCTAGTTTTGTCTGAAAACCCATTGAAAATCTCTCATGCATAAACTTATTTGTGTTTGTTACTATCAAATTTATAACCCTTCAATGATAAAATATTTACACTATTATTTTATTTTATTATGTGGTGTTCACTATTGATAACTATAATTTATTATATATAATCTGATATTTTAAATTTTCACCCTTACATTGTTTATTGTCACATAACTTAAATATTCTATTAGAACCAGCCAAAGTAGATTAATTTTAAATAAGATGACTGATAAACCTCTTACATCTCATTTGCACCTTCTTGTATCTTCTTTGTTTTAAATATCCTTTCATTATTTTTTCCCCATTTGCACACTCTTATAAAACCATTCTTTGTTTTAAAAATCTTTTTGCAATTTTTATTTCACAGTGGTGAGAACAGTGTCCCATTGAAAAGTATTTATAAAAACACAGACTGATGAGTAAAAGAGAGAAAACAGACAGACCATGTATGTACCAATGAATATATGTTCAATTGGGAACATACAAAAATATTAGATAGAGAAAAAAAGATACAAAGTAGAAAATTAAGGAAGCTGGTTACACAAAAATGGTGAACAATCCCATAAGCTAATTAGTATGACTAAACATAATGTATGGAAACCAATAACCAACTTTGTTCTTGTAAAAATTGGAGAAATTAGGAGGAACCTCATAGATAAGCATATAACATTTTACTGACTGTTGCCTTTCACTGGATGGTTCAGTTGGAGAATTATCTTAAAATTTAATATTCAAGAATATAAGGGTCCAGATTTGATTTCCATGCTAGTATTGCTGCTGGCCAGGTCAGCAACACCTGAAGAAGAGAAGAATAATACCTCTCAAAATGTATGCATATACTAACCTGTATTGGAAGATTTAAATAAATTTAATTTTTTCTAAAGACATTCAATACTTATATTAGATGATGGAAATAGTTCTATATATAAATACAAATAAAACCTGTTATGGTTTTCTATTTTAAAAAAAATATATTTTATTTATTTTTGTTCAATAAAATATATTTTTTTGTATAATTATATTTTTAATACTCATTAATAAATAAGCCATATTATATAAATTGTACACTTTATTATGTAGTTTAACAATTAAATATTTAGACAGCAAAAGATTTTAAATTTTCTAACATAAAAAAATATTAAATATTTTGTTTTGCTTACATTTGCATGGTAGTGAAAATCATAGGTCAACTATGAGTTTTTAGCTAGAGAACAAGTAAAAAGCTAATACTGCATTAAAAAAAATGTACACTACCAAAAAAAGATATAATTAAAAATAGGAAAAGCTATTTAAAATATAAGGGATTTGAACTCAGACTTTCACATGACCTTCAACTACCATGCCATCTCATATTGCTGACCCACCTGATCACACACATGTGGAAAAGATAAATAATCACCAATATATGTATTTCATGCTAAACCAGCAATCATCAGTTGGTCCAGATTACTATCTCCATATATATATATATGAAAAACAAAACAAGTTTTATATACGTAAAAACCTGCTATCGCTTGTATTAATGATCAATAGATGGAGCTTTACCAAGACCTCCAAACAAGTGTATTTGTTTACATAAACGTCAGAGTCAATATTCACTTTTTCATTTTGCTCCACCCTCAGATCAGCTGATTTCAAGCTGATTTGCTCTCATCAGTGAAGGGATAGGAGTTAAAAACTAGACCTAAATATTAACTCCAAGCATTTATGCAAAACGTTTCTATCAGTTTGCAAGCATGAATTTTTTAGACACCTAAATGTCTTCAAACTCAGCCTATCAAACTAGATAGCTATGTGGGTCTGATATCAGTTCAGTTTCTCCACATAATCAAAGCTTCTGCAATCTATACCATTGCAAGAAAACTTTAAAGGTACATTTATGAAAAACAAAACAAGTTTTATATACATAAAAACCTGCTATCGCTTGTATTAATGATCAATAGATGGAGCTTTACCAAGACCTCCAAACAAGCGTATTTGTTTACATAAACATCAGAGTCAATATTCACTGTCTCTTTCATTTTGCTCCACCCTCAGATCAGCTGATTTCAAGCTGATTTGCTCTCATCAGTGAAAGGATAGGAGTTAGAAACTAGACCTAAATATTAACTCCAAGCGTTTATGCAAAACGTTTCTATCAGTTTGCAAGCATGAATTTTTTAGACACCTAAATGCAGAAGCTTTGATTATGTGGAGAAACTGAACTGATATCAGCCCCACATAGCTATCTAGTTTGATAGGCTGAGTTTGAAGATGTTTAGGTGTCTAAAAAATTCATGCTTGCAAACTGATAGAAACGTTTTGCATAACCGCTTGGAGTTAATACTTAGGTCTAGTTTCTAACTCCTATCCCTTCACTGATGAGAGCAAATAAGCTTGAAATCAGCTGATCTGAGGGTGGAACAAAATGAAAGACACAGTGAATATTGACTCTGACGTTTATGTAAACAAATACGCTTGTTTGGAGGTCTTGATAAAGCTCCATCTATTGATCATTAATATAAGCGATAGCAGGTTTTTACGTATATAAAACTTGTTTTGTTTTTCATAAATGTACCTTTAAAGTTTTCTTGCAATGTTATAGATTGCAGAAGCTTTGATTATGTGGAGAAACTAAACTGATATCAGACCCACATAGCTATCTAGTTTGATAGGCTGAGTTTGAAGACATTTAGGTGTCTAAAAAATTCATGCTTGCAAACTGATAGAAACGTTTTGCATAAACGCTTGGAGTTAATATATATATATATATATACAAGCAGTGCTCAGCCTTATATTAAGATATTCAATCTTTATTCTTTAATGGACAGGCTTCAAACTACTCCAACCCACAACTTTTTAGCCATCCATTTTATTGAAAATCTGATGATGGAACGTTCAAAGTCCAGATTAGTGCCAAGGTTGTCATCTTACCCATGTCGATGTTTGTCATCCTTTATATATTACATTATATATGGGCAGGTGTGTGTAAGCCTGTACTGTATATTAAATTACATATTGAAAAGCTATTTAGTAAAATGTGTAAAAAGATAATACAGGACACTAATAACAAAACAAAAGATAACACAATTAAAAAAAATGTTGGTACAACACAGCATCAAACCCAAACCTAACATTTCTGAGGAGGACACTATCACTACTTCCAAGTGAACAACACATTTAGAACTTCTAAAACATTATTGATGAAGATAATTTCATCACTTGCAGAATTACTGTAATTATGAGGTAATATTTTTAAAATAAGTTTTATGTTTAAATAAATTATTAATAATAATATATTACTTTTTATATAAATTGCTTATTTAAATAAAAATAATTAGGAAATATAAACATTTTCATTTACATATAAATTTTATTCAACATAGTGACAGAAGGGTATAAGTCTGTTCAATTATGGGCAATGGTAGAGTATATATGAATTATATTTCAAGACTAGAGAAACGGCCACAATAAATTTAAGTAAAGAAATATTCCTCTTATGTTTAAATAATAAATATTTACAATCAGAATGTGTTTCTAGTAGTAATGTGATACATAAATGTAAACATTTATATACAAGTTTTATTAATTGTCATGACACAGTTGTGTTGGTTTGTTCAGTTCAGTGTAATAATAAGAGTATATATGTGGTATATTTTGAGCTCATGTCTAGAAATTCGAAGCCTGGATAATTGTCACAAATAAGTTTAGGAAAAGAAGTATTTTTCTAATATTTAATTCAAAAAATATTTACACTCAGAATGTATTTCTAATGATGAAATGATTCAAAAGTGTAAACAATTTTATTTACATATAAATTTTATTAATTATCTTAGTGTCTTTGTTGCCAGTAGTGAAGTGCCTTTGTGTTTTGCACAACCTGCATACCTGCATATAGTGTCCTCCCTCCAGCGCCCCTTTTACCTATTTAGTTAAGCATATAAAATGGTGATCAGGTGATGTTTTGATGGGATTACACACACACATATATATATATATTTCCTATTTGTTAGCAAAGATAGGTCATACTTTTTAAACTAAAACTTTGTGATCTTTTATTGCACACCACAGAGAAAGATACAGTTTTTAACAATTTCCTTCTCCATCGATTCTGATTGATCTTTAGGGAACATACGAATAAAATGGAATGATGATGGATTGATTAGTAAAGATAACTTTCTATAGATTTCCCTCCAAACTAAAATTGATTTTAAACCAAACTAAAAACTTTTACTCTTTCCAGTGTGAGTGTATTAAAGATTTTTTTCTTCATTAATTCTTAAGTTTATAATTATATAAATGGATATTTTAGTGAGAATAAAAAACTTATTTATTAAAAAAATGATAAGACCACAAAAGATAAGAGAATTATAAAATGTGTAATATATTCACAAAAAGATTTTAATTAAATTTATTACGATGCCTTTAGCTGTATCACTAGGAAATTACGTTCTAAATCGTTAAATATCCTATGGGAAAATACAATAAAAGCTATTTAATTTCAATTTATTTGAGTAAATAAAATTAAACTGTAACGTTTGCTTGTAAAAAATAGAAAATTCTGTAACAAATTATGTTGTATATATGGATAAGTGTGAAATAAATTGTTTGTGCAAGTGTTTTGGTGAAACTCATAATACCGCAGTAAACTAATTTAATATTTTCACATGCATTGAAACATGTCCTACATGTTGTCATGCAAATGTAGAATGACAGAATCTGGAACTCAAAATCCAGGCATCATGTCCCAATATCTGTCACTTCTCATATTTGAACTTATGAACTTTTAAATATTAAATCATTTAATTTTTTTATTTATTAAAAACATGAGGACTTAGCTTGTTCTTTTAAAACACTGTTCTTATAGGTAATGTTAGATATGTCTGAGATGACAAATCCTGCATAGATAATTCCTTGCTCTAAATTCCCATATCAAACTTATATTTAATGCTGGTTAATCTATATAAATAATATTAATTATATTTTGATACTCTATCACTGCCTGTCCATTAAAGTATGAAGATTGGCTATCTTAATATAAAGCTGAGCGCTGATTGTATATATGTGTGATGGTAATCTGGACCAACTGACGAGTGCTGGATTAGAATGAAATATGTATATTGGTGATTATTTATCTTTTCAACATGTGTGTGATCAGGTGGGGCAGCAATATGAGACAGCATGGAGTGTTGAGGGTCGTGTGAAAATCTGAGTTACATATATATATATATATGTTAATTCTAATGTTTTCACGGATAAAAGATGTCATATTATTATTACTATTTGCGGGATATTCCATGTAGTGAAAAAGCTAAATGCTGACGTTTCAGTACAATATCAAGTACCTTCCTCAGAGCGTCCTCTTTCTCAAAAAAACCAGTGGATGACTTATGTGATCAAGTCGAAATGTCGGTATATCAATATTTAAATTTTTTAACATAGATGAACCCACAAAATATGTCTTTTATATATATGCAGGTTTAAGCCTGTATAGTATATTAATTTATATAACTATTAATGTAAAATAAATACTGAGAGTTTAAATATTAAAAATTTAGTAAAATTTATTACACCAAGTATACTTTCAATGCTTTTGCATCATATCTATGGTTAGTCTGCTGAGAACATTAATTTTTTCTTGATTTGAATGCTATGTGATTTTTAGTTCATTTGAGTAATGAACCACACCTCTTTTTTTTTTACATTTGTGATCATTTCTTTCTTCGCACATAATTTTAATACCCATCAGATCACTACTGTAGCCATATTCCCTGTTCTCTTTCATGATTATAAAAGATTGATGAGTTAACAGCATATAACTTTATCTTAAATTTTTATACATTAATGAATGCTGGATAATTCCAATTCCAAGATTTGCCCTTGTGTCACCATACTATACTTGTAGACATTTTTTTACCTATAGTTTACAACAAAGACCACATTGGTCTGGTCTAGTGTTAAAATTTTGTCCTTTGTATTGCTAATAAGTTTGTTTAAATTTGTGGGGGTTCTGAATCTGATATTAAATTTGTCTGAGAATATTTGTACTACATACATGATAAATATGATAGAGTAATCCAGCTTTTATTATTATGTATATGATTGACTGTTTTATTATTTTGGTTTTAAATTGTTCTCTATATTGGTGTATGTGTGTTCTTTTATATTCTGCTTTTATAAAGTCAGTCACTTAATGTTCTATGTTCTCAGTTCTATCAGAATCATAATAACAAATAATTAAACAGGCAAAACTCTCCATACAGTAGTGCCACCCTGTGCCAACCAGAGTAATCAATGGATGCCAGAAGTCTTGTGCATAAAATTCCTATCTTATGGCATCCATTTATTACTCTGGTTGGCACAGAGTGGCACTACTGTATGGAGAGTTTTGCCTGTTTAATAACAGTTATGTGCTAGCATAAGAGATGGTGATCGTGTGATGTTTAGTGGTTTAATAACAAATAATATTATTAGTAATTTATAAAGTACTGTAAAATTATTTTATAAAGTAAACAAATGTTTTGCGGATGATTTCAATTGCACCCATGAAAATTTTTTACTGCCATGTTGAAATAAAGTATATAAACCATCAATTCTTTTATTTCACAAAAGCTCTCTCCATCAGTCATATTTATTTTTAAATAGAAACATCAAATTGTTAATGATCTTTTTCCTCTTTATTTCAAAACACTCGTTCAGTTCATAACTTTTCAAACCAATTAAATATATAATTAAGCATATAATTAAAAAATACACATTTTATTCTTATTACTGCTAGACTATTTTAGCACTCAATTAAGCACAGAAATAAAATAATATAATAACTTCTCACACAGATACATTATTTAGAAGAATTGTACTTTACAATATAAAATTATTATGCAACTATATTTCTAAATTAATAATAATAAAATAACAATAATAGTAATGTGGTAACATTTTTATTTATTTTCAGTCTGAAGTAGCAGAAAAAAATATTGTACAGAGAATATCACAATAGTAGGAATAACGATATATTACAGAAATAAATGATTACTAATAATACAAACATTAACAAAAAGTATAACTCAAGTGCAAAATTAATCAAGCATTTGCAATACGAAAACATTTAAATAAATACTTTCAAAATAATTTTATGCAAAATTGGTGCTTGAAAAAAATGTATCTGTTACAATCAAATCTTATATGCAAATTTTAAGAATTTTATTAATTACCAGAAGTATCAATAATAAAGATTTTTCAATAAATTATGACCGATGTTTTTATAATTGTTCCAAGAAAATCTTAAGTGATATATATATATATAAGTAGTAGACGACTTGTGTGATCAAGTCGAGACGTCGGTATATCAATATTTAAATTTTTTAACCTGAATGAACTGCAAAATATGTCTTTTATATATATATTAAAATAACATAGTGTTTTAGATATATATGTAATTTAGATATAAACAAACTACTTTCAACACATGCTTGCATTTCACAGTGCATGCATGAAACTAGTTTGCTTTCATCTAAATTACACACACAAAACACACACATACATAATCATTTTTAAACTTCATTAATTATATCTAATAAATTTTGCATATGTATGTTGTTATATTTATGAAGTGTATAATTAATCTTTATATATATTGTCATGGACAGCCATCCCCTATGAAGACATGTGTTCTCAGGAGATCTTATATTAAAGTTTTATTGGTGAGGATTTTAAACCATATACCCTTATAACATCACATACCATTACTAGTAAATAAATTAACACCTATAGATTATGCAAAACATAGATTTTTTAAAAACATCAATTAGCAAAGGCAGACAATTATAAAAAAAATGTCAAAGAATAGTCTATTAAATAAACAAAAGAAATTTATTAACAATTATAATATAATTATTTACATAAACTGAAATTACCTTTTTAGGTTGGCATATATTTCATTTGACAATGGGTACCCTTTGAATATTAATAATAACAAGAAAACTTATGTATCACTCAGAAGATTATTATCTAATAATAATAATAATAATAATAATAATAATAATAATAATAATAATAATAATAATAATAATAATAATAATAATAATAATAATAATAATAATAATAATAATAATAATAATAATAATAATAATAATAATAATAATAATAATAATAATAATAATAATAATAATAATAATAATAATAATAATAATAATAATAATAATAATAATAATAATAATAATAATAATAATAATAATAATAATAATAATAATAATAATAATAATAATAATAATAATAATAATAATAATAATAATAATAATAATAATAATATGTGTCTGATTCTCATGTGCTAGTCAACTTAAGATGTGCATATTTATATATTTTATTCTTAACTCTAATCAATAGGCAATAATAAAGCAGTCTAAAATTAAGTTTAAATACTTGCAATATGGAAGCAATCACAAAATCAACCTTCTATAATATGTATCCAATCCTATGCCACATTAAATGTACAACTATATAAATGACCTCTAACAACCCAGGATACAAATTAAAATCATCAGCAAGTGATTATAAATCAAACCAAAACTCAAGAAAGGGGCTCATGGAAATATAAAAAAATGTATATAGAACTCAGGTGTGGCAAATAAATGAACACACACACATATATATATACTCTTTTTTTATTTCATAGGTTTATGTAATATAAATGGTACCCTGATTAAATGTTCTGAGTAAAATCAAATCAGTCTACTAAACTACATATATAAATATGTGCACATTATCATCAGCCATGTATAATTTTATTTCCATTAATTTAAAAATACATTATTTAAATGATTTTAGATAGTTGTAGAAAAATAAATTTTGTAAACCTAAATCTTAATTATTTGAAACACAATCGTTCATACATTTTTTTTTTTTTCAAAAAGCAAATTAATTCTTTAGGAGAAAGATTGTTTTAACATTTATCTTTATCTACAATCAACTTTTAAAAAAAGAAACTAAAGTAGCTATATACAGTTGTCGTTTTTAAGTATTCAGAGACATACCTCATATATATATATATCAATGTCAATTTTAATATTAAACCCAAAGTATATATTATAAAGTATAAGTAAAATGCAAAGAATTAATATTGAAAAAAAAATACGATAAAATAAATATACAAATTTGTATAAATTAAATTACAAATTAATATATGTCTCTTTAAGCTTATTAAATCATTATTTGTCATAAACAAGTAAAATTGTTATCTTACGAATATAGGCAGCTGAGAAAATATTATTTCTGAATGAAGCTAAGATTAAATTTACATACAATTTAACTTTTGAAATAATGAAGAAGAGCTTTTTTTCATTTATCAGTGAAATATACTACCAATAGTTTTAATATTTAAAATACAAGAGATGGGGTTTGGAGTGGATTGCAGCCTATCCATTAAAGTATGAAGATTTTCTATCTTAATATAGACTGGGCACTCATTATATATATATATGGGAGATGATAATCTGGACCAACTGATGAGTGATGTCTTAGCATGAAATACGTAATTGGTGATTATTTATCGTTTCTACATGTGTATGGTCATGTGCATCAGTGGTATGAGATAGTATGGATAGTTGAAAGATGCTGAAAATGTGAGTTTAAATCCCTATATTTATCAATGGTTTTCCAAATATTTAGTCACAATTGAGTTTTCAAATTTCAGGGTAAACCTGGTAAACTTTCACTGATGAAAAGTGCGTCCATTGTAGCAGTGATGCTATTTACGCATAGTTGGTTTACACTAAGTTGGATTTAGTTCAGCAGATAAAGCTAGTCAGCCTGTTTGTGGGATCCATACTTGGGAAGATGTTCCTTAGTGGCTTTAGTAATGCATGGGTTACTTAAAATGCTTGAAGAGGTTTCTTGGAATACTTGCCAACAATAAGGACAATCTTGGCAAATGGCAAGGAGACAGCAAAATGAAATACATATATTTGAGGCCGACTATTTATACAGTTCCTTTTTTCAAAACACATATTTTATCAGAACAAGCCAGAATTATTTTTAATTAAACTCACACTTAAATAAAATTCCTTAGATAAAAAACATATTGAATGTCATTGATCTCTAAAAATATTTTAAATTAAAATTCTAAAATATTTGCAAAATTCCAAACAAAGTTTAATTATTGTTTTTCTGAAGGTTTGTGATGATGGTGTTCTAGCTGTATTTTTATATTGGACTATTTCCATCATCTAATATGCTCTTCCTATTGATAGCATAATGGAACTATTAACTTTCTGTATAAAAACAACCTACTTTCAATATAACACAGAGTTCTTCCAACAAAATCAAGGAATTGCTATGGGCTCACCATTGTCTCCCCTGATTAGCAATATTTACATGGAAGAACTTGAAACCACAGCCATAAAAACTACTCCTTATCCACCTAAAGTTTGGCTTCGCTATGTGGATGATACATTTGTTGTATGGCCACATGGTGAAGCATTGCTACAAACTTTCTGGACACACATCAACAACATATCCCCTTCAATTAAATTTACAATAGAACCAGAACAAGAACAAAAATTGGCATTCTTAGATGTTCTTGAGACAAGACTCCCTCATGGCAAAATCAAAACTACAGTTTACCGAAAACCTACACATACAGGAAAATACCTAGCCGATACATCTAATCACACCAGAAACACAAAACATGGAGTTATACTATTACTGTGGAACAGAGCAAAAGAAGTTTGTTCAGAAACTGGTGATTTGGAAAAAGAAAAGATCTATATAGAACAAACTCTTAAGAAAAATGGTTATCCATCAGCTGTTATTAAGAAAACATTAAACAGACAACAAAAAGAACCATCAAGAGAAAAGACAATTATTGGTACTGTAGTGTATCCATACATTCCAAAAATAGCAGACAAATTAAGGAAAATCTGCAATCAATATAACATCAGAACAGCTTTTCAGAGCCATACCACACTATGAGGAATTCTAACATCTACAAAGCCTAAACTTGAAATGCTGCAAAGAAAAAACTGCATCTATGAAATACCATGTGAATGTGGAAGAACATATATTGGTGAGACCAGCCGTCCCATTCAAAAGCGCTTGCAAGAACATAAACTGATGATTAGAAGAGAGAAAACAGATGTGTCTAAGGTAGCAGACCATGTATGGACCAATGAACATATGTTCAATTGGGAAAATACAAAAATATTGGATAAAGAAGAAAAGGTACAAAGAAGAAAATTTAAAGAAGCTGCTCACATGACAATGGCAAAAAATCCCATAAGCCAACCTAGTGTGACTATACATAATGTATGGAAATCACTAATCAACTTTGCTCTGAGAAAAAAGTGGAGAAATCAGGAGGAACCTCATAGATAAGTATATGAAATTACTACATACTGTTGTCTTTGGCAGGATGGCTCAGTTGGTTAGAGCGTTACCTTAAATTTCAATAAACAAGAATCTAAGGACCCAGGTTCGAATCCCATGCTAGTACTGTCACTGGTCAGGCCAGCAACACCTGAAGAAGAGGGGAGAAAAATACCTCTCGAAACGTTGTGCGTATACTAACCTGTTTGCTGTGATATTACTAACAGTTAGTGCATATACTAACCTGTTTGCTGTGATATTATTAACATTTGTTTGCTGTGATATTACTAACAGTTGGTGCATATACTAACCTGTTTGCTATGATATTACTAACAGTTGAATGCATTTGGAATATTTAACTAAAAATTAAAACTTTTCTAAAGACATTCAACACACATATTAGATGATGGAAATAGTCCAATATAAAAATAAAGTTTAATTATGATGATAAATTTTAAGGAGTTTATTTTAATATTGTGATAAACTATTTTATAGCATTTTTTTCTTAATAAATCTGATCTTTTACTTATAATGAATTAAACTTTGTTTAAAACAATTTTGTTTATTTATTAAATACATTGTACAGGCTTAACACCTGTATTTATATATGTAATATATGAGGGATGTGAACTTAGACTTTCACATGATCCACAACTCTCAGTACCACCTTATATTGCTGACCCACCTGATCACACACATGTTGAAAAAATAAATAATCACCAATATATGTATTTTGTGCTAAATCAGCACTCATCAGTTGGTCCAGTTTACCATCTCCACACATATATATAATCAGTACTCAGTCCACAACTCTCAGTACCACCTTATATTGCTGACCCACCTGATCACACACATGTTGAAAAAATAAATAATCACCAATATATGTATTTTGTGCTAAATCAGCACTCATCAGTTGGTCCAGTTTACCATCTCCACACATATATATAATCAGTACTCAGTTTGAAGCCTTTCCATTAAAGTATGAAGATTAGCTATCTTAATATAAAGCTGAGCACTAGTTTAAAGCCTGTCCATTAAAGTATGAAAACTGTTTATCTTAATATAAAGCTGAGTACTGATTGTATATGTGTAGAGATGGTAATCTGGACCAATTGATGAGTGCTGGTTTAGTATGAAATACATATATTGGTGATTATTTTTCTTTATTAAAGAAAATTATTTGATTTCCTATCTATAACATAACTTTTTAAACAAATTTATTTAATTTAAATGAATGTCTTAAAACTAAATCAAACTTAAACTCTATCTTTTTGTCTTTGAACACACATTCCTTCACTTATGCATGTATGAGTCTATAATATACAGAAATATAAATTTAATTATAAAATATAAATCTCATTTATAAAATTTGAATCCAACTCATGATTGCCAGCTAGTTCTATTTTCTTAAATATAAATTTTGAGATAGGTAATTATCATCATCATTATCAATCATTATCAATCCATTGCATGATGAAGGTCTTTCCCAAGTTCAATCCATCTTTTCTAATCTCTAGCCTCTCTTCTTCACATCATCCCTGCACACTTTCTTATTTCATCTATCCATCACAATACTTTGACAACAGATCAATATTTTTGATTGGTATTGATATTAATATTTTCTAAGTGTTGATTGCTTCCAAGGGATTTACATTTATAAACCTATCTATCCTTGACTATTATTAGCTTTATTATTTAAGTAATACATGCATGGAGTCCTGTTTGAAAATTATAATTGCAGATTATATTGTTACATGATAGTTTTTCCCCTAATTGTAAATTAAGATTAGATTTAGGATGTTTTTTTCTTAAAACAGGCAAAACTCTCTAATCTAGGTGGAGTGCTCTCAGATCCAAGGCTCCTCATTGATAAAGGCCACAAGCCAGAAACTAATCTAGGGATATTGGATGAATAGGCACTGGATGGGGATTTTATGCACAAGCCTTCTGGCATCCATTGATTACTCTGGCTTGCATTGAGTGGCAATAGATATAGAGGATTTTGCCCATTTTAATAACAGTTATAAGCAAGCATAAGAAACGGTGATCATGTGATGTTTTTTCTTCTGATAACTTGCTTATAGATAACTGAGATAACCATCCAAGATTGATTCTTTAGATAAAAAATTTACAGATATGAAAAATTATCTAAATTCCCACCATTCAGCAATTATATTATGATGGATTTTACATATGCTTATTCATATGTTTCAAGGAATATCTTTTTCACTCTACTCTAGAGCCATCTGATGGATCCTTGAGTAATTAAATATGCCAAATGATACAGTATTATAAAATATTTATTTTCAAGCTGGTTACTGACTTTTTACCTTCATCATTAAAGACTAGCTTTCAACATTGGATCTAATACACTTATGTATACATCAGCTCTCTTTCATTTTTTATACTTTTTAAAATAATATTCTGAAAGTAAAAAAAAAAAATATCCTAAGGTTTTAAACCAAGACTAGCTCTTTTGCAGTATTTTATGACAACTCCTATTCTTTGAGTTGGACAATTAAGACCAACAAAATATTAAATGTATTTTGTCAAGCCTTGGCGGCGTAGCGGTTAGCATAGCTGCCTTCCAAGCAGCTGGCCCGGGTTCGCTTTCCAGTCAACGCTTTGACATATAAAAATAAAATATTACATATATTTTCATATAATTACCCATATATTTTCAAAAGCAGCTGTGTTTGTTCTATTCTGTAAGTTGATAAAGGCAAATATTCTAAATCAGTCTGGATATTAGAATTTTATAAGACCATATACCATCTGGGTTTTATTTTCCAATTACTCAAGCGTACAATGATTGACTCTATACTAGAGTGAGTGTAACTGCTTTTATTCAGCATTAGATATTTACCGAGTTATGATTTTTTTTTCACTCTTTATCTATGAGAGACTCGGCAAATGAGAACATTTTTTTATTTTTATAATTTTTTAATCAAATTATTGTAAATAAAGCTTTTTTTTTTTTTTAATCTATTTAATTCGTGACTTTTTTGAGTTTCTCACCAAGAAACAACAAAAAATATTATTTATTGCAATTTAAATTGCCACTTCTCAAAGTTTGTTTTTGTTTATAAGTTAAAAAGAGATGGTTTGCTCTCTGACTTAAGTTTGATGTAAATACTAAAAGTTATTCGCATTCAAGCATTTATTTTTTCAAATTAGTAATTAAAATAGCTGCGAAACACGTGTTTGTTATATTGTATAAAAATCTTTACGACATATAGCTGCATAATTATAATTTTAATTAACAGAAATGATAGTTTTTTAAATGCTTTATTTACTTTGCGAAAAAAAAAAAAAAACAAGAACAGAACAAGTAGGCTTAAAATATGAGCTTTCAAATACATATGTAAAAGCCATGTTTAACTTTAATAAGAGCACTTTAAAGTTTATGCAGTCACTCTAAGAGATACTAGAATAAATTATGCTAAAGCAGTTGGATAAGTACTGGAAAACTTTTAACATCACTTATCAAGTGTTGTGAATATATATATAATTACCGTATACTCATATTTAATAGCAGCTAATTATTATTCATAAAAAATCATATAAATTTGTTTTATATTTAATATGTAAAAATTATAAAATGTACATACTAATTATTAATGCGAATCATTTAGGATAAATATTAATAAAATGCCAATTGAATAACATAAATTTAGTATAAAGTGGGAGTATTCATTTATAGTTAAAAAATCCACAAAGCACATGTGCATTAGCTTTTTTTTTTTTCATATGTCATAGCATCGGCCGGGAGGCGAACCCGCAACAACCGTCTGCAATCAATTTCTTGCTTGCAAGGCGGCCGCGCTGACCTCTCGGCTAACAACGCTTGACTTCATTAGCTTAATGACGGGTTATTACTATTATAATAATTTATATTATTTGATTAGCATTCTATTAGCATTTATTTCTTCTGGATGATTCAAAATTTTAATTATTACATGATCTCACACAAACACTCACACATATATAAGTTAATTTTTATATATATCTAATAGCAAAATTATTTTAAAATTGTAATTTAATTGCTTTATATATTATGATTAACAAATACTTTTTATCATATTTTCTGTTATTTTTCTATCGCCACATATAATGAAAAAATTTGAAGCAATCTTCCCAGTATACATGTTTCAGGGATCTATTCCTTTAAACAATTTTGAAAATAATTTGGATGCCCAAAATGCAAATTCTGTGAATATTAGTTTGATTTTTTGTTATGTAGCAATGTATAGAATAAAATAGAAAATATAGCTAAGCAGAAGGTTTGAAGATTCAATATAGTTTTCCAGAAGTTATTATTATGTAATACATTAAAATGGATAATACAATACAGATCTATTAAATAAATGAAATACTCTCAATAGAAGGCATAAGATAAAACGTTTTTAGAGAAAAGATCTGACCATCTTTTCCCTTTATCTCAATTTATATATAGAAGTTAATCTTAAGCAATTTGGATGATTGATTTAAGCTCTTCAAGCTTTCTTTCCAAAATGCTGAAGATTAACTTCTAGATGAAAAAAGACGACTGAACTTTTTTTAAAAAAAGTTTCACATTATGCTTTGGATTGATAGTATATTATTTGTTTAATAGACTAATAGACCAGTGTTGAAGTAGTAATCTTCATGTATTATACATAATAGACTAATAGACCAGAGTTGAAGTCAGTGTTGAAGTAGTAATCTTCATGTATTATACATAATAGACTAATAGACCAGTGTTGAAGTCAGTGTTGAAGTAGTAATCTTCATGTATTATACATAATAGTCTAATAGACCAGGATTGTAGTATTAATCTTAATGTATTATACTTAATAGACAAATCAACCAAGAGTGGAGTATAAATCTTTATGTATTATACATAAGAGACTAATAGACTACAGTTGGAGTATTAATCTAAATGTATTATATGTCTATATATATATATTGTAACGATCGAAATGAAAGTGAAGATCGAATCTAACCACAAACTACGATATCTGCTCTACAGGGCGCCATCTAGGCATTTAAATCTAGAAAAATTTATAGAGTAGGCAGATACGCGCTGTTAAGATTCCACTTTATTTAAATATTTCGATCATTAGCCCAAGTCACTAGCTCAGTGGAACAGCAGAGTTATAAAATATAACTTTATATATCAAATATAAAAAAAAATAAAAGCCACTGCCAGAAATTAACACATAAAAATATTTATTTACGCACATGTAAAATCATTCTAATTTGAAGAATAAGTTTAACATTTTAGATGTTTATATTAATCTTTAATTTTACATTTAAATAGATTTCAATAATGAGTTTAATATTTATTTAGTGAGTCGAGTATGAATAGACTATATAGATTGTATTTGAAAAGAAAATATTCTATCCCTTATTTAACCTTAGGCCAAAAAGTTCGCAGTCAAACTGGCATCAATCCATCTGATACATTTATGCATTCAATGTAGCATGAAAATACGACAACACAAAATACTATACTGTCAGGAATGTACGTCTGAATAGTAAGTAGAGTTAGAGAAGACATTGTCTCTCCACCAACAGGAATGCGACATCTGTTGGTGAGTAGAACAATAAACATAAAACTCCATAGGAATGGATTGCGGTCCTTTGCCATCTTACAAACCCATCCATAGGCAAACAGAAGGTGTGGTGTATATATGCAATCCTGCCCGTAGCAGATCTCATACTAAATCTACTAATTACACAAAAATATCCAAACCATTGAGCCAATTCAACTATGAATGAATAACCTAAGATTACCCTCCCTTAATATAACTTTACAAAACTATATAGCCATTCACGCCCGACTTAAATTTAACATTTATTATATTCGCACAGATGAATTTTATAAAATTTGTTTTAAATGTTGAGTATAGATCAGCTGCACAGATTCCACGGTTAAAAACATTCCAAAATAAACATAACCGATCAAAATACAAAGTCATCGATAATGTCAATTGCATAGGGAATACAAAAAAACCCAATGGTGTTCATCAGAAGACACCGCAGTGACATGATGACTTATATATATATATTTTAATATATTTTATTTTTATTTGTGAACTTTAAGATTTTATTTTAAATTAATGTAACGACATATTTATATATCGTTACAATATATATATATATATATATATATATTGAAGCAGTCAATCTTAGCTTAAGATTGAGCTTCATAGTTCCATCTACTAACCTGTGTTTAAACTCTATATCCCATTCCGCTCCTTTTGTCGTATTATATATATATATTATGCATATATTTGAGATGCGCTCTTAAGTTATAAAATTTTAACGTTTCACTAACAATTTTTTTAAAATTATTATTAATTCTTTTTATTAATTATTAGTTTTTTATTAAAGTATTATAGGTACAGCTCAGATATATATATATATATATATATATATATATATATATATATATATGAGCAAAATACTAACAAAATATTGATTTTTTTTGTAAATATTTTATTATACATCATTTTAAACTTTTTCTTTTTAAAGTACTTTTTTTATTAAAATGTATATTTTATAAAATCCAAGTTGGAACTATGCAATTGTTAATTGTCTAAAAATAATTAAAGGGTTGGAAACACTATTGTTTTAATCTAGGGAAGGTATTTTTAATTAAAGTTTTTACTTAAAACGGGATTAAGATTAAAGATTTTTTTTTGTTATAAACATTTTTTTTCAAATCTATTTCTAATTTGGAAATAGATTTGAATTTATTTTTGGACATTATCTAACAGTTGCATCTTTCAAAAACAATGAACTAAGTAATTAAAAGCATTCCAGAAATACCTGGGCAAAGTATAAAATGGCCGGTTTTTAAATCACCAAGAGATTAGCTACTATTGAGAGAACTGTATTGTTAACATACTACTTGTCATTATGAAATTTAAAATGATGTAGTAATGAGTCCACCACCTTCTCAGCCCTGTCGGGTCATCATCTTCCACTGCCACACCATTCTGCTGCCCAAGAGTGGAGTAAAAGCCCGACCTAAGAACTTTAGAATGCTAATAGAAGTTTGCTGCCACCGAAGAACTTGCATTTCAATTGTCAATAACGAGCTGGACTTTTTAATATGGACTCTTAAAATGGTGCAAGGTAAATTATTTCAAACAGCCACCATTAAAACTAAGTCTAGCTTGCCTAACTAGTCTCAAACTCTATTATCAATTTCTCCTAATGTATAATTTAATTTTGTAACTTTTCTAAAATGTAATTTGCTCTTAAATAATTTCTATAAATCTAATTTTCTCTCATATGCTCTAACTTTCTTTAATTTTGGTGCGGTCATTTATTTATTACTTGTTTATATATATATGCTTTTATTATTATTGTGCCAATCTTAAACAATCTGATGAGTTGAACTTCTAAAATCTTTTCTTCCTTTTAAGTAAACCTTCATGAATTAAGATTTTTAACGTCCATTTAAACAATGCATTATTAATTAATACACTCGCAAGATTGTTTTATGAGCCAACATTTTATTTATGTTTTAATGAAAAAAATATATTTGTTTAACTCTGGATTTTCTACCCAGGGTGAATTCAGAGCTTAGGCTAATTAACACTTTGAAACTTTATTTATTTTATAAATGTTATTCAATTCTGAAAAAGGTGACTGATTAGTTTTTTTTATAACTGCTAGTTTTATTTTTACATACTCTTAAAATATCAAATACAGTACTGATACATTCCAGTTATTGTAAAATCAATGAAGGTGAGATTGGTTTATTTTAAATAACAGAAAAGGGAAGGGAGCAATTCTTAATGTTTCTTTTACTAGAGAAAATCTTAATGTATATTTTATTTAGGGAAATCTCTCTCTATATATATTCTAATGGCATAGCAAATTAATTATATAAATTATGGCATTCAAACAAGAGTCATTTATTTTAAAGCAGTAAACTTATTCAATGTTATTACTGACATTTATCATTACTGCGTTACTGACATTTGGCCTTATCTTCATGTTTATATATATTACTTGCTTCTATTCTTCTAATCTGAGGGTTGCAACAAGTTCGAACCCATAGATTTTCTCCTCAAGCCTTGTCCTGAGGATAGTGATCTACCCAGGACCATTTATGTAATATAAAAAGGCCTCTGGCTGTGATTCTCTAAGTCTGGCACACTTTTTTCATACAAAAAGGCCTTCACATTGGCAATGTCTACGGCATGCCTATCCACTTTCTCTTTTGTCCAGAAGCACGACTTTTCCTGTTTTTTTTTGGTTATAATGTCAGCACCACAAACTTCTTCATATATTTATTTCTTTTGCTTCATGACCCAGTTTTAATGCTCTAATATTAAAATTGCACTCTTCTTAAAATATATATAAATGCCAACTACTTCTAGTTTTATTAATTAAATTTATTTCAGTCTTATACAATCCCACCATCGTAACTTATTTCTGTATTTAAGAGTATCTATTTGTCTTGGGGAAAATAAAGCATTTTTCTTACCAGCGCTAATTAAAAGAATTTTCATTAAGTATTTTATCATATAATCAAATATGTTTTCAAATGTATTTTATTTATTTTCATGACCGTAATGGCATGAAAATGGTTTATATTATATCTGTAATGAATCTCAGAATGCTCCCCAAAGTAATGTTAGTCACCATGTTTCAGAACCATAAATCAAAGTGTTAATGGCCATATTATGTAATTCCTTCTAATAGTTGATTGGCATCTTAATATTGGACCACCAAAGATGTGTGTTTATTTATAATATATTATTTATCCAATAAAGAGCATATGAGAAATATAGCATAAATGACATGATGTAATCATCTACCATGTGCTCATTCACACACACACTAATGTACACAATTAAGTCATAATGTATAATAATTTGTCATTATATTAAACTATATTTTTATTGTCTAACCTACTTCAGTAGTTCAAATTCCTCTTTTCTCCACTTCCAAAAGTACAGCCATGCTTATATATATTTTAGTTTAGTCATAGTTAATAGATGCCTCATTGTCTTCTCATGCTTTGCTAGTGGGCCAGATTAAAATTAATTCTCATGTGCCATCATTATTATGTTATTCATTAGGTGTTGGATCTGGGGCTTAGAGAGTGGGTTTGAATTCAGGCTGGTCTCTGACCTAAATCTCAGGCTTGACTGGGTTTGAAGTACAGTTTGTGAGTTCCAGCTCATGTTAGATGGATAAACATGTTTTGACTGGTACAATATATATATATATATTACTGACTTATTGTAATATAATATTAAATCTATTTGGCATATTTATTACATAGGTTTGAATCTTAGAATAATAAAAAAATGAATATTTTAAAGGCTTTATTCAAGTTTACATATTTACTGTGTTGTATGCCATAAAACCAATCCTTTAATAAAACAATTGAATCATTATTCATTGAAATTCTGTAGATATGACACAAAAAGTAATCTGTTAGCTTTAAATGCAATACAAATATATTAATTCAAAATATTTTCTACTTACTAGATGATATTATATATGACAATAGATGGCGTTCTACCAAAAACACCGTCAAGCATAGTTTTCTGTTTACATAAACGTCAGAGCAAGCATTCACTATCTCTAACTTTAATTTCCACCTTCAGATCATGATTTCCAGCTATTGGCTATCATCAGTGAAGGACAGCAATAAAAAAATAGATCTAAACACAAACTCTGAGCATTTATGAAACATTTTCTATTCAGCTTGCAAGCGTGAATCTCTTAGACACGTAATATCTTCAAATTCAGCATAGCAAACCAGATAGCTACATGGGTCTGATCTCAGTTCAGCATCACCACATAGTAGAAGCCTCTGCAATATATATCATTGCAAGAAAGACCTCAAAGGTACATTTATGAAAAACAAAAAACACAAGTCAAAAACTTGCTAACGCTTGTATTTATGACAATAGATGATTCAAATCAACAGGCAAGTTTCATTAAGAAAATTTATAAAGGTATATGTGATATTGCATTTTATGCACCACATACATTAAATAAATTAATAAATAATTCAAAAAATAAAACTTTATTGACAAATAAAAATTATATCATTTACAAATGGACATGTAGATGTGGCAGTGGATATATAGGTGAATTGAGGTGCACATTGGAAAAAAGGAATAAAAGAGCACTTGTTCATTATTAAAAGGGTTCAAAATACAAAACAAAATTATAAAAATAATGATAATTTATCAGCTGCTGTATTTTATGACCATAATAAATCATGTATGTATGTTTTTTATTTTAATTATAGTAACGTAAAAATATTGGAAACTGAAAGAAGTAATAATAAAAGAAAAATTAAAGAAGCGATGTTAATATATAAATACAAGCAAAATTTAATTAATAGGCAAGCAGCAAACATTAAGATCATGGAATTATGGGAAAGTTGACATCATGGAATGACATTTTAAAAGTATTAGTTGATAAAAACTACAAAGATAGTTGAAAGCTCTTCTAAATGATGGTTATAGATATATTTTTATAAACTTTCAAATACTGTATTTTATAATATTTATTTATAAATTAATGTATATTATTTTGAAAAAATACAGACATCGATTTATAATATTATTATTTTTGGAACACCAAGGAGTTTATGAAATTCCATGTTGGCAGTGCTCAAGAAGCTATGTGGGTCAGTCTAATAGATGAATAAATGTCAGAATTAAGGAACATATAAATGCTCTTAATCAGAAATTTAAGACATCAGTTTTTACTTCCCATTTTTTAGAAATTGGTCACAAACCTGATTTTGACAACACAAAAATACTTGCTAATTTGGAAAGATATGATGTAAGAACCATGAGAAAGTCTATTGAAATATTAAAGAGACCTACTGGTTTAACTAGGGCTGATGAAGCACAACGTATTCCAGCTATGTGGAAACCTCTCATTTTATCTAATATTAACTTAAAATTAATAGGTGAAAAAACTGAGAGAAATAAACATTTTGATAGGCCTCATATTGTGAATGCGGAACTACTTCAAATTGAATCTCATTTCTCTTCTTGCACACAGTCACATTGTTGTTTGAGATCTAATGATTTTTCTTTCAATAATGACGGATGCTAGTTTGTCGAAATATCAGTGTTTAATGGAAAATAATACATGGTACAGCCCCAAAAGTTATAATTTATCTACATTATACAACCATGAAAACATTAAATATAATATTATTAATATATATATATATATATATATATATATATATATATATATATATTTATATGTTAAGTATTATATATATATATATATATATATAATACTTAAGCAATACCAATACCAATAATAACCAACAATCTCAATTTTGCCAAAGTGACTTTCTTTTTACAATAAAGATGGATATCCACCTTTATCTATGGTTCAATATATTTTTATTGACAGTGAAGACTGCAACTTGACTAAAGAGAGTAGGATTATTAATTAAAAGAAATTAAAAAAATCTCAGTATACAGGCAAATATGATCTCTTCTGGAAGCAGACTGATAAATAGTCATTTATATTACCTGTTTAATGATGTTTATTTAAACTACTTTTTATTAATAATTTTATTCTCTTTAATAAAGTTATATAAACATATTTATAGGAGTGGGTATTTACCTTTATTAAAGAAAAGAGGTTCTCTTAGCAACAGATTGAGATTGTTGATTTTTATTGATATTCTTTAAGTATTGACTATTTTCATGTATTTACATTTGCAAATCTATCTATCTATCTATCTATCTATCTATCTATCTATCTATCTATCTATCTATCTATCTATCTATCTATCTATCTATCTATCTATCTATCTATCTATCTATCTATCTATCTATCTATCTATCTATCTATCTATCTATCTATCTATCTATCTATCTATCTATCTATCTATCTATCTATCTGTCTATCTATCTGTCTATCTATCTGTCTATATATCTGTCTATCTGTCTGTCTATCTGTCTGTCTATCTGTCTGTCTATCTGTCTGTCTATCTGTCTGTCTATCTGTCTGTCTATCTGTCTGTCTATCTGTCTGTCTATCTATCTATCTATCTATCTATCTATCTATCTATCTATCTATCTATCTATCTATCTATCTATCTATCTATCTATCTACCTACCTACCTACCTACCTACCTACCTACCTACCTACCTACCTACCTACCTACCTACCTACCTACCTACCTACCTACCTACCTACCTACCTATCTACCTATCTATCTATCTATCTATCTATCTATCTATCTATCTATCTATCTATCTATCTATCTATCTATCTATCTATCTATCTATCTATCTATCTATCTATCTATCTATCTATCTATCTATCTATCTATCTATCTATCTATCTATCTATCTATCTATCTATCTATCTATCTATCTATCTATCTATCTATCTATCTATCTTATAAGATAGAAGTACACTATTTTCAAAAGGTATCAAATATAAATATATACACTGACCTTCTTTGTCATTAAATCCAGAGAATAAAATAGTTATTCTTTTATTTTTTTCAGTTTCAGATTTTATTTGGACTTGATTTTTGACAATTGTTGGAACAAGGCTAAATTTTAACATTAAGCCAGTTGTAAATCAAGCATTAATTTTAACTTATCGTTAAAAAAAATGTAAGAGCTTGAAATTCATTTTACAAACTTCATGAATAATAAATAGAAGTCAAAATACTTGCAAATATTTAAACAAATATAGCATCAAATGTATGTATAATTGGATAAAAATATAATATCCAAGCCCAGTGAAATATAAATATATACATCTACTTTAGATCACAACATGTGATGGATAATCATTATTGTTGTAGTCTTGGATTATGTTAAGATATATTTTTTGGAAAATGCTGAGATAAGGGTAAATTATAACTTCAAGCCAAATATAAACACACTATTATTAATTTTAACTTATAATTAAATACACAAAAGTTGGAGAGAGAATCTCATTTTATAATTTTTATAAATCCATCAGTTGTACGTACAGTGATAATTTTAGCTGATTTAATTTCTTGAAGGAGTCTCGAAATTTCTAACAAAAGAAATACAAAGATAGTATAAAAATTCCAATTAAAGATGCTGTATAAAATCTTATAAATATAATAATGTGCTAGTATATTTTTGTATATGTACAACTGTAATTCATAGACTAATTTGTATGGTAATCACTAACTTATCTTCTGTTTTTGTTTTGTCTATCTTTTTCCTTTTTTAAATTGGCGTGATTATATTCATTTGTGTGTGACGTCTGCTGATATCGGTAATATATATTACAATAAAAAAGGAGTTCATTTTAAAAATATGGGGGGGGTGGTAGTAGATGTATGGGTGTAATATTATAACAAATTATTAATATCTATATATATATATATGTAGCCACCTATTACTGTGCTGAATGTAGTATAAAAAGATACATTTCACAAAATCATCTTGCAGAGATTTCAAACAAGAAGTTCAACAGCGAATAATCATACCGCATTTGGGCAGATCTAATAAACTGGATAAAGTAAATAAATAAGAGAAATAATAAATGTTTAGCATCAGCTGTCAATATATCAAATTTAACTGAATAATAATATTGATCTTCATTTTCAAATATTATGTCAAGTTAAAAATAATGTGCTGATCAAAAACAAAGTATCATTTTATTTGTAAATGAATTGCAATTCACCCTTCTTATGATAACTGTTTTATTTGCATAAATATTATCCATCTGCGAACAAATCCTTCTTTAGTCAGACAAATGGACATTTGGTAAAGCTAACTTTTTGGCACATAAATAAAGTAAAAATCTATCCATAATAGGCACTACTTTAGTGATAAGAAGATCATCTTTATAGCTGCATGTAAAAACTTATTACAAAAAAAAAAAAGAAATAATGCACTTTATTGCTGTTATTATTTCCAATTTCTATCTAAATGCAGAGTACAGATGTTTATAAGAGGGATCACCCCTATATAATTGTCAATAAGTAGTTATATACTATGAATATAAAATACCCATATAAATATATTAGACTATAAATAAATGTGGCATTTCATCTTTATTGTTAAAATAAGATTGCCTTGGTATCAGATTGAGATTGTTTATTGTTATTGATATCGATATTTTCTGAGTGTTGATTTTAATATATATATATATATATTGTGCCATTACAATTTAGTCACTAGCTAAATTTATAGTAATGTGCATGTAGAAAAGGTAAACCAAAAATCATCATCACATTTTTATATAATCATAAATGAAGCTGTAGAGCATCCAAGTTCAAACCCTACAAGGTCCAGTTCTAAAAGCTTTAAACAGAGAAAGAATGGGTCAACAATTACATGCTTTACTTGTTTGTGTGTTGATAGAAAGGTAATACACACATTTAAACTATTTAATATTTAATTTTTCTTTAAAAAGCAAAGTTATAATGCATACATATAGGCAATGTATGTGTAAATTATTTAATTGTTTTATATTTCAAATATTAAACATTTTAACTTTCTTTAAAACTAACCTATGCTTGATCAATTCTAATATTTTATTCTATGCTTTTATTTTGCTTTTCTTTAATTATAATTGGGATTTAAAAGTTACAGACTTAATTAAATAATTGGGTTATAATTACTAAGCTAGCAATCATATTATTTAAGGTTAGTTTATGAATGATTTGAAAGAATGAAGGATGTGTGTACATTACATACAAAAATTTACATTTCCTAAATATTGAAAGAAAAGGAAGTATTAAATCTGTCAAATTATTTTTTTTGTACAATTGTTTGTTAAAAGAGGAAATCTGTTTAATCAGATATCGATCTTTGTAGCAATTTTTTTTTGTAAATGATTGTTTCACTTTGGAAGCTTATAATGGGTCAGAGCTCTAATTTTGAAATTGTCTTATCTCAAGATCTAAAGAAGGAAGCTCAAAGATTTGAAGTGTTACCTGGATGTTAAAAAAGAAAAAAAAAAGAAAAGAAAGGAAATAAGGATTGAGTCTATTTTTTTTTAAACAAAAGTGTCTGGAAAAAAGGATTAAACTTTTCAGTTGAAAAATACTTTGGTTGAAAATAAATTAGAGATCTAATTAAAACAAATTTGTCCAAAAATAGCAAGTGATGCTATCTCTGATTGGTTAAGGTAGCTAAAAATTGGATATAAAAAGCTGTCTTGAATTATTATTAGGATTATTGTGATTGATTCAGATTGTTAAACTATCAAATTGAATGCTGAAAATATAAAAAAATGTCTTGCTAGAAAAATTATATGTATGTCCCATCGGTTCCGGACCATCTGGGGAAGCTGCACATCACATAGGAAAGAAAAGATGTGTCTAAAATAATATTCTACACCTTTCAACTGACCAGAGAAATAAGATGTTTTTTTAATAGAAGGAAGAAAGCATTCACCTGCATTCAAAGAAGATGAATTAATCTACTGATAAATATTAATCATCAAGTCCAATTAATTGTTACAACAACTGATTTTAAACTCAAGAAAATTTACAAATGGGAAAACAACTGCTGTATTTCATCCACATGCTTGACAGGAAGAGAAGAAAATTTAATATAATGATTTCCAAATTGTCCACTAAAGCAAATAACCTCAATAGAGTCATCATCATTAAATAGTTATACACCTCAAGAAAGAGATTGTTCCCACATAAAACAGAAATAGTAGCTGCAGAAATATAGACAAGTTTGAACCCTTGGAAATTCGCCACAAACAAAAGATCGGTAATATGACTTTTTATATCTATTTTCTTTATGATATCAGTCTTAATAAACATTTTAGCAATAAAGTGGTATATTTTATTTAAAGAACTTTTAAAGACTATTCAGATCAATTAAAAACAAGAATGTCTTACTAAAAATAACTTTGAGCTTCATAAATGACCTTGAATGTATGAAAATTATATGTTTATTAATTTTACAGTTGTGAAATATTAATGTGTAAAACAATTTTTTTTTATGGTGTTATGATTTTAGTTTTAACTGATATATTATTATTATTTTGGTTTTTAATAATATTTTGTTATTATGGGATAAAACACGCACATACATAATAATATTTTTATATGTGTATAATTGGGAGTGAATGTGAAATAATGAGTAGTATTAGAATATTAGATTATTTTGTTTCAAGTTCAGTATAGATTTCAGCGCTTGGAAGGGAGGGGGAGAAAATAATTTAAAACTCTTTTCTAAAACTTGCTCTTTCAATTTTACTAACATTTTTTTTTACATTCTATTTACATGTTGGATTTTAAAGTATGTGTGCCAATGAGCAGATAATATTTTTTTTAAATACTTTTCTCATGGAGTGAAAATCATGGTCAATGTGACGTCCAACTTAATACAAAATACATTTGAAGGGAAAGGGGGAAGAACTTAAAATTAATCTGAGGATTGTTATATAACCAATTATTATTATTATTATTATTCATGTCAGTTTTCATATTATCTAGAAATTTTTATGTATATGTTAGAAATGTAGTAATAAATATTAGTTTGTTTTATTAAACGAGGCGTATATATTTCATTAAGTGTAGTCTTGGTTAAGTGTGATTATTCATCATCATCAATGGTTGAATATTAGTTATTTAAGATATAAGTAAATATGCTAAAATTAAGCAATAATTAGGAATTTCTTTATAAAAATTAGTTTTATGTTTAGGCTTAGTCCTAGAGCTGTAATTGAAACCCTTGTCATTATCGTTATTATTATCATCATCATCATCGTCATCAACGTTTTAATTAATGAGCTGTTTAACTGTTTAAAGGCCATAAATAAATATTGATTTTATAATATTTAGTGATTTCTTAGTATTATTATAACCACATCCCATCATCTATTTCATGCAAGGATGAGTGAATTGCCATCCTAAATTAGTTATATATAATCTGAGCTAGTGAACTTATAAAAATATTGAAACACATTTGTTATGTTAAGATCTGAGAAATGATTTATGTTCAATGAACTCCACTGTGGTTTAAAGATGTTTTACTTTTACCTAACTATTAGTGCTTCTAGTGATATGGCTCAAAAAGCAAAATCTCTCATTTTTATTAGAAATAAAGTACCAAAAAGGGATTCAAACCCGGTACATGTGAAAGGTTATCAGATATAACCGTGTCTAGATTCAGATAATCTAGTGGCGCCCTGCTAGACCATATTCACTTAGTATTTGTTTAAACATGCACTTAACATCAAACCAAGGAATGAAAGTGGATAAAACCTACTGCCTGTATACCTGAGTTATATTTTATTGAATTACTAGTGTACTCACTTCACGTGATTTCATATAATACTGGTTATTAATAATTTGATCAACCTTTAATTTTGATATTGGACTCCTTTACTCAGATATAATAATATCTTTTGATCATCATTTAATTTTTGATATTTTGCCATATACCTGAGTTATAATACATTGCTATAATAATTTGCTTATAATTATTGAGATAGTGTTGATACTTAAGAAATCCAAGTTATTTTAAATATTATGATCATTCTATGGACTACTCAGGTATGGTAATATCTTTTGAATTCTTTAATTATGTTACAATGGACACCCAACTGGGGCCTGATATTTTACCATATACCTGAAAAAGAGAGTCTATAGAATGATGGGAGATGTGTGGTTAAAAATAGAGAAATTTTTTTAGTAAAATTTTTTTTTTCTCAGTAAAAATTTTTTTTGTCTTACAAAATTTTCTTGGCCAAACAGTCTTATTTTAGATGATGATGTTTAATATGATTTAATTTTTCATTGATGATGATAAAATGGGTACAGCCATAAAACAGCTTAGTTTTTTTTTATCAATTTTGAAAATAGAGATGAATATCACAACTTAAGACAAAGGTGAAATAAATAATAGATTTTTTTTGTGGAACATTAAAATGATTTATTGCCAGATAGGATAGGCATAGTAATAGTGTTGAATTATGGAATAGTAGTCTCATGTGTGTTTGGGGAGTTCATTTTGTAAAAAAGTCTATGATGTTAGAGGTTTGATTGGATGGTTGATCGTTGGAGTTTGGTTGGTTAGATTGCAGTTTTGATGATGAGTGGAGAGTTTTGTCATTGCCTTGAGAATGCTATGTATTTCGTGTAACTTATGAATGATCAAACCCATTCACTGCTCCAACCCAATTTATATGTTATCTTTATTTTATCATGAGGCAGTTAACAGTAGTCCTGCCATGATATCAGCCTATAAGTCTCCAAGAGAGAGAGCATGGCATAGTTTTCCAATCCAGTTATATGTTATTCTTATGTTATCATGAAGCAGTTAACAGCAGTCCTGCCATGATACCAGCCTATAAGTCTCCAAGAGAGAGAGCAAGGTTTCGTTTTTGTAGTCTATAATAAGCAGGGCATTCCTTGATACTTGTCACATAAGACTCCAAGAGAGAGAGCAAGGCATAGTTTATCTATTTTAGCCCCTAAGACTTAATACATCTTTTATTGCAACAGAGTTTGCTTCATTCAATCAAGGGTTGTGGTAGTTAATAGTGATCGAATTGGGATGATCTTCTGAGTGCTCGTGATGCATTGTGTGATTATAGTGCTGTGAATGAATTCTTTCATTTATCTCAAGATTGTGAACTGCTAGTCATTCTGTGGACTGTCAATATCTGTCGGATTTCTGGGAGAATGGATGAATGTATAATTTGGGCTATTACAGACAGACATGTACTATATAGATTGTTGTTGTGTAGTTCATCAAATAAGGATATTAAATTTTTTTTTTTGTTGTTGTTGTATTTGTAATGCATAATAAGGTGAAAATCAAATCAGTCAGTTGGTCAGAATAGGTGTCAGACAGGGAGAAGATGTGTGGATTTTTGATGGTCAGGGAAGTACAGATGGGATATATATAGTTTTATAACATGAGTGAACTAAATTATAGTATGGAAGAGGTTATGGAAGAGGAAGGTGCCCCAATACCAGGAATCAGTGATCATTTTCATACTGAAGAAGAGGATGGGGAGGTTTTCTTAAAAACACAAGAGGAAAGAGAGGAAGTAGAGGAAGATGCCTTTAATGTTAGTAGCAATAATACGGCCTCAAGTGTGGAAGTAGATGAGGAGTCAGAAGTGGGCCAGACTCAAATAGCAAAGATGGCACCATCAGACATGGACATGATAATGCAGATGCTCAGAAGTATGAGAGAAGATAGTAAGCAAAATATGGTAAATCTAGAACAAAAGATGGAGAAAAATATAGAAATTCTAAGAGAAGATAGTAAGCAAGGGATGGTAAATCTAGAACAAAAGATAGAGAAAAATAATAAAAGTATAGAAAGTCTAAGAGAAGATAGTAAGCAAAGGATGGAAAATCTAGAACAAAAGATAGGTCAATCTGTGGAGAAAAGTATAGAAGGTTTAAGGGTAAATCTAGAAAACTCTATTGACAATAACAACCAAATGATCATCGCTTTGGAAACTAGGATAGAAGGGTCCAATATAGAGTGTAAAAATAGGTTTGTGTCATTAGAGGAGAGGATAGAAGGAGTGTGTAGGTCTATGGAAGTCACCAAACAGGAGGGCTGTCAGGGACTACAGTCATTAAAGGTTCAAGTGGAGCAGTCTATCGAAGAAAATAAGAGAGAAATTCAGTTAGTTAGGAATGAGGTCCATTGTTTGGTCTCCCAATCCATATTAGAATGCATAGAAAAGAATGCCGAAATAACTTCTGCAGGAATTCATATTAGATTAGAGGAGGTGGTAGCCAAAGTGGACTCATATAAGGAAGCCACTTTGGGCTGTGTAGATCAAACCCTCACTATGAAAAATAAGTTTAGTGGCTTAGAAAAGGAAATACGAGAAGTTAAGGGAAGCATGACCAATGAGTGTGTACAAATTGACCAAAATCTTAGGAAAGAATTGGGGAAACAAATGGATAGCTTTAGGGAGGAGATAGTAAAAAGGGACAAGTCAAGTTCTTTAGAAGAGGGATCCAGAATGAATCAACATGAATTGGGTGTTATGTTGGAAAAGGTTGAGGAGAACCAGAAGGCCTATGTTGTGGAATACATCAACCCCAAGATGGATGATCTCTACCAGAAAATAGGGGAATTAAAAGATCGTATTAATGTAGGGCTGCAGGATCAGTCAAACCTAAATTCAGGGCAGAGCGATGGTAGCACCAGTCCAGATGACTGTCGGGATAGCTCAGAACAGAGTCAGTCAGAGAAAAGGATGCCTACTTTAGTTAACAATCCACAAGGTGAAAAAGAAGTAGAAAGGCCGATATTAGCCATAATACTAAATCTCCCAGTAAAGAAAGTAAATGAGATGATGACTAAAGAGCAGATTGGGATAGATCATGAAGTGAAAAGAAGGAAAAGAGAGTTGGAGGAAAAACTTCATGCATCCGATAAGATGATTGATTTAAGAGAGGCAATAAGGGAGATGAAACCAGTTATTTTAGAAAGAGAGCAAAAGTTTCAACAGTCTTTAGTTCTCAATCTAGTAACAAACCAGCATGTGTGGTTTCAAAAATCTGTCTTCTTAAATAGATTGGAGATACCTTATATATGGTATAGAGAGGCAATCTCTCTGAAAAATGTAAATGGCCAGTGTGTATCAGACAGAGAATCAATCTCTCTGAAAAATTTAAATGCTCTGTTAAATTTAAGTCTGCCTTATATTTGGTACAAAGAGTCAACCTTTTTAGAGAGTTTAAAAATAAATTATATATGGCACAGAGAATCAACCTCTATGGAAGATGTAATGAATTATATCTGGTACAGAGAGTCAATCTCTCTGAAGAGTTTAAATGTCCATTATATATGGGACAGAGAATCTATCTCTCTGAAAAATGTAAATGCTCTGGAAAATTTAAATGTGTCTTATATATGGTACAAAGAGTCAACCTTTTTAGAAAATTTAAAAATAAATTGTATATGGCCCAGAGAATCAATCTCTCTGGAAGATTTAAGGATGAATTATATATGGTACAGAGAGTCAATCTTTCTAGAAAATTTAAAAATAAAGTATGTATTGTATAGAGAGTCAATCTCTCTGAAAAACTTGAAGGCATATTATGTATGGTACCAAGAGTCCATATTTCTAAATAGAGTTTGTAATAGGAGGTTATATAAAATAATTCCTCCAGATGTGTTTTATAAATATCCAGTCAAGATGAAAAATGGAAATATTAAAAAGGGACTGGATGTACAGGTGCATTTTTATGCAGACCACAATATGGTTTGAAAATGAAGGACCATTCCAAATCACTAAAAAGATAGGAGAGAATGCCTTTATGCTTGCTGCTCTTGATGGGAATAAGGGGACCTATAATGCTAGGAGTTTGATCCCTTATACTTCAGCAGAATAGCCTGGCAAAGATCTCCAAATAAATTACTTTTAGGTTTTCTAATGAAAACCTATATTTAGCAGTAGTTAATTTTTTTTTTATATATATATTATAAGTGTTTATTATTATTAGTGTATTTATTAGTTAGGATTTTTTTTTTTTTTAAAATATAGTTAAAACAAAAGTGCTGATGATTTTATCTGAAGGGGGAGAAATTGTGCCATTACAATTTAGTCACTAGCTAAATTTATAGTAATGTGCATGTAGAAAAGGTAAACCAAAAATCATCATCACATTTTTATATAATCATAAATGAAGCTGTAGGGCATCCAAGTTCAAACCCTACAAGGTCCAGTTCTAAAAGCTTTAAACAGAGAAAGAATGGGTCAACAATTACATGCTTTACTTGTTTGTGTGTTGATAGAAAGGTAATACACACATTTAAACTATTTAATATTTAATTTTTCTTTAAAAAGCAAAGTTATAATGCATACATATAGGCAATGTATGTGTAAATTATTTAATTGTTTTATAGTTCAAATATTAAACATTTTAACTTTCTTTAAAACTAACCTATGCTTGATCAATTCTAATATTTTATTCTATGCTTTTATTTTGTTTTTCTTTAATTATAATTGGGATTTAAAAGTTACAGACTTAATTAAATAATTGGGTTATAATTACTAAGCTAGCAATCATATTATTTAAGGTTAGTTTATGAATAATTTGAAAGAATGAAGGATGTGTGTACATTACATACAAAAATTTACATTTCCTAAATATTGAAAGAAAAGGAAGTATTAAATCTGTCAAATTATTTTTTTGTACAATTGTTTGTTAAAAGAGGAAATCTGTTTAATCAGATATCGATCTTTGTAGCAATTTTTTTTTGTAAATGATTGTTTCACTTTGGAAGCTTATAATGAGTCAGAGCTCTAATTTTGAAATTGTCTTATCTCAAGATCTAAAGAAGGAAGCTCAAAGATTTGAAGTGTTACCTGGATGTTAAAAGAAAAAAAAAAGAAAAGAAAGGAAATAAGGATTGAGTCTATTTTTTTTTAAACAAAAGTGTCTGGAAAAAGGATTAAACTTTTCAGTTGAAAAATACTTTGGTTGAAAATAAATTAGAGATCTAATTAAAACAAATTTGTCCAAAAATAGCAAGTGATGCTATCTCTGATTGGTTAAGGTAGCTAAAAATTGGATATAAAAAGCTGTCTTGAATTATTATTAGGATTATTGTGATTGATTCAGATTGTTAAACTATCAAATTGAATGCTGAAAATATAAAAAAAATGTCTTGCTAGAAAAATTATATGTATGTCCCATCGGTTCCGGACCATCTGGGGAAGCTGCACATCACATAGGAAAGAAAAGATGTGTCTAAAATAATATTCTACACCTTTCAACTGACCAGAGAAATAAGATGTTTTTTTTAATAGAAGGAAGAAAGCATTCACCTGCATTCAAAGAAGATGAATTAATCTACTGATAAATATTAATCATCAAGTCCAATTAATTGTTACAACAACTGATTTTAAAAACAACTGCTGTATTTCATCCACATGCTTGACAGGAAGAGAAGAAAATTTAATATAATGATTTCCAAATTGTCCACTAAAGCAAATAACCTCAATAGAGTCATCATCATTAAATAGTTATACACCTCAAGAAAGAGATTGTTCCCACATAAAACAGAAATAGTAGCTGCAGAAATATAGACAAGTTTGAACCCTTGGAAATTCGCCACAAACAAAAGATCGGTAATATGACTTTTTATATCTATTTTCTTTATGATATCAGTCTTAATAAACATTTTAGCAATAAAGTGGTATATTTTATTTAAAGAACTTTTAAAGACTATTCAGATCAATTAAAAACAAGAATGTCTTACTAAAAATAACTTTGAGCTTCATAAATGACCTTGAATGTATGAAAATTATATGTTTATTAATTTTACAGTTGTGAAATATTAATGTGTAAAACAATTTTTTTTTATGGTGTTATGATTTTAGTTTTAACTGATATATTATTATTATTTTGGTTTTTAATAATATTTTGTTATTATGGGATAAAACACGCACATACATAATAATATTTTTATATGTGTATAATTGGGAGTGAATGTGAAATAATGAGTAGTATTAGAATATTAGATTATTTTGTTTCAAGTTCAGTATAGATTTCAGCGCTTGGAAGGGAGGGGGAGAAAATAATTTAAAACTCTTTTCTAAAACTTGCTCTTTCAATTTTACTAACATTTTTTTTTACATTCTATTTACATGTTGGATTTTAAAGTATGTGTGCCAATGAGCAGATAATATTTTTTTTAAATACTTTTCTCATGGAGTGAAAATCATGGTCAATGTGACGTCCAACTTAATACAAAATACATTTGAAGGGAAAGGGGGAAGAACTTAAAATTAATCTGAGGATTGTTATATAACCAATTATTATTATTATTATTATTCATGTCAGTTTTCATATTATCTAGAAATTTTTATGTATATGTTAGAAATGTAGTAATAAATATTAGTTTGTTTTATTAAATGAGGCGTATATATTTCATTAAGTGTAGTCTTGGTTAAGTGTGATTATTCATCATCATCAATGGTTGAATATTAGTTATTTAAGATATAAGTAAATATGCTAAAATTAAGCAATAATTAGGAATTTCTTTATAAAAATTAGTTTTATGTTTAGGCTTAGTCCTAGAGCTGTAATTGAAACCCTTGTCATTATCGTTATTATTATCATCATCATCATCGTCATCAACGTTTTAATTAATGAGCTGTTTAACTGTTTAAAGGCCATAAATAAATATTGATTTTATAATATTTAGTGATTTCTTAGTATTATTATAACCACATCCCATCATCTATTTTATGCAAGGATGAGTGAATTGCCATCCTAAATTAGTTATATATAATCTGAGCTAGTGAACTTATAAAAATATTGAAACACATTTGTTATGTTAAGATCTGAGAAATGATTTATGTTCAATGAACTCCACTGTGGTTTAAAGATGTTTTACTTTTACCTAACTATTAGTGCTTCTAGTGATATGGCTCAAAAAGCAAAATCTCTCATTTTTATTAGAAATAAAGTACCAAAAAGGGATTCAAACCCGGTACATGTGAAAGGTTATCAGATATAACCATGTCTAGATTCAGATAATCTAGTGGTGCCCTGCTAGACCATATTCACTTAGTATTTGTTTAAATATGCACTTAACATCAAACCAAGGAATGAAAGTGCATAAAACCTACTGCCTGTATACCTGAGTTATATTTTATTGAATTACTCGTGTACTCACTTCACGTGATTTCATATAATACTGGTTATTAATAATTTGATCAACCTTTAATTTTGATATTGGACTCCTTTACTCAGATATAATAATATCTTTTGATCATCATTTAATTTTTGATATTTTGCCATATACCTGAGTTATAATACATTGCTATAATAATTTGCTTATAATAATTCTTGATAGTGTTATATTTTGAACCTTTACTTAGTTATTTCTATTTGAACTCATTTATTATGTTACAATATATATATATATTATAATTGGAATACAGACATTGATTAATAATATATATATATATATATATATATATATATATATATATATATATATATATATATATATTATAACCAATAAAATTATAAGGTGATTGATATTGAAAGGATAGACAGCTGCAACACAGAATCAGGATTCTCGATTGACCGAATATCTCACATATTGGGAAAGCCAAAATTATAACCTAAAAGGAATGGGACGATCACTAGATATAAGCCAAAATAAGGTCAGCTATACAATCACTCAAATAGTACTATGGGATAAGCTCAGAGAAATTTCTAATGCCATATGCTATGATAACATGAACAATAAGGGTAAAGAATAACAATAACAACTAAGCATTATTAAAGCAAATTTGCAGCATTTAGTAAAGTTTAAGAGAAGGAGATTTCTCAAACTCACTCATAAATTATTACAGATCTTATCGGAAGCACACATAATTAAAGAGCTAGTTTACATTTAAAACTCCATCTTCAATTCTTTTCCAATCATAGCACATCTAACAACTATGATAAATATCCTACTAACATGATCAAATCCATAATCAAAATCTTTTCATGAAAATAAAAGCATATTTTATTATGCGTTATCACAATGATCTTTCTTTAAAAATATTTTTAAAATTAAAATAAAATAATTTTTTTTACCATTTTTTGGTGAATTAATATCTCCGAGTTCTCTTAAACAACAGTTTAATTACTGTAAGCTTTATTCTTTGCTTTAAATTTAGGATTATTAGACAAAGTATGGGATCCTAGAAATTTCATAATGAGATATACTCTTATCCTTAAGATAATACTTCCCCAATATTACAAAAATAAGTATAAAAATTTTAAGTATTAAAAATAAACATGATATACTCTTAATTTGGAATAAAATAATTTACTAGGAAAGCATTCAGATATAATGAGTGGATAAGGGATTTTATGACCACTCAAAATACCACTAATACATCCTATACAACTACTTTTGAACTTAAATTAAGCAACTTCATCTTTCAAGGCTACGATGAATAATCAAAACAATTTTCGAATTGAAATAAAATGATTTCAATACAAAATCAGTGATCTTTTAATGCATAAAATTGATCATAGTGAACCTTTAATATTGACTGAATTTCTTAGATGCTTTTTTTACATTTCTGCTGCAATTTCACAAAGTAACTCTTATGTCAAAAGACATATGTTCATATCTAATTAAGAATAAATTTATAGTAAACTTTGTAATATTTAGATTTCTGAATAGTATCTATGAGAATGATGATAAATAATCAAAAGAAAATTAACAATAAAAATAGCATTTATTTTTGACAAGTAAAACAAGTAATATATAAAACTTTAATATCTACAATATTATCAGAGCAAATAATCTAAATCTTCTATTATACAATCCACTATAAAGGTAAAATTATAGCCATATAGTTTACAAATAAATGTATAAAAATAATAAATAAATATTGTATAAAATCATTATCAATGAAAGTTTCTGCAATGTTGATATTACAATAAGTTCTCATTCTTACAGCACAACCATTTCATTATATTATTACTAATGGATGTATTTAATACTTTTTAAATATCACTTACCAATCCAGTGGTGTAATAACTGTTTAAGAAGATGTATATTATTTATTGACACCAAAAATACAATTTTAATTTCTAAATTAAATACTTAACAGGATTTACATCCTGAAAAATTGGAAAAGCACAGCAATAAGATATACATATCAAAAAAGTAGCACTCTATACTCTGATTAACTTAGAGTGCAATTAAAAAATAAGATGACTACAAAATATATCAATTGCCATGCTAAAGTCATGGTGGTGAGTGATACATGGCTTTATAGAGAAATACCTGATAAATGAGTCCATATTTGACATTATAAGGCAAGGCAAAAACAAGTGATGGCATGAACTCAATGTACAAAACCCCTACATCTGAGAGAAATTTATAATCTAGGACTCTATCACTAGACCTATAACTATTAAAAAGAACATCAAAATACAATAAAAATACTAATAATCACCTTAATTAAAACTTTTATACTTAAATATGAGACAGTGAATAATATAATTTATATAAATATTATTACAAAAGAGAAAGACAAAGCTCAAATCTCTTTGAGAATATTGGCAAGATAGTAAAATACAACATAAACAAGAGAGAACCAATGTGTCAATCTCTTAGATAATACAATAACAAACTAATGTGTAATATCAATAATGTAAATAATCATTGCCAAATATGGCCTAATAAAATAAATTATGGCCTAAAATAATCAATGAAATATACATCAGCTTCCATTATGTTTATCATAAGAATATATATTTAAATAAATAATTTCATAAAATGGGATTAAATATAGCACTTTAAAAAATATATCATGATAAAATGGTAACAGTCTGAGAACATTTGTAAATGCAGCTTATAAATAATTTATAAAATTATACCCATTAACATTGCATAAAATACTGTAAAGAAAAATATAAAACATAATACAGCATCAAAAGTATTGAGACTTAAAACTATACCCTTTTTATTTACATAAAAATAAAATGACAGTCCTTGATACTTGTTGTTTCAATTATTCAACAGGATACCATCATTGTAAATGCCATTCTGAAAACATTAAAATTTCTCCAATTTATTTATACAGCAATAAATTTTTATGTAACACTATCATAAGAAAATATTTATGGCCTTTATTTTTTCTTGTGAAATTCATTTAAAAAATAAACACAAATAGCAATATATCTTTAACTTGTTTATATAATATTATATTAATTCATGCATATTTTTTGGAAAGCACATATTACCAATAAAATTTGAGGAGTATTTATTTTTCTGAAAAATACATTGTATTCCATAATAGATCAGACATTTGGCTGATAATAATAATAATAATAATAATAATAATAATAATAATAATAATAATAATAATAATAATAATAATAATAATAATAATAATAATAATAATTAATCAATCCTTTCTTATAAAATCTTTAATTTTTTGTACAATGCTTAACATTCATCAACATCGACAGTTTCGATTGCCCCTGCAATCTTCTTCAGAACTATAAATATATACACATATATATAAATATAAATTACATAACTATATATAAATTATATACAAATTATATAAATCCTATAAAATCCACATATATATATATTCATAAAAATATACAAAATATTTATCACCTGTATATCCCCTCAAATACATGAACATTAATAAAATAATTGAAATCTTTTAACATCTTAATTTTAATCTTTTTTTATTATATATATTTAACATACTTTCATGCTATTATTTTATATTTTTCAAATATATTTATTTCAATTATTTTTATATTAACTTATCTTTATAATTTTATCTTCTATTTCCATAATTTATATTTAATTATTACTTTTATATGTTAACATTATCATATTTATTTATATACCTATTCTTACTTACTCCATTTTTTTATCTTATATCCTCTTAAATTTTTTATTTTTACTTTGTATATCCCTATATATATCTCATATTTCTAAAACTTAACCTTTAAACTTTTTATCATATTTTATAATTTAAAATCTATTACATAAACTATTCTGAAATTATTATAAACAGAAAAACATGTTTAATTCCTATTTATTTTATTTTTTATTATATTAATAATCTTAATTAATTCTAACATTTAATTCTTAATTTTACCTTTTAAACTTCTTTATCTTTTACGTTTCTGCTCTATTTCAGTTAAACCGTTTTTTATTTTTTTATATATTTTTCATACATTAGCTCCCTCTATTGCATTTTTTACCTATTAATTTTTTATCTTTATTTTAATTTTATTCTTTTATTTTTATTATATTAACTTTTATATTAAAATTCTCCTCAATCCAAAATCATTGTTCATTTTTGGTTTAATAATATTTATATAAATAGCTTCTTTAATCTTTCTTTCCCTCCTACTTTCTGTAAAATGTAACATTCTAATACATTCTTTATTAAACTCATGTCCTGTCTCCAATCTGTGCATATATATTGGTGAATTTTTATCATATTTATGCTGTATCAATCTCCTATAAATTGAGTTCTTAGTTTCTCCAACATAATTCATTACCTCTTTATTTTTAATTTTACAATCTCTACAATTAATTTCATAAACTCCATTAACTTTATTATATTCTGTTTTATTTAAACACTCATATTTATTCTCTAATATTCCTATTATATTTTTTTTTTTTTATTAACTATTTTTAGTTTTAATACTTCATTAAACTTTTTATTAATTTTGTTTATAATTCTATTCAAATTCTTAACTATATAATTATTTCCTGTTTTTAAACCTATATAAGCTGTTTCTTTTTTAGTTATCTCTTTATCTCTATCTCTTTCTTTATATTTATCCTTCATCTTTTTTTCTATCTTTTTAATATTATTATCCACAAACTTTTCTGGATATTCATAATTCCTTAATTCTTCTTTAATTAACTTTTTTTGTTTATTATATTCATCTTCATCTGAACAATAATTTATTGCTCTATAAATTCTAGAATATATTGTACTTCTTTTATATTTTATATCTATATTTGAAAACCAATTAGCAATATTATATTTATTATTCTTTTTATATATTGATGTCTCCACCTTACAATTTCCTTCCTTATAATATTTCTTTAATTCTATATCTAAATATACTATTCTATTATTTTCTTCCTTTTCCACAGTAAATTTAATTCCTTCATCTATTTTATTGACTTCTTCAATAAATAAATCTATTTGCCTCTGTGACTTGTTAAATATTAATAAGTAATCATCAGCGTATCTTCTAATAAATATTGGTGCATTACCACTTCTCAACATTATCTTTTCTAATTCTTCCATATAAATTGTACTTAAAACCCCACTTAAGGCTCCCCCTATTAAGAAACGTAAAAAGATAAAGAAGTTTAAAAGGTAAAATTAAGAATTAAATGTTAGAATTAATTAAGATTATTAATATAATAAAAAATAAAATAAATAGGAATTAAACATGTTTTTCTGTTTATAATAATTTCAGAATAGTTTATAAAATAGATTTTAAATTATAAAATATGATAAAAAGTTTAAAGGTTAAGTTTTAGAAATATGAGATATATATAGGGATATACAAAGTAAAAATAAAAAATTTAAGAGGATATAAGATAAAAAAATGGAGTAAGTAAGAATAGATATATAAATAAATATGATAATGTTAACATATAAAAAGTAATAATTAAATATAAATTATGGAAATAGAAGATAAAATTATAAAGATAAGTTAATATAAAAATAATTGAAATAAATATATTTGAAAAATATAAAATAATAGCATGAAAGTATATTAAATATATATAATAAAAAAAGATTAAAATTAAGGTGTTAAAAGATTTCAATTATTTTATTAATGTTCATGTATTTGAGGGGATATACAGGTGATAAATATTTTGTATATTTTTATGAATATATATATATGTGGATTTTATAGGATTTATATAATTTGTATATAATTTATATATAGTTATGTAATTTATATTTATATATATGTGTATATATTTATAGTTCTGAAGAAGATTGCAGGGGCAATCGAAACTGTCGATGTTGATGAATGTTAAGCATTGTACAAAAAATTAAAGATTTTATAAGAAAGGATTGATTAATTAATTAAGGCAATGCAATAAAGAAACAAATTAAAATTAAATAATAATAATAATAATAATAATAATAATAATAATAATAATAATAATAATAATAATAATAATAATAATAATAATAATAATAATAATAATAATAATAATAATAATAATAATAATAATAATAATAATAATAATAATAATAATAATAATAATAATAATAATAATAATAATAATAATAATAATAATAATAATAATAATAGTAGTAGTAGTAGTACAAGTTTTGAGCAGACATTTATAATAGATAAAGCAGAAGACTATAATACTTGAATAAAACTAATTCAGGAGCATTCATGTTTAAATCATCTGCAATTTAACTTATTCTAATTGTTACAGAGATGAGAAAATAATTCAAAGCTAATAATAATAATCATCTTAAAACTCTTCTTGAAATATCTAGGAATATTATCCTTTAATTATATTGAATAAGTAAATAAACTTATATGAAGTAATAAAAGTCAATAACTGTAATGTTATTGATTTAGGGAAATATTTTTTATAATTTTATTGAATATATATGATTATGATATCCAGTGAATAAATAAGATTTCAAGAAATGAAACCAAATTTCATAGCATTTTCTTGTTTTTTTTTTTTAATTTGTATTTTAGAAAGATTTGTTAGATTTAGGCTTTCTAATTTGTCAATTTCAGTGATTTTTGTATAGAAATTCTTTGTGGGGGGAGTGTTTGTGTTTGATGCATTTTCACCTATTTTTGTTTTTGTAATTTGAAATTTTATAGTGTTTTTTTGTATTTTTTATTTGTATTTTACAAGGATTTGTTCAATTTATTTTGCTATAAAGTTGATTTCAGTGATTTTCAGATAAAGATTTATCACTAACATGCTTCTTGGGAGTTGTTGATGGTACTTCAGTATCACCTAGTGGCCACATTAGGCATAAGCCACAACTACCATAATAAATATCTGAGAATAAAAATTTGTTGTTAAAATAAATTTATTATAAAAATATCATTTTTAATATATGTATAGAGATTTATAGAAAACACATAGAATGATTTAATTCTAAGTAAATGGATATATGTGTTAAACATATTGTGCATATTATTTGCTTTGGAATAATCACTTTTTATGTTCATAGATGTTAACATATATTTATATCTTGGATGCCAAATTACCTATTCTTAGAAAAGTTTTGTTATATGATCCATATCCATCAAAATATAGAAGCGATTTAACATCCTTTGTTTGAAGTACACGAGTTGATGGGGTCATTTATCTGCTAACACATAAAATGTCATTTCTATGGCTGACCATATCTTCACAGCTGTGCTTATGTGCAATACAACAGTTCTGTTGTATTACACATTGCAGGCCATGTTGTTTCATCACACTAAATTATTTCTGTGAATTTGCACACTTTAAACTTTTTACGATATGGTCTGAGTATGTTTGTATTTCAAGTATCCAAAAATTGTTATTTGTAATTAATTTTTTTAATTAAAATCACACAATTTGACTAACCAATAATTATCAGAGGGTTACCCACTTCAATAGCCAAGTTTTAAGGTACAAAACCTTGTCAAAGGGTGGGTCTTAACATACTTGGAAGTAGATAATGAGTCACATAATGTATTCTAGATAATGTACATGAGACAAACAAAATGGCGCAGGAAAACAAGTCATAGTTTGATTCTTGCATTTACCAGCAACAGAATCAGCTGCTGTGGCATTTTTCCTTGGGAAGAATGTGCTTCCAGATTCTAAGATATGCAAGTGTGTAGCATCAATGAAGATTTTTAAGTTGTTAATGTTAATAAAAGTTCGAAAACTTATTTTGAATAAATTTAAGATTTAATGTTATTTTTTTTTTAAAAAAAGCATTTTAAAAGTTGTAAAAAAAAAGCGTAATAAGTTTAAAATTTCTTGAGGTTATTTTTTTATAAAAAAAAAGCATAATAAGTTTAAAATTTGTTGAGGTTATTTTTTTTTTAAAAAAAGTGTAATAAGTTATCTTTAAAAAAAAATACACACACAAAAAAAAAAGCTTAATAAAAAAAGCTTAATAAGTTTAAAAATGGTTTTTTTTTAAATGTTATTTTAAATAAAAATAGAGAATCCATAGAAAATCAAAAAAAATACAACCTCGGAATGTTCATATTGTATTGTTTTTGCATAGCAATAATGCCATCAAGTGGCATGCATGTCTAATCAACTAGTACCCAGTAATTATACTGATTGTCAAAAAAAAAATATTATTTTAGAATTGTTTTTTTTTTTCAAATTGACTTTTTATTTTTTGCCATGTCTTTACTCACATAGTAGTTGGAGAAAAATTAAAATTTATTTTTTAACAATATCTCATTCTAAAAATGTGAAAATTTTATTATTAAATTTAGATATGAGTTATTTTTAGCAAAAATGAACATTATAAATGCTTCTGGGTGACAACAGTGGTCAAAAACACTTATATATATATATATATATATCTGTCACCATTACACATTAATGTCATCAGTGATATAGAAATTATCCAAAATAGATGTGTATTTTCCTACAATTACTAATTTCACCTGACCATCTAAAAATATTTCAGAAGAAACACACCATTGCTTATAGAAAACAAATCTCAAAGATTTGAGCAATAAACTGAATACAAAGTGAAAATTTGTTTTAATTAAAATTTTTCTTCTGGCATAATTTTGTAGATTTTCTTTGAGGACAAGAGTATGTATGTATTCATTCAATAAGTAACTGTTGATAAACAACAAACACAAACTTAAACCAATGCATTTATTTTTGTTAAAGAGAACTTAACCATGTTACAATCATTGAGAAATTGTTGCTGCAACGGTTTAATAAAATTCCAGATCTTGAGTCGATCTTTGAAATCTACTGTATTCGCCTTTTTAACTGCACTTTAGAACTGTCAACAGAAATGTTAAAATTTTTCTACTTAAGCGAAACCTGGTTTGATTGTATTATAAGTCGTGCTCAGTACACGAACGTTAAAACCTGCTTAAAATTTTCAAAATTTTTAAACGAACGGAAAATTTTTCCGTTTGTCATTTAATCACAGAATGTGTTCTTATAGTTTTGAAGTCTTTTTCTCATCCATCAATGCTATCTAGTTTTAAGAAAGGAAAATAATTCATTGTATCAAGTCGTGTTATCGCCTATTATTATTATATAAAGAAAACGAAGAAAAACCAAACTATTTTTTAAATTACAGATTGTGTGAGCAGTGTTTATTTTATGATATTTCTCTATTAATACTACAATCGAGTATTAACTTTATGCATAGCTCTAAATATGATAAAATATTTATAAAATTCTCATCCAGAATAACTATAGCAATATATTATCAATTGATTATTTTATCTAGTATAGAGAATGCAAGTAACTTGCTTTCAGAAAAACACTCGCTATATAGTAGCAAATGAGTTTTTTTTACCACACATTCAATAGATATGAATTTTCTAAAAAAAAAAAAAAAAGCTAAAAGAGTCAATTTTTAAACTTTTTCTAATTATGTGTCTATTTCATAATTAAAAAGTCATATTTTATCTTTTGACATAATAGTCGAGTGTTTTCAAGTTTCACGGTAATTGAGATTGATTTACATTTCATAGAGTGAGACATTTTTTCATTACTTTAATAGAAAGCAGAAAATAGTAAAAGAAATATAAATAATTAATATACGTATAGTTGAAAAGGTTAAACGACATAAATAGATCACTATGGAACATATCGATTTTTAAAAGACATCGCAGAAAAAAGTAATTGCACCCAATAAATGATTTAGTTTTTTGATGTTGAAAGTTTTAGTGGCTTTTCTTTTTTTGTTTTGCTGTTTAACATATAACAATTAAATATACCTTTATAGACAATAATGAGATATATATGGGATTCACACAATTTTAGTTGCCGGGAAAAAAGTCTTAAGAATATTGTAAAATTCTCGGCTATCTGAAAATTTTAGAGCTTCGTGTATTGTATGGGGATTATCATTATAATAAGAGACCTTTATATATATATTGAAATGGAATCTGAGGTTCAGATTACGTTTCACAGTTTTATTCTATCCCTCACCAACAAACTGGATTCAAATCCCAGTCCTACATATATATACGCACCTATCTATGTTTCAATTTTTTTTAAAATTTTGTATTCAAAATAAACGTTAACAAGAGATTTAATAACCTTAAATTAAATAAATCAATAATAATATTTCATATAATTTTAATAGGTTGTAGAAGTGAGTAAATCACATGTATATGTTAAAAGTGATGGGGGATTAAGTAAAAATTAATATTTATGTTTGTATATGTTATATGAAAATGTATATTTAAAATTTTATATACTAAAAATACATATGTATGTAATGGCAGGTGGAATAATGCAATCGGCTTGGTAAACCAAAATCCATTAGCATGATTAAATTATAATCTCCATTAGAAAATTAAATAAATTTCAATAACAAAACTTATCGTTTGGTAAAATCTATTTCTGAGTCAGAAATAGATTTAGAACAATTGTTTCAAAAATACTAATCCGTTTGCATTGTTTTACACTACCTGATTAACAAAGGAGAAATTCCTTACTAAAAAAAGCTGTTTTGTAATATTATTTTATATCCGCAGGTATTACAACTGACTAGCATTCCTTAGATAAACCGGAGTCATATAAATAGGGCCCAAATTTCAGTCATCAAGTAGAGTACGTAGATTCATAAGGCATCCGCCGAACGAATCTACGTCACTCAAATTTTTCAAGAAATATCTTTTCTTCAAGACCAGGCCAACTCAACTCCAGCCAGCCCGCCACTACTGATGAACATCCGTGAAGCTGCTTCTGTACTGCGAAAACCACCCGGGTGATCTGCTACCTGCTTTCCAAAGATAACACTGTAAAGTGCCGCCTTTATGAACTCACAACTTTCTCCTGATTAACTTTTAAAATATGAAAGAATTTAATGTTAATTATTTGTAACTTCGTTATAGTCATTTTATTCTATAACCCTTTCGATTAGCCTCGTAATTTTTTATTTTTAATTTAATGCGGCAATTATTTTATTAATATTTTGTCTAATATATATATATATTTTAAATGCTAAATGATATTTCAATGAACTCCCACCCTCGCCAGTATAATTATTTTTACCTTAGCTCATCACATTAGATAGGAATAACACTTCATTTTTAATTAGTTTGTTTTTACTTTTAAAACTATAATGCTTGCTAGGTTAGGAGAATATTATTTTTAAAAAAATGTTTTACTAATTATTATACTACAGAGAGAGAAATAAAGTTTCACCTTTGATTAGTTTACAATTTATACAATGTTAATAATCTTCATAAGAGTGCAATATTAATGCAAACAAATATATATATATATATATATCACTTTTTATGTCTTTATTCTCACCCATCTAAAAATATATATGAATATTTTTCTTAAAGCACACCTTAGACTTAATTTTATACTATGTTATACGTATGTGGAATTTTATTAAATAAGTGTAATGAAAGAGGGGAGGGGATTTAGAACTTTCGGTGGTATTAAAATACTTTTCTAATAATATCTTTAAACTTCGTTTAATAAATACGATCATACCATTATCTTTGATGTTATTATTATAGGTTGTAAACTTAATTATAGATATTTGACTAGTTATTAGTCCGTCCCGAAGCATTGTTAGCATAGGCCACTCTTCATGTTTTAAGCTTTATCTAGAGACGTGCGTCAGAATGCCCGAGCCGTCTCATCTTCGTTTCAGGTCGTAAACAGGGCGATGAATGTCCCTGGACCATATATATATACTCGCGCAATGAGAGCAATGCATGGGATAATTCCGGCAAAGTTCGACCCAGTGCATCTCCGTCCGAGGACCCTACAAAATGTGGGGTGGCAAGTCGGCTAGACTGTTTTCTTTTATATGATAAAGCACCTCAAAAATTTGGATCGCAAATATTCAGCCATTATGCTAACACCGCGACATTTTATATAAGACCCTTCTTTTCAAAAAGCTCAGGCCTATAAATATCTATATCTAATGTTATGATCTAACTAAATGTATCTCATAAATTAAATAACTCTTGATGTGTCGCTTAACGACTATATATATAATTTAGAGAAATAACTCCACATACGTTCGACATGCAAATAAAGTAAATAAATCTTTATTAAAAAATTATATTTTATTATCTATTAAACTTATGATAGCTTGGTCAGTTAGTTAATCGACAGTTATGTAACCCATCCTGGGATCAGTCAAGGTTGTGTTTTCATTTGTAATTCAGGCGAATCATTATAAATTGTACACTTTGTAAATGCGCTAGATTAATTGAAATGTTATTACGCCGCATCAAAATTCTTCATAACTTATTTGTAAATACTTAAGCTCAAGTGTGAGTAAGCACAATATAATGTATTTGTAATACGAGGCTAATCACCATGTAATATAATTCAAATGTATATTTTTATTTCTATTTGTTTGTTATTAAATATAATTTTGAAACTAAACATCTGATCATTGCTCATTCTTTAGTTAATTGATTTAGTTAAATTTAAATGCCATGATTTGTGGAATGATGTAGGATCCCACTAAAGTTAAGCATAAGTGTTTGTCTGTTTTAAAATGTATATACATATTTGTCTTGATTTTCCCCTGAGTCTCTTTGCTTCTCCGATGTGCGATGTCCGCCGGTGGTGAATTAAATATTCTAGTACCATCGGATTTGCTGCTTATAAGTAATTGAACCTAGGATCTGGACATACAGGGCAGATTTCATGATTGTTCCTGACATATGTATCTCACACATGATTGGACTCGAGGTACTTTTGCCTAGATGCTAGATCATGTTATGTGGACAGTCAATTCTGACCGGTACAATATATATATATATATATATATATATATATATATTGTAATGGAATCAAAAGAAATGAAAGGTTCCACTAATAATAGTGATCAAAAATATGCTATAGGTTGGATGATAATTACATCAGTCGATCTATTAATCGGCAAACAGAATATCAAATACAAGGTATTTAACTATAAATGATTCCAATGATGATAAAAAAGACTGTAAAATACAATCTTCAGAAATAAAGAAATCAAAATGAAAGCAGACAGTCAATGCATTAGGTCTCTAATTAAAATATTACAATTAAATGTCAAGATTCATATTTATTTGGTCTATGCTTGTCTTGCATTATATGCCATAAAATTCAGAATCATATACCTTTCAAACACTATGTCTTCCACCAGTGGTGTATGGCAATACCAGTTACTTTTTAATTAAGCTTAATGAAAGCAATATCTGTTAGATTTGGTTTAATCAAAATGAAAATTCTCAATCAATTCTATCATTTTTAAAAAGATGTATTCTCTTCTATTTAAGAAGTGTGACTTCTTAGCTTGGTCTAACATAAAGACTTTAGGCAGTAAGTTAGATTAAATAAACAATTATCATTATTATCTTCAATTAGTATCAACCCATTCCAGAATAACGGTTTTTTTGTGTTTAATCCAGTTTCTCTATTTCTAACATCTTCAATTAGTATCAACCCATTTTAGAATGATGGTCTTTTTGTGTTTAATCCAGTTTCTCTATTTTTAGTCTCTCTTCTACACATCACAATAGCAAACTTCCTTTTACATGTGTTGTCTATGTCTTTTACAATCTCTTGGGATCCAGTTTAAGATTTCAATTATTCATTTGTTATTATCTATAAATATGTCCAGCCCAGTTATATTCAGTTTCTTAATTCTTTCAATGTTGTCAGTAATAACTGTTTGTTCCCTCACTTATGCATTTTATTTTGATTCTTCTTGTTTCTCCTAACATATCTCTCTTTATACTTTATTAAATTATTGCTCTTCTGTTAAGTATTCAAGTCTCAGAATCATAAGCAAAAATTGATTAAACACATTTATTATTTTTTTTTCTTTTCAAACACAAGAGCATATTGTGTTTTAATATTCAGGATGGTGGTTCTGGCAGTGTTTTGCTGAGAGCTAGTTTATGTTTATTATTTTATACTTTTCATCTGAGCTCAAAATCAGTAAATACTTAAGAATTATTAAATTATTATTACCATCAGCACTCCATTTAAGTTTAATTTTATGATTAATTTTATTCATTATGTTTTTTCATCTGCATTAATAATTTGACCAAGGTATTTGTAGTTGTTCACTTCTTCTTTTTTATTTTATTATTTTGGGAAAATCTGTTAAATATTGCTTTGAAGAGTAGCAATTCATTTATTGAGAACAAAAAAAGTATATGTAAATACTGTTAACCACATTTTAACCTGAATTCTATGCACCTTAAATTCATAATAGTCAAACATATTTTGCTGATAGAGAGACCTTTCAAACCATGATACAAGATAGTGACTTTTATAAAGATAAAAGTGACCATCATATTATCTTTAACTTAACTTTCTAATTATATAGGCGAATCTGAAGCATCTTTATTTGCGAGTATGAAGTTGTTGTAAAGGAAATAGTGCACTTAAACAGTGGAGAAAACAACAACTTCATGCTCCCAAATCAAGATGCTTCACATTTGCCTATATAATTAGAAAGTTAGGATAAAGATAAGACAGCCGTTCTTATCTTTATAAAAGTCACTATCTTGTGTCATGATTTGGAAGGTCCCTCTATCGTCAATATATGCTTGACTATTAGGAATTTTAAGGTATATAGAATTCAGGTTAAAGCCTGGTTAACAGTATTTAAATAATGATTTAGTTTTTTTAGCATTTATCTTTAGCCCAACATTTTTTTTAATCTGACAACTCTTACAATCTTTTAGGAATCTTTAACACATAATTTGAAAAACTAAATTATAACATCTGAAAAATTTAGATAGTATTAAATCCTTTGCTTTCCATTTTAATTCACAATAAGGAGTTATCCTTTTGCATATCATTTTCAATATTAATATTTTTAGTTATAATTATATAATTTAGTCATACTTGTTGCATTTTGATAAATATTCTTCAGAATTATGATAATATTTGGATCTATATCTCAATAATACAGTGTTTAACTATTGTAAAATGTTTATAGTATCAAATGCCTTTTCACAACCCACAAATCCAAAATATAGTGCAATTCATACTTATTGGTTCTTTCTATAATTCTCTCAATACTTGAATATCACTATTGTGCTAATGCTATTTTTTAACTCTGCTTATATTTTTGTTGGTTAAAGTCCAAAATTCACTGTAGATGAGATGGAATTATCTTGGTACCCATTTTGTATAGAACTGATAAAATATTTATAGCTCTGTAAGTTATATGCTTTTTATCACCTTTCTTAAATATCAAAATTATTAATGCATTCACCCAATCATCTGGTACATCTATATAATTTATTCATTTGGTATATAATTTCATCAACAATTTGTCTATTTTTTTATTTGGTTCTTTTAAGATATTGATTATAAACCCATCATTATTTGGAAATAAACATGATTTTTGGTTATTCTAATCATTTTCTTTAAACAATGTCATAATACAATAGAGAGACTTGTCAGGCTGGAGTTAAATTCTATTGATTTGAGGAATTTTTTTATTTTCTTGTCATCTATGGAATTTTTATCAAAACTTTAGATTATAATGTATATAGAAAAATATGCACATTACAATATAAAGCTTGTGGAAATTTTCATTAGGGGTTGAATTAATGAAAAATGAAGTAATTTCTATGAAAATTAAGTACGGTTAAAAATCTTTTTGATTGTTTTAAAACTGTTTAACTGAGAGAAACATGCAAAATAAAAGTAAAAAGTTATATGTTAATTAATGCTATTATTAATGTTTTAGCAATTTAATACAGATTGAAAAATATTGTATATTTATATGCATGTTCGTTTATGTGATTACACATGTTGTTTTAAACAATTCTATTTTTTATATATTTAATTTTTATTTTTAAATATATGCAAATAATAAGTCGGGTTGAAGTAGTAATAGAGTGGAGACCCTAGAGGTCAACAGAGCTCAAGGTCCAGTTCTATCAATTCTGATATTTAAACTTTTTATAAACTTATAAGGTACAAACTGTTTGATTAGTGTATTTTTTAATACAAACAGGACATTAAATTTTCTAAGGCAACTTGAGATTAATTCCCAATAGAAATTAGAGGAATGCAAATGATTAGTTAATCAAATAAAGGTGGGGGGGGGGGGAGGTATTAGAAAGAAATATAAATTTTTTTGCCTCATTTCAACACTGAAATTAGGTTCAACTTTTGAAATGCCAGCATCTAATATTAAGAAGAGGTAAAATTTTTTTTTTAATTAGTTTAAATAATAATTTTGAGTTTAGAAGAACAAAATAACATTTTCTCAAAAAAATTCTATTATATTCAAACAGCTGGATATTGTCTCATATTATCATATGGCAATAACTTTTCCAAGCATGCCATTTTGGAAAGGAGAAAGAAATGTACTGAGTATGAATGATAATGGAATGTTCCTTCAATTAAAACCTAATCAAACCAGTAGGCATTAATGATCTAGAACTTCCTATTTATACATCTTAAAAAAGTAATGACTTCAGAAGCAAATAAATATCTCCATAATATTTAGTAAATTAAGTACTTAAAGTCAAAATAAGCTGGTAGGATTATTCACTCACAGTAATATAGATACTACAATGAAAGATATTTTCTCCTATGTGAGTTTTTTCATGCGTCTTGCAATTACACAAATTACAATCAAAGGGATTTTCTCTAGTATGATTTCTTTCGTGTATTATTTTTTTCTCATATGTCATAGCATCGGCCGGGAGGCGAACTCCGCAACATCCGTCTGCAAACAACTGCTTGCTTGCAAGATTGCTGCGCTGACCTCTCGGCTAACTAACTTTTGCTAGTAGTTTCGAAATTAGACAAGTTGCATACAAAAGCTTTTTACCAGTAGAATTCTTTCATGCAAATTTAAATTACCTTTATGAGAAGTTTTATAATTACAGAATGTGTAATTAAAGATTTTTCTCTAGTATGAGGTCTTTCATGTATTTCCAAAGGAAGTTTTCTCAAGTAATGTAATCACAAACGCTACAACTAAATCGTTTTCTTTCAAATTAATTCTTTCATGCAAATTTTAATTACTTTTTTTAAAAGTCCTATAATTACAGAAATTATAATTAAAGATTTTAAGTTCTTTCGTGGCTTTTTGTATAAACGGAAATTACTATTAAAAACCTTTTCTTTAGTATGAATCAGACGAAAATAATAAGAAAAATTGAAAACTGTTGCAAATCATGTACAGAAGTAATGAAAAGTAACCAAGATTTCTGTTCCACTACTAATCTTAAAAAAATAATAATAGAAGATTAATTTCTGGTCATGGATCACTTTCACATGGAAGTAATTTTTGGTCAACATCACACTGATGATAGCATAATTTTATTCAGCAAAATCAATACCTATTTTAGGAAATCATCAATTATATAGAATATCTTTATGTCCTGATCTGGTCTACGATTATGACAAACAATGTCTTAAATGCAACAATGAGTACTGTAGGGAGTTCCACAAATATGACAAATGTGAATATGGGTGTCAAATATGTCTGAAACTATTTTTTATTACAATCATTCCTGTGCAGTTTTCTAGTCTTGTGGTAAAATAATCAGGTCATAATAATGTTCAATTTCTTAATCTTCTGATATAAGTACGGTAAGTAATAAGGTAGGTGTAGCTAACCTCATATTTCTCTCACCATCTCCAGTTTCTGTGCCTACTATTATATTGACTAATGATGCTCCTACACGAGTTTATTTACCAGTTACTTATCAGACCATTGCTGAAATTCATAGTATACCTACATTGGCATGAAAGCAAAACTACATTAGTTTTAAAGCCTAATAAACAAAAATCTTTTAAATATATTAATTTATTAAGCACAAGCAAATGATATAATAATAATGTGAAAGGTTGAAATATTTGACATATGCACCTTAAAAATGCTTATATGACAGCCAATCAGATGTAATAATGACTGCACAGGGAACTCTCAATTCAAAACACAAGGCAGAGATTTTATGAGAAAAAGATGGTACCACCTTCTTCTCTACTTAAATTTATATATAAATAAGCAAGACTCAAGAATTTTGAACTAAAAGCATAAACCTTTCAACAACTTCACATTTAATTAACTAAATATTATATATAAATAAATAATCTTTTTCTCATAAAATCTCTGCCTTGTGTTTTGAATTGAGAGTTCCCTGTGCAGTCATTATTAGATCTGATTGGCTATCATATACGCATTTTAAGGTGCACCTATCAAAGGTTTCAGCATTTCACGTTATTATTAAATATATTTTTAAAAAATGATATCATTTTATATATTTTTACAATCTTTTTGAATGAAAAATAATAAAAAATAAGCCAATAATTGAAAGGCATCTATTATCAAAATAATATACATTTAGGCCAGCTAAATCATAAAAAACATTTTATTTTGAAAATCTCAGATGACATTTCAGATGTATATTCTATTAATTTTAATAACTATATGAGTAAATATTAGTTAATAAAGATATGAAACTAAGAATATATGTATTTTTTTAAGAATGCCCTCTTTCATTGATTCACTAATTCGATAAAAATGAACTTATCTATTATTTACATCCATGCTCTGCTCTAAATAGCTGATATATTACTGATACTTTCTAGAGATAAAATGATATACAGTTTCAGTTGACAATTCAGATATAAACTGTACTAATTTTAGCAGTCCACTATATTCTAACAGCCATTATTTACTTATATGAAAATGAATAAAATTTTATATAAATTGGCATCTGAAACAGTAGTTGATTTGATGAAGTTTTTGTTACAATTGTTCCTAATATAGAATGTTCTTTCAGTATGCAACATTCAGATATTAACATTCTAATATATCATCATTGTCCTTTTCAAATATTAAGGATCCATTTCAAGATGAAGGTTCATCCATGTTCAATGCAGTTTTTCCAATCCCTAGTATTATTTCTCTACATCACTTCAACATACTTTTTGCTTCATCCATCCAGCACACATGTGATCTTTTTCTAGGTCTTTTACAACTCTTGGAATTCAGTTTAAGATTTCAATTGTTCATCTATTACCATCTTTTCTAGCAATATGTTCAGATCAACTTTCACTTCTGTCTCTTAATTCTTTCAATGATATTAGTAATATGTGTTTGTTCTCTCACTGATGTATTTTGCTTTTGATCTATTCTTGTTACTCCTAACATACATTTTCCCATATTTTAACTTTGAAAATTTAGTAAGCTATATTTCAGAAAATGTAACAAACAAAATATTTTGTTGAATGGCTTGAAATCTCCATATTGTTCTTCTGTTAAGAGCCCTTGTCTCAGATTCATAAAGCAAAATTGGTAAAGCACATTTATTAAAATTCTTTCTTTTCAAACACATAAGCATATTTTCTTTTAATACTGTTATTTCTATTGAAAGTATTCCAGATATGTTTAGTTCCATGATTAATTTTATCCATTATGTTTTCATCAGTGTAGTAACCTGACCAAGGTATCTATAGTTGTTAATTTCTTCTAATTTAGCATTATCAATCTTTATTTTATTGTTTTGATAAATACTTTGAAAATTAATTTAATCTTTTTTAGCATATATGCTTTAGTATTTTATCTTATAGCTCTTCCAACATTTCCTGAAGCTCTGAAGCATTATTTCCAAGATCAATTATATCATATAAAAAATCTAGATAACTTAAATAATCTCTTTTTTTTATTTTCTTAAATTTTTATTTTAATACACAAAATACTTCTTAAAATGTTGTACAAAGTTATGGAGATATGATGTCACTGGCCATACTACCTTTTCAATGTTAACATTTTCAATATCAGTATATAATCTAATAATTGCTATTGCTTTATTGTAAATATTGTCAAAATATGACAATATCTTGGATCTTTATCTTGATAGTCCAATGTCTTAATCACTTAAGAAGTGCTTATAGAATCAAACACTTTTTGGTAATCTATAAATCAAAAGAATAATGGCAACTAATAATTATTGAACTTTTTTATAATTAACTCATATATATATATAATATTATGATTCGATGTCTGTATTTTTAAAGCAATATATGTAATTATATAACTGAATATTTGTAAATACAGTAACTAAATAATTAAAATTTTTTTATCCACTTAGGAGCACTTTCGATTATCCAGTAATCTGTGTCAACTAAAGCTTTGAAATGCTAACTTTCCCACAATTCCGTGATCTTAATGTTTGCTGCTTGCCTGTTAATTAAGTCATGTTTATATTTGTATATTAGCATAGCTTCCTTTATTTTTCTTTTATTGTTATTATTTTTTTCAATTTACAATATTTTTACACAGTTAAAATTGAAGTCAAAACCATAAATACATGATTTATTATGGTCGTAAAAAACAGATGCTGAAATATTATTATCTACTATGCAATTTTGTTTCGATTTCTGAACATGTTTTAATAATATATATATATCACTTAGATAATAAATCTAATAATGCTCATTCCATATCTAAACAATACAAAACAATGCCAAGAATCTCAATATTTATCTATGGTCTAATATGTTTATATATATATACTAAAGATTGATACTTCATTAAAAGAGATTGAAATTTATAATTCAAAAAAGTTTAAATATACCTCATTGTACAAACAAATATAAATTGCTTTGAAGACAAACCAACAAATAGTCACAATAAAAGAGAGTTCCTTGAAACAAAAAAATTGAGATTATTCCTTTGGTAAGTATTGTTTAGTTGTGGATAGCTTTCATGTATTTAGATTTATAAATTAATTCACATGTTAAAATTGACAATTTGTTTGTCTGCTTTTAAAACAGATTATATTTGTTTGTTTAATGAGATTTATTTAAACTTCTTTGAATTAAAAATTTCAATCTTTTTCAGTAAAGTGTCAATATTTAGTGTCTATATAAGCATATGAGTATTGACGTTTATCACAATAAAAAAGGTTGTCTTGACAACAAACAGATTGAGATTATTGATAATGGCTGGTATTGTTCAAGTGTGAACTGCTTTCATATATTTACCCACACACATGTTAAACATTTATATTGCATGCACTAATATCAGTCTTTAGTATTTCTACAAAGTCTTGAGAGCTTACTTTATGCATAAGTGTGGCATTTGAATTTTGGGGACATTCTCAAGTTAAATAAATTTAAAATAGTATAATTACAAAATTAAATGTGATAATCTTAAGCAAATTGCAGTATTAAAAATTGTTTGTATTTGATTCCTAGTTTTAAGTTGTGGTTATTAGAATACATAAAATATTTATAAAATTATATTAAAAAAATTGATCTCTAAATACATCCAAATAAGTTTATTCTTGATATAGATATATATATATAAGTTAATTATGATTAAAAGTATAAATAATAATAGCATATAATATTAGTCAATTATTATTTATAGCATTTATCATAGATAGATTAATTATTCTATTATCTAGTAATGGTATTCATTAATGGATATATATATATATATATATATCGTTAAAAACCAGCCAACATTTAGACAATCCCAGTATCAATAACAATCAACAAATTCCAAATTTTGGTTAAGGCAACCTTTTTTTAATAAGAAGGATGGAATCCCACCCTTATTTGTGGTCATATATATATATATATATATGTGTGTGTGTATGCACATCATTATTTTCAATCATTGTCAATCCATGTTCTCTTTAAGTTTAATTCATAAAAAAATCTTACAATATAATAATATTTAACATTATAATAGAGCATAAGATCAAAAATTTTAATTTATTATAATATATTTTATGCCCTAAAGTAAAAATATTTATACATATATTATACAATTTCCTGTCAATTTAGGCTTTAAACATTATAAATTACTAATATATTTGTTAATCAAATTACAGGTGCATTTATTCATTCTTGATATAAGAACGTTTCACAGAACAAAACTACATTTCCAGATTAAGTCACCTAATTTTTTTATTCAGATTTGTATTGCTGACATAATCAGTTTTTTATTTATTTAAGAGGGCACCAGGGTTGTAGACCCATTGATTCCCACCACATCTCATCTCATAGTTTCACAGTAAATAACTAAATGTAATATTTTTTTTTTGATTTTGCTTTCTTGACAATTAATATATTTTAAGAATTTTCTCCAGCATTTGTATATTAAATGAACATTTTGGCATATGTGATTTATACATACTTCCAAATTTAATAATAAAATCTAATAAACTAAAGCAATGAAAGATTTATATTAATGGTAAATATTTCATTAAGGAAAATTAAAATATTTAAATAAAAATTATGAATTATAATAAAATGAAAAGAACATACTCACATGCTTATCCAGATAATAATGTTAATCAAATATTTAAATAAATTTTGTTACAGTTTTTTCTTAAGCCATAAATGAAATAGTCTCTTGAAGAATAAAATGGTAAATGTCTATTGGTATGAGAAATTATAGTTAGTTTAGTTTCCAAACATATTGACATAGATATGAGTTGTGTTATAAATAGTATCTTATTGGCAAGTTCTGTGGGCTTACATAGATTGTTGATTATATCATGCATGGTTTTTTGAGACAAAAAGCTCAGTGGTAATTAACTTTGATTTCTTTTGTTGACATTTTTTGTTTCTGTCTGTAGTAAGGCTAGACTCATACCTTTTGGAGTGACCACTTTATGGCAAGAGGTGTCTGCAAGTGCTCCAGTTTCCACTCATGCCAGATGAATTGGTTCAACATATGAGTAGTCCTGGACAGAGACATTCACTATCATCCAGGACACACAAAAATAAACAGCAACACACAAAAACAACCAGCAACAACAAGAAAAACCCTTGATTGAACTTATTTGCTCCTTTTTATACCTCAACCAATTTTGAGATTTCTGCACATATATTTTCATCTTTTGTTTCTTTATTGGAATACAAGTTGATAATTTAGTACATTCTTTTTTGATTTTTAGTTACTGTGTTTTTTTTTTATAAATTTCTTCAGTGCCATTTTTAATTAGCATTAGAATACTAATATTATAATGGTAATTCTTTGCATTTGGAATTTCTTTTGCTAATCTGGGTTAACTATCTGCATGTATTTCTGTTACTTCCAATTTTAACTTTAATTAAATATATAATATCAAACGCAATTAACTTTAATTGCGCATATCTAAAAATAAATTATACTAGCTAAAAGAAAAGAAAACTAAATTGCATCCTTTGATTGTTTTTTAAATTTTATTTTTTTTACTTTTAAATATTACCAAATGTCAACACATGTGCCATATGTGTATGGTACATTATATCTGGGATACAGAATGAGAATAAAATAGAGGTTTGAACTTTATTCTCAATAAGTCTTAACTCTGTATTTTTTGTTTTTTATGTATTAGCATTGCTTTTATATTTATGTAGATCATCCATTTGTGATGTTCCCTGGTTGAGTATGTATAATAAGTTTTACTATGACACTTGCTGAAGTAACTCTTTACACTCTCATTGTATACATACGACACCTACAAGAGCAAACATAACAAAAAATCTGAGCCTATATATTTTGAAGCATAGCTGACCTATTATTTGTAAAATATATCTGCTCAAAAGGAAGTTGGTCTGCCTCCCAATTTATGGACCCTGCTATGAATAGACTGGTAGGCAATTGAAGATGGGTTCAATGTAGCCAATGGTGTGCATGAAGATAGGACACTTAATTTCCTCAATCTATGCACATTCCACCCAAACCACTACAGACTTATAGTCTACATCAACCATGATTGGTTTCTTTTCTATAGACATATTATACATTTTATTATTATTTTTTTATAGTTGTATAATCCAGGTTAAAATTTCTTTTTTTGAACACTCATATTTATTCTCCAGATCTGGGTTTTGAGTCCCACATTTGGGTCACCATTGTAGTGTTTTTGGTCAATGTAGGCTTTATACATTATAAATTACTAATGTATTTGTATGTATAAACTGCTAATGTATTTGTTAATGAAGTTACATCTGCATTTATTTATTTTGATATTAGAAAGCTTCACAGAACATAACTACATTTACAGATTAACTCATCTATTTTTTTATTTAGACTTACATTGCCAACAGAATCATTTTTTTATTTACTTAAGAGGGCACCAGGGTGGGCCCACTGATTCCCACCACATCGCACCTCATAGTTTCACAGTAAATAACTAAATGTATTATTTTTTAGATTTTGCTTTCTTTACAATTAATATTTTTTTTAAGAATTTTCCCCAACATTCATATATTAAACAAACATGTTGGCATATGTAATTTATACATTCCTGCAAACTTAATACTAAAATCTAATAAACTAAATCAAGAACATACAATGAAAAGTTTATATTAATGATAAATATTTTATTAAGACAAATTATCATATTTAAATGAAAATTATAAATTACTAATAAAATGAAAACAAAATACACATGCTTATCCAGATAATAATGTTAATAAAATAATTAAAACAATTCTTATTAAAATTTTCTTCTTAAGTTGTAAACTAAATAGTCTCTTAAAGAATGAGATGGTGAATGTCTATTGGAATGAGAAGTTATAGTTAGTTTAGTTTGCAAACATATTGACTTGACACAAGTTGTGGTATGAATAGTATCTTACTAGTAAGTTTCAAGAGTATATGTAGGTCATTGAATATACCATGCATAGTTTTTTGGGATGAAGAATTCAGTGGTAGTTAATTTTGATATCTTTCATTGACATTTTTATGTTTCTGGTCCATAGTAATTCTAGACTCAAAGCTTTTAGAGTAACTACTTTATGATGAGAAGTGTCCACAAGTATTCCAGTTTCCACTCATATTGGATGAATTGGTTCAGCCTATGAATATTTCTGGACAGAGGCATTCACTCCATCCAGGACACATGAAAACAGCCAGCAACAGTAAAACAAGTCCTTACTCAAAATTATTTGCTAGTTTTTATATCTCGACCAGTTTGAGATTTCTGCACATATATTTTCATTCTTTGTTCCTTTATTGGGATACAAGTTGATAATTTTATTCATTCCTTTTTTCTTTTTAGTTAATAAGTTCTTTTTTTTTAACAAATTCCTTTGGTGCCATCTTTAATTAGCATCAGAATGGTATTGTTCTGATGGTACTCCTTTGCATTTGGATTTTTTTTCTTTTGTTTATCTGGATTAACAATCTGTATGTACTTTCCAATTTTAATTTTACTTTAGATTTTGCAGATGATGTAGTTGTTTTTGCAAATAATGCTTTAGAGCTATGGGAAATGTTGCAGGTGTTATCAGATGAAAGTAGGAAAGTAGGACTAAAGATAAATGTTAAAAAGACTAAAGTAATGTTTAATAAATTTTCTCAAAATATGAAAATAAAGATTGATTATGATGAATTAGAAGAAGTTAACAGTTACAAATACCTTGGTCAGATTATTAATGCAGATGGAAACATAATGGATGAAATTAATCATAGAATAAACTTGATTGGAGTGCTTTTGGTAGAAATAACTTGATACTAAAAGGAAATATGCCTATGTGTTTGAAAAGGAAGGTTTTTAATAAATGTGTTTTGCCAGTTCTTACTTATGGATGTGAGACTTGGACACTTAATAGAAGAGCAATACAGAGACTTTAAATCACTCAAAGAAGTATGGAGAGATGCATGTTGGGAGTAACAAGAAGAGATTGAAAACACAATGTATGGGTAAGAGAACCAACAGGTGTTACTGACCTCATTGAAAAAAATTAAAGGATTGAAGTGTAGTTGGGCTAGACATATTGCTAGAAGAGATGATAATAGATGGACAATTGAAATTTTAAACTGGATTCCAAGAGATTGTAAAAGACCCAGAAAGAGACCACATGTGAGTTGGATGGATGAAATAAGAAAGTGTGCAGAGGTGATGTGGAGAAGAGAAGCTAAAGATCGGAAAAGATGGATTGAACTTGGAGAGACCTTCATCCTGCAGTGGATTGATAATGGTTGTTGTTGATGATGATGATGATGATCAATCACAATTAATTTTAATTGTATGTATCTAAAAATAAATAATACTAACTAAAAAAAATAAAACTAAATTGCTTCCATTGGATGGTTTTTAAATCCATCTTACAATCATCCTAATTTGATCATAAACATTTCTAAGTATTTTAATTTGTTAAATCATATTTATTGTACATGTTACCATGCATATTCTGGAAATCTTATAAAGCCTGGAACAATTTATTTCAGAGTAAATAAAATGTTCAATATATAAAAAGAAAATGAGAGAGCAAAGTCAAATAAAAAGCAATGAATATTTGGGTTACTTATTTTGTATTTCCATTCTTAACTATACATTATTTCTTGGCAAACGATTGAGTTTAATGAGAATCATAGAGAATAAAATTGAAACAATTAAACAACAATCAGGTTTAAATATTTTAAATTAGATATCTCTGGATGAAAATAATTTTCTATTATTAAATTTAGTCTTAAAAGTTTGATAAATAATTCTGGAAATATAATTCTGAGATTACCAAAACGATTAGACTTAACATATTGTATAAATTGAAAGAAATATTCATTTATCTCTCTTTAATTCATAACAACAGCTTACAAAAGAGCTCTTTTTGAAGAGTACTAAAAGGAATTTATTTCAGATTGGAACAAAACTAAATTTGATTTTCGTAATGTTTGTTTTTCAAAGATTCAAACATTGCTGAAAAATTGATATTATCAAGAAATAATGAATAACCTGTACTTAAAATAAAACATAAATAAAGAATTGTCTTAGCCTTCCATCTGTCTGAATGAAGATTATTCTTTTTTTAGCATCACAAAGTGTACTATTATTGTTTAAAGGCTGTCATGCGTTGGTGGTCGAGTGGTTAGCACAGCTGTCTTACAAACAGTCGTCCCGGGGTTCGCTTTCCGGCACACACTTTGACACATAAAAAAAAAAGAAGCTATTCTGCGTTCTTATTTTCAAAAAGTACTACGATAATTAAAATGTTCCATGAATTTATTAGACTTGGGCAGAATCAAAACAAAGTGTAGTGACAGACTTGGAAGCAATTCTTATTGAAATTGTAATTATTGAATTGATAATTATTTATCTTTTAGGCATCATTAATAGAAATTATGTGCATACTAGATTGTTTGAAATTAAGGTAGTCTTATTATGTTTAGCTTGCACTTGGTCAAAAACTATATAATGTCAGAAGAAAAGTTGTACTTTATTGTCCCTCTGAGGGACAATAAATTCAGTTTTGTGGTATCCTAATACGTTTGTTAAAGAGTTCCATTTTCGATGGTATTTTTTAATGTTTTATTGAAATAACTTAATGCATATTCTAGTTGAAAAGAAGATTGATTTAATTCATCTGACGCCTCTAATTTTCTCCGATTCCCAACCTTAGTACTATTTTCCCATGGTTGCCAAGAATTATATAATAAATTTTTAATATACGTATATAATTTCGCTAACAATAATAAAAGTTTTAAAAAAGATCAAACTTTTAAAGAAAATATTGAAAAAACGAATTAGAATTAATAATCATGTAAGAATTTATACTTTTATGATTACAATTTTAAAAAAATGATCAGTGAAATAAAAATAAATGTTTTGTTAAAATAAATTTTTAAACCTGATATTTTTCTTTAACCAGAAGCACAATTTAAAACATGTCATTCTGTTACAAAGAAAATGTCAGCATGAGTTTTAATTGGAAAAAAACTATTTGCATTTACAGTGGTTTGATTTCAACTTTGTTTCTAACAATGATTTCAAACTTTACAAATTTTATACCATTAAATAAATTGATACATTTATTGTAATTTTTAATTTATATATATGTATGGAAGATGATGATCAGGACCAACTGATGAGTTCTGGTTCAGTTTGAAATAGGGATATTGGAAATCATTATCTTTTTCGCATATATGTGGTTATGTGTGTTGGATGTATAAGATGGAGTGGATGGCTGAAGGAGCTTGAATGTCTGGGTTTAAAGCCCCTCTAATTATATATGGCTGAAGGAGCTTGAATGTCTGGGTTTAAAGCCCCTCTAATTATATATACATATTAGAGATGCTATTTAAAATGATAAAATATAGATGTAAATGTTATTAACATAAAAATGTTCCAAATAAAATAGTACTTGTCATTAAATAATAATAATAATAATAATAATTAATAATAATGATAACTAATAATATCTTATCATTAAGTAAGACATTTATTTTTTTGCATTTCTTATACCTAATAAATATCTTTAAAAATCCTTTCTTTGCACTTTTCAGAATCCGTTATGGGTTTTTTTTTTTCAATTATGTTATAGGTATGACAATTTAACACTATTCTTCAGAGCTATATTGTCTTTTTCATTATCTAAATTATGTAAATAAGGAGAAGAAAAAACAAAAGCTCTGAATAATAGTGCTAGACAATAGGAGATGAATGCTGAACAGTCAGACTATCAGATAATTGAATAAAAAGATGTAAAATGTATAAAAAAGAAGCAAATTTATTGGAACCCTTTAAAAGATTTTGTATTTAGAATCAATGGATAATAGGTTTTATAGTCAAAGTTTATAATACACTTTTGGAATTGTTAATAAAATTTAGTAAAAACAAGTTTGGGCAAAGTTCAAGAGATTTGAACTATTGGATATATCATATCTATTCATATATCCATTGGTTGTTAGTGGTGAGTGCTCAATCTAATCAAGATAAAATGAAATTTGCACAATTCCATTAGTTAAAGATAAGTTAAGCTATAATATTTTCTCACTGGCTAAAATTAATACTGAAGACTATAGTCACTGTGATGCTTTGGTTGACATTTTTCTCACTTGTTTGTTTCTTCAGGTCTGGGCCCATTATCATTGAGTTTAGTGTTTTCATCAGGTGCAATGCCTTTATCAATAATTCAGGTGCTTTCATTTGTAGATATGAAGTTTTAATTTGTAAATCTTATATCATCATCAACAAGCCTAATATTTTTGAACCTTGTAGGTTCTTCACTGCTAACTAATGACTCATACTTGAATATTAACTGATCTCTGTTACTTTCCATCTTCTCTTTGAACAATTACTGTTTGCAATTCTTTTATTATAATCTCAATGAACCTATTTGGTGGTTCCCTTGAATATATGGTATAGGATTTGTGCACCTATCTGCATTTTAGTACTTTGGTTTTCATAACCTTATTGATTGGGCCTACAGTTAGATATATTTATCCTAGGATTTAAACCCAGTTTATTATCTAACAATCTAGATACATCTTTTTTGATTTTATTTGTGTGAACTGGTTTACTAAAATCACTGTAAACCCCAAGTGCCTGTACCAAACATTGCCTAATAATTTTCGGTGCTTCCCAGGTCACCCAGTAAGTGGCAGAAGAAGTACTGTATAGGCATAGTACGTTTAACTCTTGTTAACCCAAGACAGATATTTGACTGCCTTGAGAGTCAATAATCACTTTCCTACTAGTATGAAAGTGATTATTATTATTTCTATGAATGAAAACCCAAGTATTTTTTTTTGACATAATAGATACTGCCAACCACCTGAGATCTTATTCCCTTGACACTGGCATATTTTTAATAATAATTTTGTCTTTGAGAACTGCATTAATCTGTTTGACATTATTTATACAGGTTTCGATATAGTTTGATTTTATATTGCCTTTATGCCATTTTGGAGTGGACTATTCTATTCTTTTCTGAACTACTTTTTGTTTATTTTTAAAACAAACAGCTTATATGTGAATGATGCACATGTAATATCTACACACTATATCTCAATGAGGACTTTTGGTGTGTGTGTATTTTGATTTGTTACATTTATAACACAGTTTTTATTTGTTTTTGCTGATTTATTCAGGTAGTTTTTACTATTCTCAGCTGGATGAGCAAGTTTTCTTATTAACAAATTTAATATTGTGGTTCACTTTCTTTAATAAAGCAGCCTGGCCCCCTATGAACTCAACCTGAGTCCCTTTAGACATAGATGAATCAAATGTAATATCGCTATATATCAATGCTTGACTCTAAATTTGTGTTATTTTTCAGAGTTTCATTAAAAAAGTTTCTGAATTCCCAGCAAAATACAAACTTCCTGAGCTTAGAGGCAAAATGTCTCATATTCTCTCACCCCTCTTGAGTACATATATTGAAGTGATATCTCTGAATTATTGTTAGGTACTTTGGATAAAAAAATTATTGTTAGTACAGTTAATGCTTTGTCAAAACCTAACTCATCTGGATGGGATCGATTGTGATGTAAAATTTTGTATGTCATCACACCTAATTTTAATTCAGATTTTTCAATCTAATTAGCCTGCAATCGACACGCACTCAATCTATGTAAGTTAGCAATTTATAGATAAGGCCAGATGAACTCTTCTAACAAGCTAATTCCAACCATTTTTTTCCCTGTCATGTGAGAAAAGCAAAAGAGAAAATAAACAACTGCTTCAATTTGATTTTTAAATTTTTTTTATTGACATGTTAATAATGTTAGCTTTCATTTTTTAATTAATGATGAAGAGAGAAACAACCCACAGGATAAAATCCTATTGTGATTGACTAAATGTATTATGTTTATATAGGATTGCAATACCCACAGACTTGTGTAAGCATGACCAAATATTTAATAAATGTATATACAGTATATATTTGTAAAACATACAACTGATATACTTTTGCCTGATATAATTAGCTAGGTATATAATAAGCTAGGTATAGCAGGTAGTTGCCATACAACTTTGAGGAGGGAATTCAGTTCTCCTTGTCAATTTACCTAACAATTCTAGCTATACCATAGGTGATTGCCTGATATCAGATATAAGATGTAGCAGCCCCCAGTTCAATGTGAAATTACCTCACTGCTTTAACAATGTAATGGACAATAATCACACTGCCATTAAGCTCTGGCAGTTGTCATTGTCTGGCTTTATCTTCAAAATGGACAGCCTATTTAGAACCAGATCTGTTTTCATAATGAGAGCTATCACCTTCATTGAGCATAATCACTTGTTGGTCTGTTTCTGCTATTGGATATATTCTATCTGTTCATGTATTCATAGTTCTATAGTGATAAATTGTCAAGCTGATAAAGACCAGATAGAATTTGAACTCATAAATTGAAGGTAAGTCGATATATAACAATGTATTTGCTGTTTTGTGATTGTATTTTACTCTAGATAATATGACTTATGCTTACACTAAATATAAATTGAGATCTCTACAATCTATAATTACTCATCTAAGGTCAGATCTATATAAATATAGTTATATTGATCTGACAAATTGATTTAACTTCAAAATCTCAAGTCTTTTTAAATATTAGTTTATTAGCTTGAAATATTGCAATAGAGTTAAAAATATTGACTATATGTTTACCCATTTCATTTCTCTATAAAAGATAGTCAATAGCTAGAGAATAGTCTGGGGAATTTGATACAACACTACTATCTAATATCCATTAATTACTCAACATAATAATGATGAATAAATTAATTAGGGTGCAAGCAGAAAAAGATATTGCTAATCCTGTTGTGTTATTAGCAGTAGCAAACTTTTCAAACAGTAATGCCAAACAGCACAAATCTTAGGAATCAATGGATGCAGGAAGGTTTGTGCATAAAATTCTCATTTAGTGCCTACTCATCCAATATCCCCAGATTAGTTTTTGACTTGTGGCTTTTATCAGTGCGGAGCTTTCCTAGTCTGGTGATAGTGAATGATTAGGTGCAAGATAGGATTTTATGTGCAAACCTTCCAGAACCCTTTGATTATTAAGACTTGCACTCATTGGAATTACTGTATGGATAATCTGCTATTGCTATTAGCAGCTTATGTAAGGATAAAATTGGTGACCATGTGATGTGTTCTGTTATGTCATTTAATTTGTATTTTGTATTTGTGAGCTAATTTATTGATAAAAATTTCTAATGTGTAGTTTCATAATTATTACATTTGCTTGTTGTTATGTATAATTTTGGTACTTGTGAGTTTTTAAGTAAACCAAGATGGCAGCCCGTGTTTTTAAGTAAACCAAGATGGCAGCCCGTTTCAAGGCACCCCAAAAATATTTACAAAAAAAATGCATACTAATAAATGTTGTATTTACTGTTTACATTTTATTTTTTACTACTGTTATTTTTTTAAAAAAGGAAATCATTATGACAAAATTAATTACAATATTTACAGTTTTTTAAAAAAAATTAACTTATTAACAGAAAAATGAAATATATATATATACAATATTTATACTTTATTCATATCGGCAAGTGCAATCATATAATGACCACTAACACACACTTTTCGGAGGGCAGAATGCTGTACTTTTGGAATAGTCCACTGCATCACGTTCTGTGACAAGAAGGGCTCAAATTTTTATTATTATGATAATTTACCAAAAAAACTATTGACGGAAGACATGCTGAATTGAACCAAAGTATGACAACGTTAAGAGCATCTCATTGCTTCCAACATTATAACATAAATAAAAAAAAATGAAATAAAGCTTCTAAATGAAATTTATTGGAATTTATTCCCTTTTTTAAATTTAACAACATATTAATTTTGTTTTAATTTAACAATACCTCTTTAATGGATCATAGACTTTCGAAATTATAAATTTATCAAAAAATATTGTGTGCTATCTTTATTTACTTGAAAACTCACAAATACCATAATGTTTTATTGTATATAGTAAATAAATTTGTTTCTTTAAAATAAAAAGTTTTAAAATAGTTTTGTTTTATTGCCTTCCACTGTCAGGTTTTTGTTTTTTCCCCATTTGATATATGTTTCATACAATGATTAAAAAGTAATAAGATGTCTATATATCTTTGTACTTATTACGTTAAATGTCTTTTATTGTTCTCAAAGTAATCAACTGTCTATCTCTATACAAACACTTTGATTATTATAGAAGTTTTTTAGAATTTGAAAACGTAAAATGTGGTTAGCTTTTTTACATTTTTTTTTTAAGTGTCATAGAATCGACCGGGACGCGAACCCGCAACCCGGGCAACTGCCTGCTAGTGTAAGGCAGTCGCGCTGACCTCTCGACCACCAATGCAAGACAGCTTTTTTACATTTTGACAGAATAATTTTACAAAATGCAAGCTAATTACATAATGCATCTTTATTTAAATGCTTTTTATCTTATGATTTTTATATCGCAAGTGACAAAAAAACTATAAATTTGTCGATTTAAAGTGTTTTTTTTTTTTTTTAAATTAAATATAACGTATAAACTACAATTTTCATAATGCTTACTGTGATTTATAATTGAATTACTTTTATTTAACTTAATACCAAAGATTTTCCCCTCTTTTTTGGGTAATTGTACTATTCATATAAATGTTCTGGATATTTATACAGAAAAAATAGTCTATATATTTTAAATGTAGTTTTTATTTATTCTTAGCATGCTTTCGATATATAACCTATCATAATCACAGAAATTTAATTTCTTTAGTGTTCAGAGTCCATAGGTATACTTAATAAATATTTTAATGTTTAAAATCATTTAAATTTATTTGCTTAATATTCAAAGATATATGTCTCTCAACAAGACTAGCCCAACATAGATATTTGCGCAATAGAGCAATGAAAAACAATGAATCTTTTTTAATATTTATAGACCATGATCAAAATACTGGCCATAAATTCGATTTGTCTAGAGCTGGAAATATATGCACTGAAATAGAAAATAGAAAACCAATATTTAAGGAAGTTTGGGCAGTACCTAAACATCAATTTTCTATATATAAAGACACAATCATTCTTATTTTGAAGATGTGGGCTCTTTGAAGGCATTTAAATATTTTTAAATATGAAACAAGTAAATTAAAATGATTTTAAATATTAAAATATGTATCAAGTATACATATAGAATCTGAACACTAAAGAAGGGAAAAGTTCTATGATTATTGTTGTGTTTGGTCTGGAATACAGACCCAACCTACAGAAAATAACATTAGCATCAGTATTATAAATAATAAAATATTTATTCTATTTACAAATATATACAATATAGAATAATATTTCTAATGTAAACTCTTGGGTCCAAATCTTCACAATTACTGTTTCCCGCTATACCTTGTAGCTTCCCACGAGTAGAGAGAACCTCTTCCAGCTGTACCAGACAGCTTGCCTCAAGTCAGCAGTAGTTTTAGCAGTGTCTAGTCCTTATGTGTACTTGCCTAGCTGCATGGACAAATAGTGTAATGCTATCATAAGAATGCTTATTTCTGTTTAGGTTAGCAAGGCTTCTCCTGGAGAATGCATACCATCTTTAGGTTAGACAGACATTCTCTCCTGTTTTCTCCAAAAGGCTGACCATTTATTGCCAGATCCCTAACCTCACTGGAACATTCAGATTCAGTGATCATACTTGCTTATTGGCCTGTACTAATGATTGGCTATGTGTTTACCTTATATCAGCCTATTGGCCAGTAGCAAACAATACTCAATCCAATAAGATAAAGAATGAATCTGAAATAGTCCACTTCTGAATGAAAGGAGAACCATAACAATTATGATATGTTATATATGAAAAGCATGCTAAGCATTAATAAAAGCTAAATTTAAAATATATAGATTATATTTTTATGTACAAATTTACACAACATTTATGTGAATATTAAATTACATTTAAAAAAAATATATATTTACATTCATATCTCAATAAGTTATCAGCAAAGTACCTATAAAATGTTGATAATCTTATTAAAAACAACACAAAAGTTACAACTTTTACTAATAAAAAGCACCACAACAAAGAAAGTCTTTTTTCAAAGTTTTAAGTTGTATAGTCTTTCCAACTGTTTATTATGTTTAATAATACTCCATATCGGGTGGAACCTTCAAAACATTCCCTTATCTTCAGAAAAATATAGTCCTAAAAATATAATCAAAAATACAAAATATATAAATGCTTAAATAGGAAACCACTAAAACTAAGGCTGCTTTAAGAGAATCAGATTTCTACAGTAATACTTTTGTCTTAGTTTAAAGTTTATTCATGAATTATCATGATTTTGTTTCTACTAACTGTGTAGATATTCCCAATAATGTGTCCACTATACTCACTGAGAACTTTGATGAGTAAGGCTACTTATTGATGATACTGATTTTTTAATAGCTTTTACATCTCTAGTTTATTTGCATTGGATTCTACTAAATTAAGATTTTTAATGCTGTGCATAATAAAGGTTTTAAAATTAGTCCACTAGAGGGAGCCTAGGACTCCAGTTTTCACTGTTTCAGGCTCCCTGTTTTGTTCACCAAAGTCATAGTCCATTGTTGGATTCATAAAAAAAAAAGTTTACCAAAATGTAAGTGAATATCTGTTTTATTGTTTTTTCATCTTTAGAAAAAGTTTTGAAACAGTTTTCATTCAATGATAATTGAAATTATCTATCATTCCGTTTTATGCAAATGGATGCCATTACACATAGACAAAAGCTAGCTTAAGTAATTTATTGGAATCATTAAAATATTATAAACCTTTTAAAAATATTTTTAAAGGAAACCAAATAATTCTAAAAAGAATACACACTAGAAATCCTAATTTTATTGATAGAATAAACAGGAAATTCATTTGGATATCAAATCTCATAAAAAATGTGGAATATAATATGTTAACAATAATGGTTTTAGGAATTTTATCTCTGCATCAGGTTTTAGCAGTGGTAAACAAGTTTTAAATGTTAATTCGATCTCAATTTTAGAATTGAACATTATAGAAAATAACCTAAGCCATCTCCCAGCACAAAAATCATGTTTCTCCAATGATCAGAACAGAAGTTATTACCCCCCCCTTCCAGTGGATTGGGGCCAGGAAATTTTTTTTTTTTTTCAAATCAACACAGAATTACAATGAAGTCATTCCTGAGCTAAAAAATAATGATCTAAAGACAAACATGAGTACAAATGATGTTTTAGACCTAAACAGAGACATTGAAGCTGCAAATTAGTCATACTCTTTTAAGCAATAATTATTGAGAAATTTTCCAAAGTTCAAGACCTAAAATTATTGAGAAATTTTCCAAAGTTCAAGACCTAAAATAAGTATCAACAAATAAAAATCACAGTGAACCCTGAAGGACTTTGGTTGGTGGGTTGGGCAGCTACTGTGAACATTTGCAGACACAGGAGTTTGATAATGATTAGGGGTGGGTGTTCAGCTCCATTGATCTCAGTGTGAAAAATGATATGGATAAAGGATTTGTTCTCATGGTGTGCAAGTAAATCCGGCTTGATTTCAAGACTACATGAATTAAATGTTGTATTGGTGGGTGTGAGTTTGCACTCTGTTTTTTCAAGTGTGGTGATAGTGGTCATAAGGGACTTGGTTCATTTGGTGGGGTGGTCAACAATCATCAGCTAGCCAAGGAATATTGCCGAAAGGGTGAAAGTCACTACTTTCACATGGACTTCACCGTGAAGGGCTACTGCACCCCTTGATGGATTATTTGGTAGGTCAGTGTTGATTTGCGCTCACTATTATTAGTTTTCATTTATTAGCTTTAAATTTAGTGTATTTGTAAGGCAGTTGGTCTGCTTTGGGCCACCACCAATTTTTGCAACATTGATGGAGTTCTGTTGTAATATTTTGTGGGCATGGGTCTGCACTCCTCTTTTCTTTCTCAGGGGTGGCTGGTGGCAGATATTAGGTGTCTGGTTTATAGTGTGGGCTGTTGACAATTTTTCCACTACCCAGAAAACCTGCCAGGAGGGTACATGGTCAAAGTCTCAGTGCTATTCCTGCTGTGGTCAGCTGCTTTGCCCCCTGATAGGCTGGTTTTGGGCAGTGTCTATCTGGCTCATTACGCATTACTTCTTTGTTTTTTCTCAAGTTGGCTTTCCAATATTAGGCAGGTAGACCGATTGTGGTCTCTGCCCATATGAATTGCTAATTGGGAGGCAGAGATATCTGGAATGGTCTTGACATGGCTCGGCTGTGGGTTGAAAGTTTATTGCTTGGTGAACTTGGGCCTTGGACCTCGCTGCCTGTTGTGGTGGTTGGCGCAATGCTAGACTTTGCCACCTATTCAGCTGAAGCATTTGGTTCTTCATTTTGGGGCCCCAGGGGTGGGATCATTGGGTGATGGTTAACTTCTTGACAGCCGAAACCACATTACAGCAATTTTAATGGATGTAATTATTTTTGAACATATGTACATTTTACCTTGTTACATTGAACACTGTGTAATCCTCAATGGGTAAGTGTACCCAAAAATTTTTGTAATCTTTTATTAATAAAGGTTACTTTTGAAAGTAAAATTAGTAAATTTACTTCTAATAATAATAATGTAAGATTTAATATGCTTGATGTATATAGTGAAATTAAATTCTTAAAAAATTGCAATCAAAAGTATATATGATGAGAGCCATAGCTTGAAACCAGTCTGGGGATGGGGACCATCATAGATAAAAGCTTCATGTATTTTCTCTTGTAGCATTTATCATAAAAAAAAAATTAAGTTTGTTTAGAGCTAGTAGCAGGCTCTTTATATATTGTAACCTAGTGTTATTGATACTTGGTTTACTTGGCATTATTTCTGCAGGAAAACAATGCTATTCTTTAAAGAAATAAAAAGATAAAATAACAATAGTAATAATTGATTAATAAAGAATGCTATTCACTCAGTTTGGCATGTTTTGGGTGAATAACTAATAGATTTAATAACTCAATGTCAATTTTAAAGAGATAACATGAATAATTTAATTGAGATATTAATAATTAGAGCAAATTAATATGGTATAAAAGCTAAACAGTAATTGATTTTGGATGGGTAGAGGGGAGAGTGGATGAGTGTTTTATCATAAAGCACAATAACTTCTGGTAATTTCTTTTTGTAAAAAAAAATAAAAAATAAAAAATAAAAAAATATAATGTTTAAAGAATTATACATCACTGATTGTTAATTTAATGTATTTATTATTTTTTTATATTGTCAAATTACTTTGTAATCCAGGTAAATAATACTAAAACTATATGATTGTAATAGGTTTTTTCTTTCTTTTATTTATGTTATAATCAAATGATTATTTTTCTGGAAGAGGTCGCTAAAGTAAAAAAAAAAAAATAGATAGTCTGCTTTTAGTTTTCAAGGAAGGAACAGTGCTGAAATTTGGTAACTCAATTTTTTTCATTTTATTTTGCAGAAATAAATGTAATCAAAGTAAAATTTTAATAATATAATGTGTGGCTAAATTTTTTTGATAAGATATCCTGATTTTCTTTGCCATCTACCTATTTAAAGACCTTTTATACTTAAAAATTTATTGTCTCACGCTAAAGTTAAAAATGACAGAATTAACTAAGGGAATCACGAAAAGTGTTATTATGTCTAAATTAAGGAAGATAAATGATTTCCAAGTGAGAAATAATTATTTATTAACTTTATGTCATTTATTGATATTTTCTTGGTATAGAAAGAAAAAAAAAATAATTGAAAGAAATATTTTGAAACCAAGGAAAATCAACTAGAAACATTTTCGCGCTCTTTCTTAATATTGTCTGCCTTTACAAGTAATGTAGTTACATACGTTAAAATATGTTTTGTTCACCAAGAATTGTCTGGAAATAATAATAATGATAAATAAGATTAAATTATGCACCTGTATATATTTTTTTAAAAAATATAAAAAAAAATATAAACTTTCTCAGAGTAAATATAGGAAAAGTTATATAGGGGCATTCTTACGGAGAAGTTACCGTTAAAAAAAAATTTTATAATTCCTAAAGTATGAACAAAACCAAATATCTTCATGACTTAATGATAAAAATAAAGGATATATTATATTACACATCAGTTGGAGTTATTCAAACTTCCTATACATGTAAATCAGCTGCAGTTATTATCAGAATAATCTCGGAAAAATTGCGCATTTTCGTCCATAAGTAAGCTAGCTAATAAGTATACGTATCATCAATAAAAAAATATATATTGTGTATGTTTATTGTCTATAGTCAAATATTCGTCTATGTTAGAAGTCTAATTTTTTTTCTTGGATCCCAAAATTGTAGTAGTTTAATTCAAGTAAGAATTAATCTTCAATTCTGCTATATGTTTCTTTACCTAATTTATTAAATGCACAAAATAAGAGAAAACTTTTATTTAAAGGAAATAATATCATGCGTTTATTGTTTTTAAACTTGCTTCGTGAAATACGACTGGATAAAGCTCTTCACCTGGACCAATTGCTCAACAGAAAAACATTTTCTAATGAGAGAGTATGCACTTGTTAATTAATGATTGTTTAAAACTAAGTTATAAATGATATGTATTTTTTTGTTATATCACATAGGTTAAAGTCTGTATGGTCAAGTGATATTTAATAGCCTTGTAATGACAAAGGTATGTTTTAATATAATTATTATAGGTTAAGTTGATATTTAACAGATCGGAAAAGAAAAAATCTATAAAATATGTTTTAATTATTACATACAATTGTAGGTAGAAATTTTGTATGTTAGATACGTAAAAGAAAAATATTTAGATATTTAAGGGGTAAAATAAATATTGAAAATTATCAGAAGTAACTAAAAAAAAAAAAAAGAAAAAATGCTATAACAAATATTTCTTGTTAAAGTTTTGAGACGAATTTATACTGTATTAATTGAGGAATTTATTCCTAATTATTCTTAAATAACACATCCACTTTATTTAGTTTAAGATAGTATGCTACCAACTATTTTGAATGTTCCTTTATTAAAATTAAAATTATTATACTTTTATTCTATGATGTCCATTGATTTTAGATGTTGATCAAAGTATACACGGTAACATAAGTTTATTATAATCAGTGTATTTACTTATCCTGCCCAGATATAGCATTGGTATATGCTTAATATTCGCATAGGTAATAATTATAATGTATTTATTTTGTGGGATGAAAAATGATCTCCCCAAAAGCTTTGTTTTCCATGAGAGGAAGATTTTAAATATAATGTTCGGGTATGTTTATAGCCCAAGTGATCGATTCTCATAGATAGGACGATCAAGAATTTATCTAGCATTTAGTATGCTTCATTCGTTTAAATCCCAGGAGAGGATTGTATTTGGTGTGTGTTCGTTGTATGCCCAAGTAAGAGGCAAGAAACCACCAAAATATTTTAATGTAGTAGATTACTTTACAGACCTTCGTGGTTATTCCATATTCCTCATGTGAAAATAAAGCCCACCATGGAAGGTGTTGATTATTGTGCTTAATTTTGAAAGTTCGGGCAAGATAAAGGTTATATTGGAGGTGTTAGTTCCTCAAGATCCACTTTAGTATAAATAGTGCGTTAGTAACTAGGATCAATATCTGTATTGTGCTGCTAAATATTGCTAGTATTTGACAAGTAAATCAATGGAGAAAATAATTAAAATTGCGTAGTTTTAAAACGCTTATTTACTGAAGGAATATTCAAATGCAATATTTAATTCTGGTTAGTAATTAAATAATACTCATATTTAAAATTATACGTATGAATAAAATTTGTATCATAACTTAAGTTAGCATTAAGTTAAATGTAAGATGGTAAGTGTAACTTCGGATAACTGGCCTATAATTAGAATAGGTTATCCCATTAAAGACCATAAATAAAGTAAATGTATTAGAAATAAATTTAATATTTTGCGTATTGCATATGATGGGATTAATCATTTTAAAAAAAAAAAAAAAAATAGTTAGTCAATAATTTTGAATAAAAGCTTCTACAAGGTTACCAAAATGTAGTAAACAATGTATTGGTAATGAAATGTACTTTTAGATAATCAATCCATATGATTGCATACAGGAGAAGTAGTAACTTCTAGTCCATAACCAAAAGAGTATACAGATTAATGTCAGTTATATTTTATATTTTGTATTACTATGGGATTATTGAATAAATGTTCATATATTTTTTTTTTGTGATAATAATAAATTATAGTCTTGTTAAAATTTGTTATAGATTCATTTTTTTGTTTTTATATGCTAAATATAAGTGTTTGCACAATATTTGCAAAAAACTTTTCTTGAGTCCGAAATCATTCCAAATTCTTAAAAACTTAATATACCAGATAAATAAAGTTAAGCAGATCGGAATATGTCATTATATTTTAGTTTAATGATAATTATTTATGGAGTTGAAAACTTAAGACTAAACATTCACCTTTGTGTAAAAAAAAAAAAATGAATTTATTCCAAACCATTAACTTTGGTTGCACATTATTCCATTCCCATTTAGTTAAATTGTCTAAGTAATAAATCTTAGTTATATTATTGTGTTGTCATGGATGATGGAAGGACACAAAAAGCACCCTTGTCTTTTTATTATTCTGACTGAGATTCTAAAAAAAAAAAAAAAAAAAAAGGGGCTGTGTTATTCAAAATTATACGTCATTATTGAATAGAATTATCATCTCTTTAAATAACATAGCAGTTGATATGAGAGATGAAGACACATTGAATTTAAGTAAAATAAATGTTTCCTATAGCCGACCAGAATGCCAGTCATATGCGACAACACAATATTGCCGAGCATTTCCTCACATGAAACAAAGAACCCTGAGATTAATATTATTATAATTATTCTTTAAATTAATAAGTGATCAATTATTGTTGTTATTACAATCGTGGCATGGCTTAAGAGAATTGAATGTACAATTGTATTATATGAAAAGTATTTTAGATCATATTGGAAAATTAATGGATATGTTGCTTTATTTTGGTTGCCTTAACAACAACCAGAAAAATTAGTGTCATGGGTGCAAATAAACTAAACTAATAAAGAGTTAGAAATAAAATAAATTTCTAATATATAATTAATAGTGGGTTAGAATATATATATATATAAATCTTATAAGAGACTTTCAAGTTTCCTACAGCTATCCAATCCATCTTATACAATCAATACACATAACCAAATACATTTAAAAAAAGATGAATGATCTCCAATATACATATTTCATGCTGAACTAGCATTCATCAGTTGGTCCAGATCACCATCTCACATATATTCAATCAGTGCTCATTTTATATTAAGATAGCAATTTTCAAACTTTAATGGACAAGCTTCAATCTTCCCTACACTCCAACTCTTCAGCCATCCATATCATTGAAAATCCGAAGATGAAATGATCCAAGCCTTTGCTGATGTCAATATTATTGTCATACTCATGTTGAACTTAATCTGATTCCCCACAAATAAGACCTTTATATGATCATTTAATTCAGAATAACTTAAAGTCAACATGGTATGACAATAACATTGGTATCAGCAAGAGATTTGAGCATTTGATCCTTGGATTATCGATGATATAGATGGCTGAAGAGTTGGAGTGTGTAGAAAATTGAAGCTTGTCCATGAAAGTTTGAACATTTACTATCTTAATATAAACTGAGCATTGATTGTATATAGGTATTGTAGGTGGTGATCTGGACTAACTGATGAATGCTGGTTTAGCACAAAATATGTATTTTGGAAATCATTTATCTTTTTCACATGTATGTGGTTGTGTATATCAGTTATATAAGATGGATTGGATACCTGTAGGGAACTTGAAAGTCTGAATTCAAGTGCCTTATAATTATATTAAGTTTAGCATAGAAAATATACATATATTTAAATATATATACATACACAGCACTATAATATAATAAATGTCCGCTAAAAGGTAATAAACTGTAATTATATTCTAAATAATAGTAAATAACAAAATAAATTCCAATACAAATTTTAATCACTAGTAGTACCCTCTTTATATTTATAATCATTTTCAACTAAACTGACTTAATTTCAAAATGGAATAAAACAACATCAACCGGAAACCACATATCAATTTACATATCCCATAATTCACTAATTGTAATATTCGCTGATTGTCTATTTATTATTGTGTGTGTATATATATATATATGACTGGCTAAACAAAAATTAAAAGAAAAAATATAAATTTTATAAAGCTAATTAGTAATGTTGCTATCATATATCTTGAAGATAATCAATATCATATATTTGGATATGGAATCTTGGTCTTAGGAGCCCTTTTGCATTATAAAAATATACAAAAAAGTATTAATATATATGATTTAAATGTTAAAAAAACTCATTTATTGATGAAATATATAGTTATATGGTTTATATTAATTTAGGTGTATAATACTTGTTACATAAATATACATTATATTTATATTGGTGATACTAAGGGTAATATATATATGTAAAATAAATAAAATGTCCGTTAATTAAAAACAAATTTGTAATTATAATTGAAATAATAAATTTAACGGTTTACAAACAATTACAAACAATCCTTAAATTCGCAGAAGTACTTTTGGTTAATTTCTTAAACCTGCCTCAACTGCCATTAAATTCAAAAAACAAAAGCGGAAGCAAACGTCATCAATTCAAATTCCACTAATCTCATATTTTAATGTTAGCAGCTTGTTGATTTATTAAATGCATTTTATTCCTGTTTATAAAAATTGCCTCTTTGAATTGATGATGTTTGCTTCCCACTTTTCTTTTTTAAATTTAATGGCAGTTGAGGCAGGTTTAATAAATTAACCAAAAGTACTTCTGTGGATTTAAGGATTGTTTGTAATTGTTTGTAAACCGTTAAATTTATTATTTTAATTATAATATATATATATATATGTTTATTCATATAGTATACGAACATGGATGGGCTGCTCACCAACACGCATTAGCCAGCGTGGTGAGTTTATTGGCTTTTTACCTCTGAGTTTAAGATCAAGAAACACCATGGTCTTTCTTCTCAGTGCCTGATAAGGCAGAATGAATGTTTGTGTAAATGATAAAGATTTTTCCCAATTATACAATTATGACAGACAAAAATAAAGCATGGCCCTTAATCCCAGGAGGCTGTAAAGTCACCAACCAAGGCAGCGGTTGGTGGCCAAAGGCGGAGGGTGCTAAGAATATCCTGGAGGCGGACCCAGGCTGCCATTTGATGACGCTTTTATTTGGTACTACACTGCAGATCACTTTCAAGTGAAGAAGTTGCAAGATTGAAGAAGAACCTCTTATATTAAATGGGATATTATTGGACTTTGTGAAGTTAGAAGAAAAGGTGAAGAGACAATTGATTTAAAAGTGGACATATGCTCTATTATAAAGGCACAAATATTGGAAATACAAGTGGATAGGATTCATTTAAATAAAGTGGAAGAACAATATTGTGGAGTTGATGGTGTATCAGACAGGTGGCAAGACTAGTTATACAACTTAATAGCAGATATCAAATGCAGATAATTCAGGTTTATGCCCCAACAAGTTCTCACAGTGATGAAGTAGTAGAAGATTTTTATATGGATGTACAAAAGGTTTTTGATCAGAGTAAACAACATTTTAAAATTGTTATGGGAGATTTTAATGCTAGAATTGGTAAACAAAATGAAAGATGAAAGTGTTGTAGGTAATTTTGGTTATGGTAATAGAAATGAGAGAGGACATAGACTTGTGGAGTTTGCAGAGAAGGAAAAACTTTATATTATGAATTCTTTTTTTGAGAAAAATGTTAGAAGGAAATGGACATGGAAGCATCCAAATGAAGGTACAGCAGAATTGGATTATATTTTGACTAACAGGAAATACATATTTCAAGATTGTAATGTTCTTAATAAATTTAATACAGGAAGTGATCATCGATTAGTAAGGGGTAAGATACATGTTAATGTAAAACTAGAGAGACAAAAATTATTAAGAAAAACTATATTTACAGTTGATATTCCTAATCTTCAGAAACATTCTAATGAATTTAAATTAGAACTTACAAATCGGTTTCAAGTATTAGTAGATTTTGAACATGATTCAGATTTAAAAATTAATATGAAAATAACTGATACCTTTTAAAAATGAAAGATAGCGGTAGAAAAAGCCTTGACTAATAAAACTATGAGCTAGAGATTGAAGAAAGAGGATGAAGATAGAGATTAAATTAATTCTGATTTTAAAGGGAAAAGGAAGATATAAGAAAGTATAGTGAACGCAAAAGGTAGAAGAAAATAAAAGTCTTAAGAATGTAAAAAATTTTGGTATTGGTAGGAAATTTATATCTGCTAAGGAAAAGATGGAATTATTACTAAAAAGGGTGTTATGAATGGTAGAAGTTTTTATCAAGAATTATATAGTAATAAGCAGTCCTCCTATATCTATTACTCTCCGAATTGCCCAAATTTTAAAGAAGAAGTAGAAATGCAATTAAATGTATGAAAAAGGAAAGCCCAGGTATGATGGAATTATAATTGATATATTAAAAGAAGCAGGTGAAGAAACAGAAAAAATATTAGCAAAGTTATATACCAAATGTCTAAAGATAAAGATGTACGGATGATTGGAAGAATGGTATAATATTAATATTTAAAAAGGTGATAAAAAGATATTAGAAATTACAGACCTATCAGCCTTTTATCATTATATAAATTACAGATAATTACAACTGTCTACAGAGAACTGGTCCCAACAAGAAAGCTGGTTTAAAAGTGTTTTAGTACAGTAGATCATATTCAAGTATTGAGAGAAGTTATAGAAGGAAAATGAATATGAGTTGTCTTATGTTTTGGATTTGTAGATTATGAAAAGGCATTTGATTCTATAAACATTTCTTCAGTGATTAAAGCATTGGATCATCAAGGTATAGTCAGGATATTGTCATATTTTAAAGAATATTTATAAAACAACAGCAACAATTAGTTACATAATGATACGGGAAAGTCAAATTGAGAAAGGGTAAGAAAGGTGACCCATATCTCCAAAACTTTTACAGCAGTGTCAGAAGTATTTTGGGGTTAAAATGGGAAACTAAAGGAGTGAAAGTAAATGGAGTTATTTAAGTCTTAGTTTCGCAGATGATGTAGTTGTTTTTGAAATAATGCTTCGAGCTGCAGAAATGTTGCAGGAGTTATCAGATGAAAGTAGGAAAGTAGGACAAAGATAAATGTTAAAAAGACTAAAGTAATGTTTAATCGATTTGCTAAAATATGAAAATAAAGATTGATTATGATGAATTAGAAGAAGTTAAGAGTTACAAATACCTTGGTCAGATTATTAATACAGATGGAAACATAATAGAGGAAATTAATCATAGAATTAAACTTGGTTGGAGTGCTTTTGGTAGAAATAACTTGATATTAAAAGGAAATATGCCTATGTGTTTGAAAAGAATGGTTTTTAACAAATGTGTTTTACCAGTTCTTACTTTGGATCTGAGACTTGGACACTTAATAGAAGAGCAATACATAGACTTCAGACCACTCAAAGAAGTATGGAGAGATGTATGTTGGGAGTAACAAGAAGAGATTGAAAGCAATGTATGGGTAAGAGAAAAAGGTGTTACTGACCTCATTGAAAAAATTAAAAGATTGAAGTGGAGTTGGGCTGGACATATTTCTAGAAGAGATGATAATAGATGGACAATTGAAATTTTAAACTGGATTCAAGAGATTGTAAAAGACCCAGAAGGAGACCACATGTAAGATGGATGGATGAAATAAGAAAATGTGTAGGGGTGATGTGAAGAAGAGAAGCTAAAGATCGGAGATGATGGATTAAACTTGGAGAGACCTTCATCCTGCAGTGGATTGATAATGGTTGATAATGATGATGATGATGATATATATATATATATATGTGTGTGTGTCAGATTTAAAAAAAAATACAAATGATGAGTAAAGTAGAATATGAAATGTGCTGTTAATTATATACAAGTAGTTAATATATTAGATTTTGAAATGAGCAGTTAAATTTAAACTGCTTTTTCGAGTTAGTATTTGATTTGATTGGGTGGTTGATTTGTTATATATGAATTTTTAAATGATAAACTATATGATTTATGAAATATATTGGATATTAAAACAATGATCATATCGTAATTTCAATAATCTGTGAGCACAGTGGTGTAGGTAAGATGATTAAGCTTCATGTGGCTGCTTATATATAGCTGGATGTGTGAGGGATTGATCGCAAATTTTAATTTTATTTATTTTGTTGTAGAAATATGATTTCAGACTTTTTTCAGGTTGATATGAAGCAGAAATGGCATCTAAAAAAAATCAAAGAGTGAATAAAATAAATATAGTTCTGATGATGGGGAAAGAATCCTCTTTCTATGCTGCTAATCAGCGCGATGAGTGACACCTATGGAAACTTAATGTTAGATATAATGAGAGTTTGTATACTTGAAATAAAATTTTTATTTGTTTCACCAAAGTTAATACATCTGATTAATAAATAAGTTGATGAGTCTAATAAAGAAAGCAACCAAAATCCATAAAAAATAAATTTAACCTTCAAAACAACCATTTCAACAATAAACTGTAAAGAAATTATAAGATTTGTAAATATTTATCAGACCAATCTACTTAGTTTTCTAATAAAATCTTAAAATTCACTCTTTTTAATTACTTATTCATTTAACATTTTATATAAGAGTTTTTGTTTCTGAAGTTCATTATATAATTAATATTTATATGTTTTTCAGAAATTGGTATTATATATGTTAAATATATTTTTTTCTAATGTTATACAAAATTTTCATTACAGTTGAATGTAGGATCCTAGAATACTAAGCTTGAAACATGATTAAAAGTTCGACTAATAATACAATCTGCTACATTTAATGAGCTTTAATTAGAGCATATATAGATATACATAAATATGACCATAAAATTTAATTAATTACCAATCTTTTCTGGAAATTTTTAAAATATTAAATTATACATGATAATATGAGAAGAAAAATTAGCAAGAGGTTAAAATATTGATAGTAAACCAAATGTACTACTTAAGACATACAAAATCTGGCTTTGTTATTACTAAAAATCTAATCATATAAGATTTTTAAATATCCTATTGCTGAAAGTTAAACATGTGTGCAATTAATCTTATTAAATCACACATTAGATCACAATTTAGTTCTCCAAAAATATTTTTTGGGACTTAGATAGTGTTGAAAAGAATCCAACACTTCAAGCATGTAAGTAATAGCATTTAAAAATATAATTGATCTCTGTTATGTCTTTTTACTTGTATCATTACTTCCCTGTTGATCCAAATTATAATCTCTTGCATGTCTTTATATTTTTGTAGATGTGGTTATTCATTGTGTTTGAAATGTGCACATTGAATAGAGGTTTTAAGCATATTTTTGTAATTATACATGGGGGGGGGATAGAGATTAATTAAAGGTGATATGTGGTCATGTCTAATTAAGTTTAAAGTTTATCTCTGTGCTAAAATTATAATACACTCTGCAGGTAATGAATAAGAAATAATAATAGATAATTTATTTACCTAAAATGAATAGTGTTGCATGTATGAGTGTAAACAAATTGCTATGTTAACTTAAGTTCTGACTGTGGTATGACAGACAACTTGTAAGGTTCTCTAGAGCATTATAAAAAGGAAATATAAGATTCTCAAGCTGAAATAGTGGACTGTCAAAGAGGAGATGATTTTTGAGATGAAGTGCTGGCTAAATTAAAGGAAAACATACATTATATAAAATAATGAGGAATTTTAAAAGGAATGATGAACATTTTATTCAAGGTGTTCATCAAGCCTTTAAACAAGAAATGGACACTATGGTGCAGTCAACTAGCATGCTCCCAAATCAAAATGCTTTAGATTTGCCTATATAATTAGGAAAATAGGTTGAGAGATAAGAGGGTCCCTCTTATCTTTATAAAGTCAAATCTTGCATTATGATTTATAGAGATCTCTCTTGTTAAAATTAAGCACTCAAGGTGAATGTACTGAAATTTTAGCCTTATATAAGTATTATGTGCTGAAATTGTGCTTAATAAGAATTAATATTTACAAACTTTAAATTGATCCCAAATATTTCTAAATTTAATATCTTAATATTAAGTTATTGTAAATTGAAAGATTTCATCGAATGTTAATGTTTAACAGAAATAGTGGAATTAATCAGTAAAGAATTTATTAGCTTCATGCTCTCAAATTAAAATGCTTTAGATTTGCCTATATAATTAAAAAAATAGGTTGAGAGATAAGAGGGTCCCTCTTATCTTTATAAAATCAAATCTTGCATTATGATTTGTAGAGCTCTCTCTTGCTAAAATTAAGCACTCAAGGAATATGTACTGAGGTTTTAGCCTTATATAAGTATTATTGCTAGCAAGAAAAAGAACAAAATCTACAACATCCATAATTATGATAATATATCAGGATACTTTCATATATCTTCCTGGCTAGATTTTAACCTCTTTTAAAAGCCAAGCTTCTATCTTTATAAAAGACTTACTGACAATGCAGCTTTCTATCAGATCATTCCATAAAACATTTATGGTCAATAGATGGAGCTTTACTAAGAACTCCAAACAAGTTGTTTGGAGTTCTTGGTAAAGCTCCATCTATTGACCATAAATATAAGCGATAGCAAGTTTACGTATATAAAACTTGTTTTTGTTTTTTTATAAAACATTTATGTAAAACATAATTATCCACATGGTGTGGAAATATAATTGAGCATTTAGACAAATTTTGATTAAATCACTTATTGGATCTTTCTAATCCAAATAAATCATTTGACCTCTATCTGAAGAACCTGATCATCATCAGGCCCACGTCTGGGTGACGATTTGTAACCATATGGAAATAGGGGTCCCATAATTAGGGTGACAATTGTAACTATAGAGAAAATAGGAGTTAATAAGAGATAATCTGAAGTTACAATGTCCCATAATTGGGTAATTATTTGTAACAGTACACCACAACCTGGCTGAATTATGAGGAGATGCATCCCCAAACAAACAATATATAAAATTAAATATAAAAGGAATGAGCATGAGTTGTCAACAAAAAACTAACTACAAGTTCACCAGCATTTTACAAAAGTAATAACCATTTTTCATCATGAATGATCAACAATAAAAATAAATCAACACTCAATCTTATGACTATTTGAAAGGGATCCACTATAGACCAGGCTAATTATTTAGCCGGTGCCAAACCTAAAGCAGGAATACAAATAATAATTATCTGGCCGCACATACTTTGGTGCTCTTCCATCAAACTATGACAATAATTCAAATAATGCTGAGATGCTAAAAACATCCTGACCATCATCAATGCACTGGCCACTTAGTACTATTAAGCTATGGGCCAACTATACACTAAATTTCTAATAAAAAAAAGAGATGTAATGCATGGGGCTTTAAATTATATCCCTTTTACACCAAGCAGGATAATCATGATCTGGATGACCAGAACACTAAACATAAACCCATACTACATATAACTATTATGCACAAATCTAGATCAAGAAGCAAGAACTCTATAAGCTATTACTGTGAGAAAAAAGATAAATAAATAAAGCAGCTTATTATAAATCACTTTAAATAATTTCTCATTTTACCCTATTATAAGTAAATAGTTTTATTGAGATCATTTAAAAACATGCCAGAACACTAAACTGTCATGAACACTATAATTTATAAAACAGAAATTGGCTAGAATAAAAAAAATTAACCTTTAAAATATTTTTTAAAACAATTATTCAATAATTAACTGATTAACAATAATCAAAAAAAATGACACAATAGTATGAAATTTTAAATATTCATTTCATCATAAAATATATTTTCATAAATGTATATTAAATCATTGAACATTACATGATCACCATTTTTTATGCTAGCATATAACTATTATTAACACAGGCAAAACTATCCATACAGTAGTGCCATTCAGTGCCAACCAGAGTATGCACTAGATAGGGATTTTATGCACAATCCTTCTGGCATCCATTGATTGCTCTGGTTGGCACTGAGTGTCACTACTGTATGGAAAATTTTGCCTGTGTTAATAAATGTATATTAATAAATCAGTTGATTTATATTCATAAATCAACTTTTAATTCATTAAGTTATTTCTTTAAAATAATTAAGAGTCAAAAAAACATTTTCAAAATCAAAGAAAACGATTTTTAATTTAATTAATCTTTTGTTAACTTTTTAGGGGGGAAATGAATGAAAAACAAAAAAAAACATGTTTCTAAAAAAAAAAAAAACCAAATTACAACAAATTAAATTTTCTAAAAACTATTTCATAATTTTGAGGAGAATATTGACTAGATTTTTAAAAAACAATTCACAATTTAAAAATAATAACTTAATGAAAATATTTAAAATTAACAATTCTTACAAAAATAAAATAAGTCTATATATATATATGAAAATATAGTGTGCACACAAAAAATACTTTTAACCATGATTTGATTCTTCTATGGATTTCTTGCCGATTATAATTTTCAGTTTTTCCAGTTGTTGTCTTCTCAAAGGCTTTTACACATAAACATGATTAATTTATCCCTTTTCTGGTGTGCAGTATTTCATTTCTAGGTTAACGACAGCAAAATTTTATCCATTGTTTTAATACATTTCCCAGGTAGAACTAATACAGACTGAGACTCATGTGCTTGGTTACAGATTAGTTTGCAGTGCAAGCAAGTTACATGGAGAAATATTATGTCTAGCTTTTAGCTCAATTTAGCACATGATTTTTATTGTAAAAACATTTTTATGACCAAACTCATAGGATTCTAAAAGCTTGTTTAAAACTTCTGTTGCATTATGGAATGGCTTAGTTATAACTTCTGCTTCTTTATTTTTTAACAGCTGAATTAATACTTGACTGCTCTCTCTTAAACAGCTAAGTTAGGAATAATTTCTTCTACCAAAATTTGGGTTTTATCACTTATTCACACTGCCAATGTTTTTTTCTAGGACAATCTTGCCTACAAGACAAACACAGTCTTTCTCTAACTTGATATTTTTATAACATCCAATTAGTAATATTTACTGAGGCTATAACCTCAAGAATATGCATGTAAAATGTGATAGTAGTGCCCTCTACAGGTGTTTAACCACAAGCTTATGCTATGGAAGAAAGAGGTCCCTACTATTGCATTTTACACGCATATTCTCGAGGTTGTAACCTCAGTAAATATTATTTACATAATCAATGTGCATTTAATAAATTTATAATTACAACATCCAATTAGGTAAATTTGTACAAATACAATTGTTCAGTTATTTTTTTGCTTAATTATTGATATTAAAAAACAAGTCAAGAACTTAAATTGACATCATAAAATTCATGACATTATTTTCTAATTAAGAATTTTTTTTTTTGAAAATTTGATTTTTTTTCATTGAAAAGAGAGAAAGAAAAAAAAAACAATTCTGATTAATTAAAAATAAAATTTACCAAAATATCAAAATCCAATTTTTTTAAAAAAACAACAACTTTTAAACAGAAAACTTTACCTTTGTTAAAATTTAAAATTAATATTTAGTAAATAATTTACAAAAAAGAGAAAATATTTTTTTCTCTTAGTACATTTTCATAGTTTAAATTAAAACTAATAATTATAATTACTGAAGAGAGAGAGAGAGAGTTAAAAAACTTACATTTTTTTATAATTTCTCTCTCTTCTACAATCATTTATAACTCTTATTAAAATATTCCCATATTAAAATATTTTTATTTAATAAATTGTATGCTTGAGAATTCTCATACTGTCATATTGGGACTTTAAATATTTATTTAAATAAAGACCCATTATAAAAAATATGTATGAAAAAATTAAATATTATTTCCCCCTTTAATTAAATAGTTCTATATTTAAACCTAAAAAACATGCTGCTAACTATATAATTATTTTTATCTGCAAATACTGCTACTGCTACCACTAGTTTTAAAATGTATTTTATTGAGTCAGCTTATAAAGCAAAACATAAGAGATCAGATTACAGAGCAGTGTGTAAAATTTCTTACGTTTAGGTAATTAGTTGAGGTGTGTACAAGATACACCTCTTTAAAAAAACCAAGACAAAAGTAAAATGGAATAATCAGATCACAATATCCCAGGTTATTAGTTAAAAGTTGTAAATGTATTGTTCAATAATAATGTGATGAGGTAAAAAAACTATCAAAATGTTCTGAACTGGTATGGGTGAGGTTTCCTTTAAAGTGGTGTATTAAGTTCTATTATATTCCAAGTGGCAGATACTATTTCTATTGGGGACAAAATAAAGTCTCTGCATTTTATTTTCTTTAATTTATTTACAAACAATGATTTCAGTTTCTGAGAAGTAGGGTTGAGAATGAAATGGCTTCGTATAAACCAGAAAATGAAGAGTAGGAATATTGATAGCCTAATAGTGGGAGGAAAAACCTGTATTAATATCATCTATTAGTGCAGGAATAATGTAATTTCTATGCTGTGTGAGATTCAAAATTAGCTCTCTATAAGTTTGCAGTGCTGAGCAATTATATATAAAGTGTTGAGAAGTTTTTTCATCTTTATGACATAAAGCGCAGATAGCATCAAGTTTGGCATTTTATTTTGTTTGATAGAAAGGCATTGGTAGGTACCTCATCAAGATTAACTTTAATAATAAAGTCAAGGTATTTGGGATCCAACCACCAATATTTGAATTTTTTTATCAGCAATTTATTGGTAAAAGAAAGTGTACTGGTGGGGTTGCTTTGTGATGCGGTGACAGTAATTATATGGTGTGTATCCCAAAATTTTAACTTTGTCTGAAATAAGTTATCTGGTATCTGATTTTTGTCTATTAGTTTGATGAGGTTACTTAAAAAAATTGTTTTTGCTGGGTGGTGGAATATCAGTTGAAGATATGGGAATAAATGCGTGAAAATCTTGAAAATTAGTGGAGATTTTTTGCAAGGTATTATAGGTCTTTTGATAATAAAAAGTGGTGATGTTGTGCAATGATAAGCCATTATTTTTGGAATGTTTCTGTAAATTATTGACAGTGATGGTGACTGCTTTTTTTGTTCCAAATGAATAGAGTGCAGAGCGAATAAATTTTGTGAATAAATGAGTTGGCAAATTTAATGATGGGGGCATAGTAGTTAATTTTGGGGGAAATAAGCTTATTAACTACCACTACCACTACTATTACTATTACTACTATTACTGCTGCTGCTACCACTGCCACTACTGCTGCTACTACTGCTGCTGCTGCTACTTCTGCTACTATGGCTGCTACTGCCACTGCCATTACTGCCACTACTGCCACCACTGCTGCTACTGCTGTTACTCCTGCTACTGCTACTATACTACTACTACCACTACCACCAACTCCATCATCACTACTACTACTACTACTACTACTACTACTACTACTACTACTAATAATAATAATAATAATAATAACAACAACAACAACAATAATAATAATAATAACAACAACAATAATAATAATAATGATGATAATAATAATAATAATAATAATAATAATAATAATAATAATTATTATTATTATTATTATTATTATTATTATTATTATTATTATTATTATTATTTTGTAATGACAATACAGTATAATTCAATCGATGAGTCATAAATATGTTCACATATCTGATATAGTTTCAATACAATATTTTAATTTTTTCATATTAAAGTTTTCTTTCCAAAAGAGTTTTATAATTTGTTTTATTGTAACTCTCATTTATATTCTTTCTTCATCTATATCTATGCAATGAAAGTGACAAGTATTGCAATTCTTTAGATGTTTTTTATATTTAAACTATATTTAAGTTAATCTTAAAATGTTATTGAGGAAGTCGTTACTGTTCATTTACTTCTCTTGATTAATCTAATAAAGGTGTAATTTTACAATAGTACACTATCACATCCACTAAGGTCAAAGACATAATCATTATTTTTGATTTTTTAAAATCTATTTTTTAATTGTCCAGCTCATCTTTATATAAGTTTTTTTAATGCCTTTTTGTCACAATTAGAAGAAGCTTAAAATTCACTTTTATATAATAAATAGATAAATTGATAATTATACATTTAATTAATACTGTTGTAATAATTATATCATTGTGATAAAATATTTTATTAAAAACAATAACAAATTTATTGGAATGACTTTAACATCCAAATCCATTTTTTTCACTTAAAAGCAAGCCAATATATTTAAATCAGTTCACATTCTCAAGTTACTGAAGATTTTTGTTCCTGGCTGACTAAGGACTTGAAAATTTTGAATATTGATTATTAAACCAAAGCCCTATATTTAAAAAAAAAAACCATTATGTTCATTTTGTAAATCATCTTTTGAATTAGTAATGCTAACATAGTCATAAGAACACTGCCAAACAAGTGTAGAAAATGAAGTTCTTGTTTTTGATTTTAATTGATTCCAATTAAACATTTTAAAAATTTAATAATTTGTATTTTTGATTAATTCCACATGCCACTATTATAATAAAATTTTAAAACAAGTAGCAGGTTGTACACATCATTGTTTGAAATCAGTTTTTTTTTAATGTATCTGGTTTTTCACCAGTAGCAAAAATATTTCCTCTCATTCAATCATGGAGAAGTTGTATAATCCAAATAAACTTTGATGAATGACGAACAAATTCAAAACAATACTATAGGTCTGCTGGATTAATTGAGTCATGCCTTAACCAAATCAATGAAGGCAATATATAAATCACACTTTTGACCCTGACATCTTTTTTAATTTTGCCTCATTTCTATAGGCTTCTTGATTTTCTAAAACTACAATGAGTCTCTGATAAACACCCATCTATGACTGAAAGCAATCTATTAAAAAAAAATCCTGAAATTATTTTTGATGTAATGTGTAATATCAATATTCCATGATAGATACTACAATCTTGGCTTTTTTTTTTTTAACAATATTGAAATAATAAAAGCATTTCTTTATAGATCAGCAACGTAACAACATATACTTCTAAGAAATTTCAATATTTTTAAAATTAAGATATCTCACACTATATTTTAAAATTTCTTCAGATATCAATCTTTTCGGATTCTACCGTCATTTTATTTTTAAGATTAGCTTTGATGAAATTTAAATGGTCAACAGAAGATAAACCAGATATATAATTAAAAATCTTTATCTCATTTCTTTAATACAATAATTAATTTGTTAGCAATATGTAGTCACACAGAAAAGAAGAATAATGTTCTTTGTATTTGTCTGAAGGTTTGTAATGATGGTATATTATAAGATATGATATATTGGACTATTTTCATCATTTATGAGTGAATGTTGAATGTATAAAAAAATTTAAACTTTATTTAAACTTTCCAAATAAAAAAACAACTTGTTAGTAATAACACACAAATAGACAATACAGGTTAGTAATTAATAACACACAATGTGCTATTACTAACAAGTTGTTTGTATTTGGAAAGTTTAAATAAAGTTTACAATTTTCTATACATTCAACATTCACTCATAAATGATGGAAATAGTCCAACATATCACATCTAATAATTTTTTTTATTTAAAATAAAAAATTTTGTTTTCTTTTTTTCTGATGAAAGAAATTTTGACAGTTAGGAACCTTTATCTTACTTGCAGTTTTTGTTGCTATATAAAATTACTCACTAACAATTGTAAACTCTATTATTAAAATTTATCAATTTTTATCAGCACATCCTTCATCTCAATGTCCATAATATCACAACAATCCTTCAGTGCACTGCATGATTTGGTATACTTTGTAGAGTGTTGGATTTGGGGTTGGAAGGTCCAAGGATTGCCTCTGATGATTGCAAATCTGGTGTTCAAACTTTTTATGAACTTCTGAGCAATAAAGACATGTCTTTTTTGTTAACCCACCAGTATAATTCCATACTATCATTTTTATAAATGTTCTAAATTTACTATTCTACTACAACTTGACTTTTTTTAATTAGAAAGAATATTTGACTAATTTGATATTGAAGCAGTGAATCTTAGCTTAAGATTGTGCTTCATGTTTCTACCTACTAACCTATATTTAAATCCTATATCTTTTCCCACTCCTTTTGTCATGTATATATATATATATTTGAAATGCGCACCTAAATTTATCAATTTTAACTTTCAATAACATTTTATTATTAATTTTATGATTATTAATTATTAGTTCTTTTTTATTAAAGTATTATAGATGCGATTCAAATATATATATATATATATATATATATATATATATATATATATATATATGAGAAAAAACTTACTAACAATATTAATTTTAAATATTTTATTATACATCATTTTTTTAAAACTTTTTCTTTTTAAATTGCTTGTTTTTTTTCTTTTCAACTGTATATTTTGTAAAATTTAATATGGAAGATGATACAGTAATTGTCTAAAAATAATTAAAGGGGTTGGAAGCACTTGTTTTAATCTGGGGAAGGTATTTTTAATTAAAGTTTTTACTTAAAATGGGATTAAGATTAGAAATATTTTTGTTAAAAACATGTTTGTCAAATCTATTTCTAATCTGGAAATAGATTTGAATTTATTTTTAGATGTTATCTTACTGTTGAATCTTCAAAAACAACTGATAAAAAAAAAGTGTAAAAATGACTGAATTTTGAATCACAGGGAGATTATCTACTATTGAGAGAGCTGATTGTTAACCTATTACATGTCGCTTGAAACTTAAAATGATGTAGTAATAAATCCACCATGCTTCTGGGCCCTATGGGGCATCATCTTCCATGGCCATACCATTCTGCCACCCAAGAGAAGTAAAACCCGATCTAAGAACTTTCATGCTAATAGACGCTTGCTTCCACCGAAGAACTTGCACTTTAATTGCCGTGCATGAGCAATATTTTAAATTGGATTCTTAAAATTGCAAGGTAACTTTTATGCTACTATTTGAAAATGAATCTAGCCTCACTAATCTCAAATCCTGCTATCAAGATTCTAACGTATTGTTCAATTTTCTATCTTTTAAATTAATATGTTTTTTTTATATAAATAACATGTAATTTGCTCTTAAATAATTTATATAAATTTAATTCTCTCTCATATGCTCTAACTGTCTTTAACTTTGGTGCTGTCAATTCTTTATAGTCATTTATTACTTGATTTTATATATATGCTTTTATTATTCTTATTATGCCAATCTTAAACAATCTGATGAGGTGAATTTCTAAAATCTTTTTTTGTCATTTTAAATAAACCTTCATGAAGCAAGTTATTAACGTCCCTTTATATATATATATATGTGTGTGTAATGCATTCATTGTAAATTAATACGTTCGCCAGATTGTTTTATAAATCAACATTTTAGGTTCGTTTTTAATATAAAAATTGATTTGTTTCACTCTGGATTTTCTACCTGGGGTAAATCCAGAACTCAAGCTAATTAACGCTTTGAAATCTCATAAAATATTATTTATTTAATTCTAAAAAGAGGTGACTTAATACTCTTAAAATATATTCTATGTATTTCAGTTATTGTAAAATCCACGAAGGTGGGATTGAATTATTTTAAATAGTAGGAAAGGGAAGAGGGTGAATCTTAATGTTTCTTTTACTAAATCAAATCTTAACATATATTTTATTAATTTGAAATCGAAATCTTAATGTTTCTTTTGCTAAATAAAATCTTCACGTATATTTTAGTAAATGAAATCTAAATTTCTCTATATATATTATAGTGGCATAGCATATTATTTATATAAATTATAGTATTCAAACAAGGGTCATTTATTTTTAAAGCAGTAAAACTTTTTCAATGTCATTAGTGACATTTATTATTTGTACTGCATTACTGACATTTAGCCGATCTTCATGATTAGATATATGTACTTCTTAATCTAGGGGTTACAACAAGTTCGAACCCATAGATTTCTTCTCAAGTTTTGTCCTGAGGATAGTTGAAACTACCCAGGACCATTTATGTTATATCTCATTCCATAGATAGTTGAGCTCTCTGGAATCATATTTATTTCATATAAAATGCCTCTGGTGGTGATCCCGTAAGTTTGGCACACACTATGCACATTCACTTCTTCATAAATAAAGGGCCCCTTGCATTGGTTATACCAAAAAAGTCTGGGCCATGCCATGCCTATCCTTTTTCTCTAAGCACTACCCAAGAAGGGGGTGTGAGACTTTGGTTTTTCATTCAGAAGCACAACTTTTCCTGCTATCTTTTTGCCACAATGTCAGCACTGCAAACTTCTTCGTATTATTATTTCTTTTGCTTCATGACCCAGTTTTAATGATCTAATATTAAAATTGTGCTCTGCTTAAAATATATATTAATGCCAACTATTACTAGATTTATTATTAACATTATAATATATAAATTTATTTCAGTCTCCTACAATCCCACCATCGTAACTTATTTCTGTATTTAAGAGTATCTATATGCCTTGGGAAAAATAAAGCGTTCGTCTTACTATTGTTAAAATAATTTTTCATTAAATATTTTGTCATAGTTTCAAATATAATGTTTTCAAATGTATTTTGTTTATTTTCACAACCTCAATGGCGTGAAAATAGTTTATATCATATGTATAATAAATTTCGGAATGCTCCTAGAAAAATATATGTTAGCCACCATGTTTTTGAAACATAAATCAAAGCATTAATGGCAATATTATGTAATCTTTTCTAATATTTGATTGGCATCTTAATATTGGACCCACCAAAGATGTGTGTTTATTTGTAATATATTATTTAGCTAATAAAGAGCATATGAGAAATAATAGTGTGAATGACACTATGTAATCCTCTATCGCTTGATAGACCGCTTGCTCATTCACACACACACTAATGTATATAATTAATTTATAAATGTATAATAATTTGTCAGTATATTAAACTATATTTTATTGTCTAACTTATTTGAGTAGTTCAAATTCCTTTTCCTCCCTTCCACATATTACACCCATGCTTATATATTATTTTAATAGTGGCATAGTTAATAGATATCTCATTGTTTTGCTCAGCTTTGCTAGTCGGCCAGATTAAAATTAAATCTCTTGTGCCATCATTACTATGTTATTCATTAGGTGTTAGATCTGGGCTTAGAGAGTGGGTTCAAATCCAGGCTGGTCCCTGATCTAAATCTCAGGCTTGACTGGGTTTGAAGACATTTTGTGAGTTCCAGCTCATGTTAGATGGATAAGCATGTTTTGACCGGCACATAGGATTTTTTTTCTTGGGTTTGGCTTCCCAATGCAAGGCTTCGATATAAACACCCACATACCCTGAGTACTGAATACTATATATATATATTTTCTTTAAAAAAAAGTTGTTATATAATTTTTTCCATGTTTTATATGTTTAAAATAATGTGTTCAAAGTGTAAAATTCACTGTTTAAAGTTAAAACCCATGTACTACAACCATAGTACATATGTATTTTTTCTTCAATGTCATATATAAAGTTTTTTTGTTCTTGAGACATATATAAAAAGTGTATAAATAATTCATAAATCATTGATCACTCTGTCTTAGCTGGTGCCCTTATAAAAATAAATTTTGCTAACCAGTAGTGAGTCAAATGCAAAAATGTTGGAAGTGGAGGGTTCGAACTCAGAAAAAAGAATTATTGAGAGCAAATTTTTTTTTTGGCTTAATGCTATGATGTATAAAAGTTTAAACATGTAATAACCAAACTATGAGTTTTCTTTTCAGATGTAGGGGTGCGAACAAGAGAAATTAAAGAAATGGCTAGATTAGTATAAAATCTTAAATAAATCTTTTTTTTTTTTAAGCAAGCAAAAGCTAAATTTTCAACTAAGCTATAGTTGGGCAGATATATAGAAAGTGTGGGAGCATTGAGTGTTTATGCAGGAGATGATTTTTTTTTTAAAAAAAAGAAGAAATATATGTATAGAAATTTTCTTTTTTTGCTAATTGAGTATATAATGTTTGTGTTTATTTTAAAAGCAAAGTGAAAGAATTTGGCATGTGTATGGATTTTTTTTTTGTTTTTCTGTCTTTTCCAATAGTATGTAGTATTGTGTAGTGTATGTGTGTGTGAAATCTATGTATTTGTATATGTAATGCTGCGTATATATGTACATGGGTGTGTATGTGCGATGTGTAGGAACAGATGTGTTTGAAAATTTTATATGTATTGCATTGCTATATATTTTCTTGGAAACCCATATGTGTGGAGAAATTGTGTCGTATCTCAAGCATAGAAATTTTTTTTATTATATAGATGTGAAAAAAAAAAAATCTATTTTTTGGATTAAACAGTTGAACAAATATTCACATCCCCAAATGATATTTCATATATATAGTTTTATATAACAAGAGTGGGTATTGAATTTTGAAAATTTTCATCGTTCTTTTGGTCGTCACTTGAAAACTCGGAGTCAAGGCATTTTTTTTTGTTTTTTGTTTCATTGTATGTGCAGAGAAATGAAGCAGTCAATCTTAGCTTAAGATTGTGCTTCATGTTTCTACCTACTAACCTATATTTAAATCCTATATCTTATCCTGCTCCTTTTGTCATATATATATTTATATTTGAAATGCGCACCTAAATTTATCAATTTTAACTTTCAATAACATTTTATTATTAATTTTATGATTATTAATTCTATTATTAATTATTAGTTCTTTTTTTTAAAGTATTATAGGTGCGATTCATATATATATATATATATATATATTTATAATCATTTTAAAAGGTTACAATATATATATATATATATATTGTAACCTTTTAAAATGAAGAGAGAGGGAGAGATAAGAAGAAAATGGAATAAAGGAGAGATAATGATAAAGATAAATGATGAAAATGAAATGAGAAAGGCCAATTGTAACCTGATAGAATAAGAGATAGAGAAAGAGAGAAAAGAAAAGAAGGAAAAGAGATAAAAAAATGAAATGAAGAGAGGGGTGTGAAAAAGAAAGAGAGAAAAAGGAAGAGAGATAGAATAAGAGAAAATGCTAATTGTAACCTACTAGAATAAGAGGGGTGTGTGAGAAAGAGAAAAGAGAGAAAAAGAGATAATGCTAATAAAGAAATAAAAGATAATGAAATGAGAGAGGCCAATTGTAACCTGATAGAATAGTGAGAGAGGGAGAGATAAGAAAAAAATGAAATAAAGGAGAGAAAAAAATGGGGAAAAGTAATAGAAATGATATATATATATATAATGGAGAGATAGAAGAAATGAGATGATGGGAAAGATATGAAATAGAGAGATGTTAGAAGAAGATAGAATAAAGGAGAGAGAAATGAAATGAGATGATGGAAATATATGAAAGAGAGATATAAAAAAAGATATTTTAAATGGCCAAGGTGATAGAAAGATATGAAATAGAGAGATGTAAAAAGAAGATATGAGATAGAGGAGAGAGAAAAATGAAATGAGATCATAGAAGAAACTCTTAACGAATATTTTAAAGGGCTGAAATGAGATTAAGTTGCTATCTCATATGCTCTAACTTTCTTTAATTTTGGTGGGTCATTTATTTATTACTTGATTTTATGTGTGCTTTTATTTTTTTATATACCAATCTCACAACCTGGAAAACTTAATTTATAAAAATCTTTTCTGTCATTTTTAAGTAAACCTTCACAAAGCAGGTGTCCCGCATCCCTTAACAAATATAATGCGTTATTAATTAACATACTCACCAGATTCTTTTTTAAGTCAACATTTTATTTATGTTTTAATATAAAAATATATATTTGTTTAATACTGGATTTTTTTACCAGGGTAATCAGAACTCAAGCTAATTAACGCTATGAAAAATCTTAAAATATAAAATATTTATTTAATTCTAAAATAAGGGTGACACATAGTCTGTTTTTACATATATATATATATATATAACTGCTGGTTGTTTTTTTTATACTGTTAAAATATATTGCCATGTATTCCAGTTATTGTAAAATCTGCTGAGTGGGATTGAATTGTTTCTCATCGTGGGAAAGGGAAGGGGGTGAAGTCTTGTGTCTGCTTTTACTTAATTCCCCCCCAAATCTTAACATATATTTATGTTGAAAATCTAAATCTTAATGTTTCTTTTTTTTGCTAAATAAAATCTTCAAGTATATGTTAGTAAATAAAATTTAATTTCTCTATATATATATATATATATATATATATATATATATATATATATATATATATATATATATAACTGCATGGCGTATTACTTTTGTCTAAATTATAGTATTCAAATAAAGGTCATTTGTTTTTAAAGCAGTAAAATTTTATTGAATGTTGTTAACGACATGTGTCATTACTGCATTTCTGACATTTGGCCGATCTTCGTGTTCTATATATATGTACTTCTTAATCTGGGGTTGTGACAATTTTGGGTTTATATTGGCTTCTTGCTTGTGGTAATAATCATTTATAGTGAAATGTTCAGTCACGTGAGTGTAAGGGCGGATGGGCATTTTACGCGGGAGCGATTTGTTACATTACATTTCTGTTGCTTTTATTTTAATCATTTTAAGTTCATTCTAAAAGTGGAGATTTAATTTTATGTTATTGTTCTTGTTCAAAATAATCCCTGGATAGAATTCTTCATTAGATTGAGCTGGATATTAAGATTTGCCCCTGAACTTGAG